>JAWDEX010000005.1:7875955-7893731 GCA_035221805.1 Trichilia hirta | reverse complement strand
AATTGTATAAAAATTACATTAAAAAATAATATTACTATTTTAATTACTACGGTCAACCTAGACGTCTCTCTCTCTCTTTTTAAAAAAAATAAAAAATAAAAAATGAGATCTTGTTGGAATTGATGATATAATGAACATACTGAACAGGCAATTTGACACATGATATTTTGACACATGATATAATGAAATACAATAATGAAGACTAAACTTTTTTTTATATTTGTTGTTTTGCCATTTGGGCCATTTTTTTCTCTCTCTAAACGTCTCTAGAGATTAGAAAATTATCAAATCAAAAAGGATTATTAGGTTTAGCTAAATGGATATCGATCAAAGACAAATTTTTTCACATTTGTTGTTGTTGGAAAAATTGATGCTGAATTTAAAGCATTTGAGGAAAATTGAAGTGGTTTCTGAAATCGAGAGAGGATTTGAGAGAAATTATGAAAAGAGAGAGTAATAATAATTAAAAAATTGTAAAAATATTTTAATATTTTAAGTGTGAAACGGTTATATACATATATAAAAATAGTGATGATACCACTATTTGATATAAATTTAATAAAATTAAATAAATAAAAAATTAATACGAATAATAATTATGTTATATTTATTTAATATTTTTAATTTATTTAATTATTTAAGATATAATTAATTAAATAAATAATTATATTTAAATTAATAAATATAATTAAATGAATAAATATATTTAAATGGATATATTTTAATAAAATAAAATAAAATATAAATTTATGTAAATTAAATAACTCCTAAATATAATAATTTAATTGACACACACACACGATATTTAATAAAATATGTATTTTTCAATATTAAAGAATATTATTTAAAATATGTTATTTTTTATAAATAAATAATCAGTGTTCAAATAATTAAATTTTTAATACAAATAATAAATAATTTGTATCGATATAAATACAATTTATTTATTGGACTTGTTTGTGTTTATATATATATATATATATATAAGTACATAAATATTTTTTTATTTTTATTTTTAATGATTAAAATCAATTATAATTTATTAATTATGTATTAATTATATGTATATACGTGACATTTAGTCTCAAATAATAAAAAAAAATATTAAAGTACCATTAGAAAATTTTGCTTTCAACACAATAATAGTTAAAAAGCTGTAATTTCCAAAATGACGTTGCGAACCAATCAAGTTGAATTATAAAGTCAATAATAGAGAAACTGAAGTTTATTTTTCTACAAATGAGAATAAAGAATATATCTTTTCCATGAGTCATGTTAGATATTACAGTTTCCTTCTTACAAACTCTTACGTACAAATTAATGTAATATTTTATTGTTGGCTAATAAAAATATAAATTAATATAATTATTAAAAAAATAAATATAAATAAAAGGCAATTAATACTATTATATCACGTTTATTTGTATAAAAAATTTATTTTTTCAATATTATTTCTTTCTATTGACGTAAATGGATTTCTGAAACACATTGATAGGATGTGAACAAATTAAAAATTTGGCGTACACATGTGATAATGAACCTGAATCAAACTTTAATGAGGGTGGTTATATTTTTACAACAGTATTCGTCTAATTACATCCCACTTACAAATTACAATCTCATTTCATAAAAAAATTTAAAAATTATAATTTTCTTTTTAAATTATCTCAATATAATATTGAAAATAAATTTATTATATATTAAGATTTATAATATTTTCTTCTCCTTTTTTGTGTTCATTTTGTACATAACTTTTTAATGAAAAGAAAAATTATTAAAAATTATTTATAATCAATATTTCTTAAAATTTTACCATATATAAACTTGTATGAATAATTAAGTTATCTATTGTTCTATAATTAGGTTTGAGAAAAAAAAGAAGAAGTGATTATTAGTTTCGAAGAAATGTGAGAGAAAAAGATTTATTAAGAAGCTAATTTTAATTCTATACAAATTAGTATTGTCATAAATATTAAGAATAAAATAAATTTTATTATAATTGTGACACATTTAATAATAATGTTGTCTTTACAATGTTAAAATGTTAACTGGCAAATCGTATTATAATAAAATTTAAGTTTTAGGAATCCAAATACATTAGTATAAGTCTGAATTTATATTGACATTCAAGATTTTCTTTTGTTTTTAGGATCTATAAATTTATACATCCATCCCACAATGAAGAACAGAACGACGATTCAAGTTTTCACTTTTCTTCCCTGCTCAGTAACAGATTCTCGAGGAAACGATGAATGGTGGCTCCGCAGCAACCTGCAAAAGGTAACAAATTACTACAACAATGATCTCATTATTTTGTAAAGCTAATTTATATATGTTAGGGAATCGTGATCATCGCTTTCAAAATTTTGTCCTTACATTTTAGCAATAATTTAACATCGTTTATTGATTTTCAAATTTAGGTTTGAGGGCAAAGTGGCAATCATCACTGGTGGAGCATGCGGAATTGGAGTAGCAGCAGCACAGCTTTTCCATGAAAATTGTGCTAAGGCTGTTATAGCCGATATTTAAGAAAAACTCGGCCAGACCTTTGCTGATAAGCTAAGTGAAGGTGTTTGCTACATCCATTGTGATGTTTCCAACGAAGACCAGATCAAAAATCTTGTTGAAACTACTGTTTCTAAATATGGAAAGCTCGATTTTATGTACAACAACGGAGGCATCATTGACCGAACCTTTGGGAGCATTTTGACACTTCAAAATCTGATCTAGAACGCATACTTGGTGTTAACACTGTTGGTTCTTTCTTAGGAGCCAAACATGCTGCAAGAGTGATGGTACTATTACGCCAAGGTTGTATATTGTTTACGGCCAGTGCATTTCGAGTAATTGCAGGACTTGGTTCTCCAGCTTATGCGGTGTCCAAACAAGGGGTTATAGCAATGGTGAATAATTTAGCAGCACAGCTAGGATTGGGTGGTGTTAAAGTAAATTGCATCTCACCTTACGGTGTTATGACTGGAATGGCAGGTACTCCTGTAGATCCATCAATAGTTGAAGCAAGATTGAGTGAGATTGTTAATCTGAAAGGGCAGGTTCTGAAGCCTGTGGGTGTCGCCAATGCTGCTCTCTACTTGGCTAGCGATGAATCAAATTATGTGAGGGTATAAACTTTGTGTTGGATGGTGGATTTAGCATTGAGAATTCATCCATGATCGGGTTTTTTGATCATACCTAGTAAAATTAACTTGTACTTTTGGTGATGGTGTTGAAGATGCAATAAAATTATAAACTGATGTATCTAGAAAACATAACGTCCATTAATTCGTCAAACACTATTTCGATTATGGGCAAGATTTTTGTGATTCATGATTTTCCTATCGTCCCCAGAACATATTCAAGTATGAAAAGTTAAGTCACACAAGAGGGAGTAATGGTACCCGATTGGCAAAAGGGGAATTGCAAATAGCCTATGATTTTAAAAAATTGCAAATATCCCCTACTTTTTTTTTTTTTTTTTTTCATAACCCTTAAATTTAAAACTGATCACCAATTTTTTTCTATAATTTCAAAAATACATAAAATTATATAAAAAATTATATAAATTATATAAAATTTATGAATTTTTAATTTGATGTATTTTTTTAATTTATAATTTTATGAATTTTTTATGTCTTCAAATTATAAATTCTATAATTAAATTTTATATATTTTATGTAATTTTTTAATTTATGAATTTTTTATATTCTTCAAATTATAAATTTTATAATTAAAATTGATGTTTTTTATATAATTTTATCCATTTTAATTTATGATTTTTTTATATTCTTCAAATTATAAATTTTATAATTAAATTTTATGTAGTTTGTATAATTATTTATATAATTTTATGTACTTTTAGCTTTTTATTTTTTATATATTTCAAATTATAAAATTTATAATTAAATTTTATGTATTTTATATAATTTTTTATATAAATTTATGTATTTTTCAAAGTATAGGAGGTATTTATCATGAAAGTATACGTATGAGGTATTTCTAAAACTGTATTTGTCATTGATTTCAAATTTAAAAGGGTTTCTGTCTAATAAAAAAAAAGAAAAAATATTTGTAATTTTTTAAAATTATAAGAAAGTATTTATCATTTCTCTTAGCAAAAATATATGCTGATCTTGATTAACCTATGCTGTGGACATAGTTAGTTTACTGTTTTTTAGTCTAAGATTAAACATCAAAATCATGAAAATAGTCAAAATTAATTCAATAATTTTATATTTCCTTGATAAAATTGTCTTTTGATTACACAAATTAATGATCACGCCATTGCTTTCTAGACCTATATATATATATGTATTATAATTTTAAGTTGTGCATACTTTGACTTTATATATACGTGGCGTTCATAATCATCGATAGCTTAGTTTTCAGAGATCACTATCACATACAGTCTTAAACATATTTTCCAAAGTTTTACAATGCTGTTTATAATTATCAATTAGGTCATTGTAAACTTTAAAAAAAAAAAAAAAAGAGAGTTGTGTTTGAGACGACTAATATTTTATCCTTTCCAGAAACTCGTCGCTTTTTATCTAAAATTTCAAACCCAAGATATCTTTTTTTACCTTCCAAAATTTTGTCAACAGCGATGGAGAAGTTCGAATTTTCAGTAAATTTTGAATCATTAAAGTTATATTATTGCTTGTTCTTGTTTTTGATTAGCCATGAGAACTTGTCTATTGAATCATCAAGGTCAGATTATCTAAAATTTGCATGGAGTTGATTCCCTGATGAGTTTGTTTTAGTTGCAAGATTTATAGTTGAATTTTTATATATTTTTTTTGGTCAATATTCTTTTTATTATGTAAATTTATATTTAAATTTTTTGAATATGAAAAAATGGATTGAGACATGCAAACAATTCGATTAAATGATAGTCTTCCGTATTAAAAAATAGGGATTTCTGACCATTTATTGCTTCCCCAAGGCCATAGATGTAGATTCACGTTTTGCAGGAAAAAAATTACTACACTAATTGGTTTAGTTGTCGATTCCCAATTGTCTTGACTTCTCATTCGGCCGGGCTTTTTCTGTGGTGTCAGCTCCACCTTCCGTAGATAGTGAATATTGACCTTAGTTTGACGTATAAATATATAAAAAAAAAAATAAATTCGGTCTTAATTTTAGCCAAACAACAAATCAATATTTGATCTTTCCCTCCCTTTGTTAATATCAAAGTCTTAGAGGGTTCTTAAGTTTACGTCTAAAAAATATAATGGGATAAAGAGAGACAGAGAATTGATATTAAAAAAATTTGGAAGGAAGATATAGAAAACTACATTGAAAATGCGTCGACTTGGGAATGAATGTTAAAGGACAAACCCTGAGAAAAAATGAATAAGAGGTTTATTGATTAATTTTGAAATTAGTAAGAGTTAAATTATAATTTACTAGGGGCTAAATCATGATTTACCAACGAATATGTAAACAAAAGTCTCTTCCAGTAGAGCTCTCGGACTTTTTACTTCCATTGATCTAGTTGAACGAATTTTTTGTTCTGTTCAACCTAATTTTCGCATATTTTCTATTTTCTAGTTTTCAACAATTTGTTCGAATGTCTTGAGCCATGTGTTCAAATAAATTACCTATAAAATTGAATCATACTTTACAATATTCACAAATACAAACTTTATTGGACAAGTTGTTAAAACATTTATTTATTAGTATGTGCATATAATATTAAATATCATTATAATGAGAATCTTAGATGTGAACACACACATATAATATCACATGTATATGCGAAAATAAAATTCATTAATATAAAGATATCAACAAGTTATAATCTATAGTATTACTTGCAAAATTACATACATAGTTATTTTTAAATTTAAGCAGATAAATGAACGAGAGAAAACTAAAACAGAATTAATGATAAAAAAATTTAAAATACATGATAACTTCTTTTTCACTCATTATAAAATTTACTATTACGATGAATCACTTTTAAATTGTAAAAACATGGGAGAACACTTTATTAAGTGAACATATAAAATACATAGAGATAGTGAACGCGAAACTCTCATCTATGATAATAAACTTTTGTGTGCCATAGTAAATGAACCTCCATCAACCACAAAATTTAGTCCGCTTACATACTTAGACTCCTTACTTCATAAAAACATTGTTGCCTCCTCTATACCCTCTGCCTTTGGAACAACCCCTTTTAGATTTGCCGATGACCAAATCATTTCCTCAGCGATTTTCTTATCCATCCCCATTAAATTATGGGACAATGGTTTGGCAACAACACCGGGAGATATGCAATTAACCCTAATGTCATATTGCCCTAACTCTATACTAAGGTTCTATTGAATATTGACTCTTTAGCCAATATCTCACATTAGTTAAACAATTTTATTATATTATTTACTTAGCTTATAAAAAGAAGCCAAAGTGAGATTTAGATATAAGTCTTAAAAAAAAAAGTTGGGTTAAAAGCCTTCTTAATTTGACTTTTATCATAAAGACCCAATACTTTTTTTACAAAGGCCCTATAGTTTAACAATCTTCATTTTGCATTATGTCTTTTGGGTGTTTACAATGGAGCCCCAAAAGAATTTGTAATATTTACAAAATTGAAAATAGTGAAGTTTTTACTGCATTCGAGAAGGTAAGTATTTATGTCGAACTTCGTTAAATTTTATGTTTTTCATTTTTTTTCTTGTGCCATTTTTTTATTTAAATTACTATTATATTTAATTAGTTAGTATAGTACTTATTTTTATTATATGAGATTTATATTTAATTAAGAAATTTAGAATTTTCAATGTGAGAACAATAAGTAGTTTAGAATAGTTGTGGTAAAATTTTCATCAAGTGGTATCAGAGCTCAAGGTTATGATTATTAATTTACTAACTATTAAATATAATAGATTAGAGCTTGGATATTTATTGTGTGTTCTAAGCTAATTGTATAAATGGCATCGTCATCATCGAAAAAAATAATGGCTGTGACAAATACAACAATAAATGTTAAAAAATTTGATGTAAAAAATAATTTTGGCTTATGGTAAAGTGAGGTAATAGATAATTTGTATCAATAAGATTTGAATATGATTTTGGATGAGGCAAAACTAGAATATATCAATGAGAAATACCAGGTAAGGATGAATGTTAAAGCTTGTGGACTAATTCATTCATGTCTGTGTAGAGAGCAAAAATATCCATTCATAAAAGAAACATCTACAAGCAAATTATGAAAGGCGTTAAAAAATAAATATATGAAAAAGAGCAATGAGAATTGACTCTACTTAATAAAGAGATTGTTTTTTCTACAGCTGAGATTAGGTATGAGTATCAGTAGTCATATTAATATATTTAATCGATTTATTACTGATTTGATTAATTTAGATAAAACTTTTAAAGATGAGCATAAGGCTATGTTTTTAATTGGTATTTTTCTGAATGAATTAGATTATCTTTGTATTACTCTCTTCTATGAAAAAGAAAAGTTATCTTTTGAAAAAATTTATGCTACTTTGTCTAATTATGAGATTCGAAAGAAAGAATAAAAAAAAACAGAGATAATTCAACTGCGGCCTTTGCAGTAAGAGGAAGAAGTCAGAGTCATAAAAAGGAGAGAAAAAAAAGATCACTCTTAAGAGAAAGACTTAATAAAGATGAATGTGCCTTTTATCATAAAAAAGGGCACTGGACTAAGATTGTCCGAAGTTACAGAGAAAAGAAAAGGGCAGAACTATTTCTAATGCATGTGTGGCAAAGCCTGAAGATCAGCAATCAAATTTATCTCTCGTTAGTCTATCGATTATTTTTGGGTCAGATAAGTGGATATTAGATTCAGGTTGCACTTATCATACGTGTCCTTATAAAGACTGATTCTTTGATTTTAAAGAGCTAGATTGTAGAGTTATTTACATGTGCAATGATGATGCTTGTAAGATAGTAGGGATAAATTCAGTTCGATTAAAGAATTACAATGGAACTATGAGAGTTTTGACAGATATTCAGTATATGTTGAAATTGAAAAAGAATCTTATCTCTATGGAAACTTTAGAATCTAAAGGTTATACTGTGACTATGCAAGATAGAATTCTTAAAGTTGCTTCAGGTGCTCTTGTAATAATGAAAGGTACAAGGAGAAATAACTTGTATTATTATAATAGTAGTACAATCACTGGATCAACAGCTATAATTTTAGAGAAGAATAAAATTCAAATTTGATTAAGTTATGACATATACAATTGGGACATATGGGTGATAAAGCCTTATCTAACCTGGTAGATCAAGACTTATTGAAATGGATAAAAACTTGTAAATTAGACTTTTGTGAGTATTGCATTCTGGGAAAACAAACGAGGGTGAAATTTGGTACAGTAATTCATAATATTGAGGGTATTCTAAATTATGTTCACTTTGATGTATCGGGACTTACCAAGACAGCATCTTTGAGAGATAGGCACTATTTTCTTACTTTTGTTGATGATATTTCTAGAAGAGTTTGGATGTATGTTATGAAGAGTAGGAATGATGTACTTGAAGCGTTTCTTAAATGAAAAAAATGATTGAAACACAAACTGGCAAAAAAATTAAGCAGTTTCAAACAGATAATAGTAGAGAGTATTGCAATGATCCATTTATAAAAATTTGCCAAGATGAGAGTATTGTATGTCACTGCATAGTCAAAAATACACTAAAGCAAAATGGGGTGATAGAATTCATGAACTAAACATTACTAGAGAAGGTTTAGTGTATGTTGTTTAATGTTGGGTTAGGCAAAGAGTTTTAGACTGAGATAGTTACTTATGCAGGTCACCTCATTAATCGTCTACCATCAACTACAATTAGAGGTAAAGCTCTATTAGAGGTATGGTATAAAAACTTATTAATGATTATGATTCTTTACATGTTTTTAGTTGTATAGCTTATTATTATATAAAAGAATCCATGTTAGATTTTAGAGCCAAGAAAACAGTATTCATAGGAGTTACCTCAGGTATAAAAGAATATCATCTTTGGTATCCAAATTTGAAAAAAGTACTATTTAGTAGAGAGGTAATATTTGATGAGTTTTCTATGTTAAAGAAGAAAGTAGAAAGCCATACAGAGGTTAATGATACTTTACAGCAGGTGGAACATGTTTAACAGTAGGTGAAGTTTAAAATAACAAAAATTGACCTAGTAGAAATTATTCATTCTTTGGTGATTGAAGAGAATTTTGAAGATAGAGAAAAAAGTTCTACTTAGCAACTGCAACAATAACCAGAATCAATTACAGTTAATAAACTAATACGTGAGATTCGAAGACCTGCTCGATTTAATGATATGGTGGCCTATGCACTTTTAGTTACAGATGATAATGTTTCTTTCACTCATTAAGAGGCAATCAAATGTTCAAAAGTTGATCAGTGAAAGAAATCTATAGCAAAAGAAATGCAGTCTCTTGAGAAAAATAAAATATGAGAGCTAGCTCAACTACCAAAAGGAAAAAAGGCAATTGAATACAAATGAGTGTATGCAAAGAAAGAAGAATTTTTTATGAAAGATGATGTTCACTATAAGGCAAGATTAGTGGCAAAAGGTTATGCTCAAAAGAAAGAGATTGACTACAATAAGGTATTTTCTTTAGTTATGAAGCATACTTCTATTAGAATTTTGTTGGCCTTAAAAACTTAGTTAAATTTAAAACTAGTTCAATTGGATATAAAAATAACATTTTTGCATGGCAATTTAGAAGAGAAAATCTATATGACTCAGCTAGAGAAATTCAAGATTGTTAGCAAAAAGAATTTAGTTTGTAAATTAACAAAGTCACTTTATGGTTTGAAGCAATCTCCGAGGTAGTGGTATAAGTGATTTGATCAGTTTATGATAGGTCAAGTACATAAGAAGCAAATATGATCATTGTGTTTATTTTTGAAGGCTACAAGATGGTTCTTTCATTTACCTACTCTTATATGTTGATGACATATTGATGTGCTTCAAAGAATGTCACTGAGATTGAAAAATTAAAAGCTTAATTGAGTCGAGAGTTTAAAATGAAAGATTTGGGTGAAGTTGAAAGGATTTTCGGCATAAAGATTAGTAGAGACAGAGGAAAAGGCATGATTTGTTTTGCTCAGAAGCAATATCTGAAGAAGATGTTACAATATTTTGGCATAACAGAACAGTCAAAACCTATAAATATTTCACTTGCTCCTCATTTAAAACTTAGTGCATTCTTATCTTTGAGTACTGATAAAGAGCATGAATATATATCATAAGTATTATACAGTAATGCAGTTAATAGCCTAATGTATCTTACGATATGTATAAGACTGATATTTTACAGATAGTTAGAGTTGTAAGCAGGTATATGCATGATCCAGGGAAAGGGCATTGTCAAGCTATGAAATAAATTTTACGGTACTTATCAAAGACTGTAGATGTTGGATTGATATTTGAATAGAATGATTTACTTAGTTATTGTGCTATGGGTTATGTGAATTCTGATTATGATAGCAATTTGGATAAAAGAAGATTGACTATTAGTTATGTATTCACTCTTGCAAAAGTTTGAATAAGTTGAAAATCTACTTTGCAGTCTACAGTTGCTTTGTCCACTATAGAGGCAGAGTACATGGTGATTATAGAGGTTGAGGGAAAAAGTATTTAGCTAAAGGAATTGTTGAAAGAGTTAGGAATTGGTCAAAAAAAGCTGAGTATTTATTTTGACAGTCAAAATACTATTTACTTAGTGAAAAATCTAGTATTCTATATTCGCACAAAGCATATGGATGTCAAATATCATTTTGTGTAAAAAATTATTGAAGAAGAAAAAATAGTACTTCAGAAGATTGAGACTACTGAGAATCTCACAGATATGTTGACTAAAGTGGTAACAACTATCAAGTTTGACCATTGTTTGAACTTGATAAATATTTTAAAGGTTTAATTGCGCCATTTGGGGCATTTAGAAGGGGCACAGAATTTTGTCAAAATTTTGAAGAAGATTGAAGTATTTGATTGAGACTTGGCTAAATTGCCGAGGTAGAGATTTATTGAATATTGGTTCTTTAGTCAATATCCCACATTGGTTAAATAATTTTGTTATGTTATTTACTTGGCTTATAAAAAGAAGCCAAAGTGAGATTTAAATATAAGTCTTAAAAAAAAATGGATTAAAAGTTTTCCTAATTTAACTTTTATCATAAAGGCCTAAGGCTTTTTTTATAAAAGACCCTATAGTTTAAAAATCTTATTTTTGCATTGTGTCTTTTGGGTGATTGTAATGTAGCCCCAAAAGAATTTATAATAGTTCTAAAATTGAAGATAGTGAAATTTTTATAGTGCCTGAAGATGTAAATTTTTATACCGAACCTTATTAAATTCTGTGTTTTCTATTTTTGCTTTCTTATGCCATTTTTTATTTAAATTATTATTATATTTAATTAGCTAGTATAGTGCTTGTTGTTATTATATGAGATTTATATTTGATTAAGAAATTTAGAATTTTTATTGTGAGAACAACAAATAGTTAAGAATAGTTGTGGTAAAATTTCTAACAGGTTCTTCATTAAACCTACCAATGCATGCTTAGACATTGCATAAGCATGAGGTACATCGCCCTATCACAGAAGCTGCACTTACATTGAAGAGAATGATACTCTTTTTGGCCAAAATCATAAACCTAGCTGCATGCTTGGCACCCAAGAAACCATCGCAAACATTAACCTCGAAAGTCCTTTTGAAGGTTTTGTTATCAATGTATAAAATTAATGAATTTATATTGCCAATAATACCAGCATTATTGAATATTATGTATAGCTTTTCATACTTGGACATAGCAAAATCAACAACATTTTTGACGTCGAAATCATCACTGAGATCGCAATGTACAAAAGAACTAGATTCATTCAAATTAAATTCCTTACAAACAACTTGACCAAGATCATATTATACATTTGTTATTATCACCATAGCACCATGTTGGAGGAATAGTCTTGCCATGCTCTCACTAAAATTGCTCGAACCTCTGGTGATTATTGCTACTTTGCATTCTAACTTGAAATTGGAAAATAAATTTTTCTCGTTACTTCACATTTTGTAATTAAAACAGCAAGTATCAGTATATGTGTTGGCTAGAACACTAGGAGCAATTGAGGAAGAGTGATAAACCAAATATTTTGTAAAATAACTGAGTGTGTTATGAATGAATTTTATCTAAATTTGGCTTATCTTGAAATTAATTAGAATAATTCTACAGTAATTATGGAATTTATTTTGTAGGAACAAGTTCATGGGAAATCGGATGTGTTTCAAACATTTTGAAATAAAATATCGATTTGATAATGCCAGAAGAAAACCTACTTAGGGATTGAAGCTGGATGCATCACTAGTTATAGAAGCAATTATAGAAAAGAAGCACAAAGAAGTAGAAGAATTTTTGCAGGAAAAAGAAGGAGTAATTGGCACTAAACTTGGTGTCATTGAAGGAAGAAAATGATGGGCACTAGTTGTGGAGCCGATCCTTAAGGCAGTCTTGTTTAGGAAATATTAGTCTTTAAGTTTTAGTTGAGAATGGCATCGAACGTGAGAAGGCATGGGCTAAACTTTATTAAGGTCTTCAAATAGAAATTTTTCTTCTCTAATTTGAGTAGGTTTTGTAGAGGGTTTTTAGGAATACTATAAAAGCAACTTATTCTTATAATTAGAGAAGGAAAGGGAGAGATACTTAGCATTAAAGGAATGTGGTTAGAAAAGATAAAGACAGTAAAGTTTTTTTTTCTTTATCTTTTTGATTAACCTTTTGGTTGTTAATTTAATTTTCTAGTATATTTATTATCATAAAGAATTAATTCTACGTTAGGGATTAAGGGTGTAACGTGTCTAAGGATTGCCAATTTATAAATGGAATGATTTGATAATAAATTTAATTTTTTTCAATCTTTATGTTTTGGTTTATTTTCTTTGTTGTAATTACTATTCTTATGCTTGATCACTATAAGGATAATTTTAGGGTTGGTGTGGAGTATTGATAAATCGTACAGTAAGAAATCAAACATAGATAATTAAGTATAAACATATTTTTAGCTATTTGTGATGTCTTTAGGTTAATTAGATTGTAATAGACTTAATTAATAAGTAAGAAGCTGATAGATAATCATTATTAGTTAAGTACAATATTAATATTTAGATAAGAGCTTAACACGATAATTTGGTTAATGACATTTAAAATTGCATTATTCATCATTTTATATTAGTAATTTTTAGTAGGCGAACTCGGATACCCTAACTCTCGTATTTATTATTTTCACTCAATTGTTAGCATTGTATTTGAGCTAATTGTTTAATATTAGTAATTTTTAGTAGGTGAACCTTGATACCCTAACTCTCACATTTATTGTTTTTACTCAATTGTTAAGATTGTGTTTGAGCTAATTGTTTTAGCTTAGTTTTCATATAATTGATCTTTTATTCTTTAATTCAAGTTTTTAATATACAATTAGTTAGTTATTCCCTTGGGTTTGATACCTTGGAATAATTTTTGAGTTTTATTACTACAATCGACTTTCTACACTTGTAAAAAATATCCAATTAAATTTTTAGCGTCATTGCTAGGGAACGACATATAATTGTTCTCTAAATTATTGAATTTCTTAGTTTAGTTTCATTTTACTTTTTTTTACTTTACCTTGTTATCTTTGTTTAAATTGTAAGTAGTTTATGCATTTGGGAAGATCTCAAAGTTTAAGCAGTGTAAACATACTATCTCTATGCCTAAAAATTAAGCATCGAACATGCAGGGCAAATTGAGCTAAGAAATGAGTAGAAATGGGGCACGATCTGATTAAGCCACTAAATCCATCAATGCGAATGAG
Source organism: Trichilia hirta (assembly GCA_035221805.1). Classification (NCBI taxonomy): domain Eukaryota; kingdom Viridiplantae; phylum Streptophyta; class Magnoliopsida; order Sapindales; family Meliaceae; genus Trichilia; species Trichilia hirta. Next base: position 7,879,896 of record JAWDEX010000005.1, on the reverse strand, counting down.
TTTAAAGAATTAATGATGACCAATCATCAAAGCATTGCCATCATGCATTTGCTTGAGTGATGTAGCATAAAACTATGAATTGAAAGCATTGCACATTAATGTGTTGCCTTTATTCAACGGGATGGTCACCGAAGGCCCTTTAACCTTTATTAGAGAATTCTATAGCACCATCCAGATATTCCTATTAAATAGAATAAAAGATGATGACCTGCGTCTGAGATGTTTTCTATATACCTTGAAAGACTGAGCCAGATTATGGTTAATAAACCTCTTATAAGGATAGATGGATACTTGAAAAATGGTTTGTAACAAATTTATGATGAAGTTATAGTCACCTCAAAAAATGGTTGAACTTCATAAAAAAATTTATCCTTTCTAACAAATAAAGGGAGAGCCAGTTCATAAGACTTGGTATTGCTTTATACAATGCCCATACCACTAATTTTCACTCCCTTTATAGGTACAATTCTTTTATGATGGACTAATAGCTACTTGCCAAATGTTGGTTGATACAACTAGGTGGATTCATAAGCGATAAAGTAATATAAGAAGTCATAGATGTCTATGAGATATTAGTTGTAATTTCACAACAAAAAGTAATTTTAGGAATAATGCAGATGAGAGTTTATAAAGTTTTAGCATAGACTAATATAGCTATTTAGGTTGTTGATCTTTCAAAGCATGTCAAGTTGTTGTTGAACTAATAGGAATAAAATAGAGAGTAATATACCCACTGTAGAATGGTCAATCATAATGGTAATCAATGCCAGATGCATAAAATCCCAGCACCTACATTCGAGAAGATGAACTACACAAGAATGTATAGAGTGAGATCATCTAAGAATAAACTATATTCCAACATATACAATCCAGGGTAGAGACATTATCCTAACTTTTCATGGTGAGACCAAAATGTGCCATGATCACAAGGACCACTTGATTTTCAATAGCCAAAAATGTCGTATCTGCCTTAACATAAACAGTTACTTTAGCCAATGCTTGTTTAGAAAAGAAAACATCCTTAAAGGACAGATATACTATAATAATACATACAAAAATAAGAGTCTATCATGAAAAAGTTAGATGCCAAGATCGACCAAGTTGTGTAAACTCATCAAGTAAGCATTTATAATCTAAAGGTTTAAGTTGGTCAATTGACCAAGGTAGTAGCTGAATGAGATCTTAGTAAGCTATCCAGTAATATAGAGGTGAATCGTAGAAAAGGATTTAAGGCAGTGACGTTAGAAAGTAGAAAAGTGCTTGAAATTTAATCATTCAAATTAAGAAAGTGAAAGAAGAGCGAACCTCGAGTAATACCAAGCATGTACAAAAAGAGACACCAAAAAAAGAAATTGAGAATTTGCTATATATAGATAATGTGAAACTATACGTGTCGCCAATTCCATTTTTACAGAGGTTGAAAAGACAAGGTGATAGGAAAAACTTTGAAAGATTTTTAGAGATATTTAAAAAGCTATAAATTAGCATTCCATTCATGGAAGCTCTAGCCCAAATGCTTTTGTATGCCAAATTTTTAAAAGAAATTGTATCCAATAAAAGGAAACTCGAGGAATATACCATAGTTATGCTAATGGAAAAGTGTAGTGCAATTATACAAAATAAAATACCTTCGAAACTAAAGGATCCAAGAAGTTTTACTATTCTTTTTTCAATTGATTAAGTAGGTATAAGCAAATGCATGTATTATGCCTGTAATCAATTTATGTGATTTAGGAGTGAGTATTAATCAAATGCCTCTATTTCTTTTCAAGAAACTCGAATAAAAAAGATAAAGTTGACAATTGTATCCCTTTAATTGGTAGATAGATCAATCAAATATCCATTATGGGTAATCGCAGATGTACTGTTAAAGTTCGATAAATTTTATTTTTCTACAAATTTTCTTGTATTAGAAATAGAAAAGGATATAAGTATACCGATCATTTTAGGTAGACCATTTCTAGTTACTGAGGAATGTTAATAGACGTAAAACAACGAAAATTGACTATAAGAGTGGGTAGTGAGGTTTGGGAATTTAATATCTTTAAAGCTTTAGAATACCCTTTACTTGAGGACTCATGTGCTAGAATAGATATCATTGGTTTAGTTATTCATGAGATATAAATTAAAGAGCATTCTAGGGATCTTATAAAAATATGTATTACCTTGGCTATAAATGAGAGAGAATATATTCTTGATATAGAGATAGTGCATTCAAATTAAAAAAGCTAAGATACTAACTTAAGCTTATATTTAAGAAGCTATGACCAAAAAAAACAAAATAATGGCGATCTGTCAAAAAACCATCCAAATTAGAGCTAAAACAACTCCCAAACCATCTGAAATACGCTTACCTAAGTAGTGCTAAAATACTCTCTGTTATCATCTTGTCAAGACTCACTACCATGGAGAAAGACAAACTGTTGCAGGTCCTTAGAGAACCCCCAATAGCCATAGTCTTGACCATAGCTAATATCAAAGGAATTAGTCATTCTTTATATATGCATAAAATTTTAATAGAATAAAATTGTAAGCTGAGTGTAGGACATTATAGAAGACCAAACCCTAATACGAAGAAGGTAGTGAGAGTTAAGGTATTGAAGTTATTAGATGTAGGCATCATTTATTCTATTTTTGATAGCGCTTAAGTTAATTTAGCCCAAGTAGTGCCTAAGAATCCCTAATGAAAAAAATGAACTAATACTTATTAGGACTGCTATCAGCTGAATAGTGTGCATTAATTATAGAAAATTAAACTCGGCCACTAGAAAGGATCATTTGCCCTTGCCATTTATTAATTAAATGCTTAAAAGACTAGTAGGTCATACTTATTACTATTTTTTGGATGAATATTCAGAATACAATCAAATCCCTATTACTCAAAAAGATTGAGAGAAGACAATATTCACATGCCCTTATGGCACCTTTATGTATAGATGAATACCTTTTAGGTTATGTAACACACCCACAACATTTCGCTTTTTGGTAGATCTTTCAATATTTTCTTGCCTAATTTAAAATAGGTACTTAAAAGATGTGAAGAAATAAATCTTGTACTTAATTAAGATAAGTGCCATTTTATAGTAACAAAAAAGCATAGTTCTTGGACACAAGATTTCACGCAAAAAATCATTAAAGTGAACTAGGCATAGATTGAGGTGATCTAGAAGTTACCTCAACCGATGTTTGTTTAAGCTATCTAAAATTTTTTTGGACATGCAGGATTTTATAGATAGTGTTGACGTCGTCTAAAATTTGACGTAAAAAAAAATTTAAAAATAGAATCGCTATCTATCCAAATAATGGTGGGATAGATCACCTAAAAAATATTTAGATTCTACGTTTGGGGAGTTGATTAAGTGTAGGGAAGGTATTAGGCACCCTACAACTTTCGTAAAAACAGTTACAAAAAATATAATGATCTTAAATTCTAATTTTTCAAATTTACCCTTATTTATAATTTTTACTAAGAGAAGGGAGAATATTAAAAATATTATGTCGTCTTAATTTTTTCAAAAATATCGAGTTAAGAGAAGGGAGAATATTAAAAATATTCTGCCGTTTTAACTTTTTTCGTTAGTTAAAAAAATATTTAACTAAGAGAAAGGAGAATATTAAAAATATTTTGTCGTCTTAGTTAATTTTTTTTTCTTTTCTTTTATTTATTCTTGTCCTTTTTACCATTTTACTAAGAGAATGGAGAATATTAAAAATATTCCGCCATCTTAGTTTTTCAAAAATGTGAAGCTAAGAGAAGGGAGAATATTAAAAATATTCCGCCGTCTTAGCCTTTTTGTTAATCAAAATTTTTTTAACCAAGAGAACGGAGAAAATATTACGCTTTCTTGGTTAATTTTTTCTCTATGTTTTGATAAATAAAAAAAATATATGTGTACAAATGCAATAATTAATCAAATATAAAAAAATGATATAAACAATTT
>JAWDEX010000005.1:7849316-7866128 GCA_035221805.1 Trichilia hirta | reverse complement strand
TCCCACCATTATTTGGATAGATGGCGACTCCATTTTTAAATTTTTCTTTACGTCAAATTTTGGACGACGTCAACAGTACCCAGAGTGCGGCATGTGCGGAGCACAGTGCACGGCATTGGCGTGCAGTGCGCTACGAGTTGTGCGGAGCATAGCGCGCTGCAACGTAAGGCACGAGGAGTAGCATGAGCGGAGCATGTATAGCGCACCACAAGCGCAGGAGATGCGCGCAACACAAGGCAGGGCAAACTAAGACGTGCATAGGCAGCGCACGCATAATGGGCATATGAAGGCACAACAGAGGTTGTCTGAGTGTGCCAGGGCGGATGCTCAAGTGTGTTGAGGCAGAAGGCCGCAGACAAACACAAGCATTAGGGCCAGTGGCGCGAGGGAGCGTCGAGTAACGGGCGAGACGCTTAGTGCTCAAGGGAACATAGGTTGAGGCCCTCGGCGCGAGTAAGCGCCGAGCGATAGGCAGAAAGCTCAAGTGCTTAAGAGGGCATATGCATGAAGCCATAGGCGCAGGGTGGCGCCATGTGATGAGCAACGCTAAGTGTGCATAAATGCATCGGATGAGGCCTTAGGCGCCGGGGAGCGCCAAGTGACAAAGCGGAATGCTAAGTGCTCGCGGGCACAAAGGCACAAGGCCGTAGTTGCGGGTGAGCGCCAAGTCCAAGCGATATGCTCAAGAGCGTATTGGTGCAGGCTATGCCAACTGCGCGAGGGAGCACCAAGCTGCGAGCAGGATGTCTGAGTGCGTATGGGCGCACGGGCCAAGACCACTGGCATGAAGGAGTACCAATGCTACGAGCGGGACGCTCATGTGCCTAAAAGTGCACAGGCCGAAGCTATAGAGGCGCGGGAAGGTGCCTCGATACGAGCGAATATGCTCGAGTGCGTAGAGTCACACCGGCGAGAAGCCAAAGGCACGGGAGATTGCCAACGCACTGAGGGAATGTGCGGGAGCAGTGCTCGGTGAGAGCGGTGAGATAATGTGTGCTCAAGTCAGCGTACATTGAGGTGCACGACGGATAGTGCCCAGCAGCAACACAGCGGGCGAGCGAAGCTCCACGGGGCGGATGTCATGTGAGCATGACTTAGGCCCCGAAATGATGTCAAGGCGCAATGAAGCGTGGTGGCATGTTGGCCAAGATAGTGATAATCGAGGCTAAGTGATTCAGTGTCTGAATGCAGTGAAAGCATGGGGATCGGAATCCTCGCAACTCTAAGAAGCCGATTGAAGGGTTGGCTTATGTTCCTTTTTATGTGGTGATAAAAGAGTTGAAGACAGAGGTCTTCGTAAAATAAATATTGTGCGGAAAGATGTAGTAAAGCTCTGTAAGGCGAGTATTTGATAGGTTGCGCAGAATACTAGTGGAAGAAGGAATTACTAGTCGGATTAGGGATTCGGCGCATCGCGCGGCAACGCTGTTATAGCAAAAGGAAGCCCCGTGACACCTACCATGTGGGGCCATTATAAACTTGACGAAACAGCAACTAAAGTTCTACAGATTGGATTCATATATCCAGTCATATTCAAGGATCCTTGGAATTTTGTGCAAAGTTGTGATAAATGTCAACAAATTAGAAACATTGAAAAATGCTAAGCGATGCCACAGCAAGGATCATGGTAGTAGAATTATTTGACTTACGGAGGCTAGATTTTTGGGGACCTTTTACCCTATCGCATGAAAATCTCTATATCCTAGTAGCTAGGGTGGGCATTGTATTGAACTAAAATTTCAATCCATTTAGTATATTACAGATTGTGTTTAAGATAATTCAATCTAATTCACAAGTATATCACAATCTAATCCAATCCAATCTGCATAAAGCGAATTAAAATGGATTGATTTTACTGTTTAGTTTTTGGACCTCAATTTAAAAATATAACCGAAAATTTAAGTTTAAATATATGAATGGCTTAAACTAAATCAAATCTAGGCTAATAGATAAAGATATAATTTATCATATAAATAAATAAATTAATTCATAATATATCTAATATCTTTTTACGTTAAAATAGTTGTATTAATTCTTACTATTGAATATCACTTAGTTATTTTTTATTATTTTTTTTATATTTTAGCAAAAAGAGATGAAAATCAATTGAAAATAGAATGAAAAAGATGAAACTAATATGAAAAAACAACATTTCTTTATATTTATTCAAAAGTAATTAATAATGTTAAAATCAATTACATTTTATGCATATTGACAAATTGAATTTAATTCAATTAACAATTCAAACCATGAATTGTAGATTATAAAATTTTCGTTTGTAAGTTGATCCATAAATTTTTTAAGTCAATTTAATTTTGTAAATTAACGGATAAGATCTATTGGAATTTACCCACCTCTTTTGGTAGTTGTCAATTATGTGTCAAAATGAGTTAAGGCAGCCACACTATCCAACAACACAGTTAAGGTGGTTGTTCAATTTGTGAAGGTCCAGATTTGGGGTCCCATAAGTCATCATCAGTGACAATAGGGTTCACTTCTGCAACAATCACTTTTAATCATTGTCAGAAAAATATGGTTGCAGGTGGAAGAGGGGAATCACATATCATCCTCATACAAGAAGCCAAGCTGAGATCGCTAACTGCGAAATCAAACTCATGCTAGAAAAGACAGTGGATTCATTTTGAATGTATTGGCCATTGAACTCAATGTCGCACTCTAGGCGTACAGGACTGCATTCAAAACTCCATTAAGTATGCTGCCATATCGACTAGTCTATGAGAAAGCATGCCATCTACCAGTAGAGTTAGAACACCAAGCTTATTGGGCTATAAAGACTTTGAATTTGGATCTGAGCTGAGCTAGAAGAAATCAAGAGAAAGTCCTATGAAAATGCTAGCATCTACAAGGAAGACACCAAGGTGTGTCATGACAAACATACTGTGCATCGAGAATTCAAAGAAGAGCAGAAGGTACTCCTATTCAATTTTTGATTAAAATTGTTCCCTGGGAAATTGAAGGTACGATGGTCTGGGCCATTTACAATCACAAAAGTGTACCCTACTGGAGCCACTGAGATCCAAAGAGATGAACAAAGGTCATTTGCTGTTAATGGCTAGTAATTGAAGCTTTATTACGAAGGGGAGCATGTGAGTGGCCTCCGCTTGATCATCCTTAAATGCTTAAGCATACATTGACAACGTCAAGCTGCGACAATAAAAACAGCGCTTGTTAGGAGGCAGCCCAATCTTTCAGAATTTATAACTAGTTTTTTCTTATAGTTTTTCTTAATTTCAATTTGTCAGTGTGTGTTTGTAATAGTATCCATCAGACTATCATCTTCGGGCGAAGGAAATTACTCGAATAGGGGTAAGACAGTACAGGGAAAATACATAAAGAAAAGCTAGAAAATTTTTAGGGCGAAAAGAAGCCGGACTTCGAAATTTGAAGCCAATTTCGGCGCCGAACTTTCTCAATCGATGCCAGACATCCCAAATTGACGAAATTCGACACCAATTTCGACGCTGAACTTCGTTAACTAGAGCCAGACATCCCAATCTGGCATCGATTGTCATGGCAACCCCGTAACCCTAACAACGCCCAGCACCATATCCCTTCCATCAGCCGGCGCCGGTTATACCATTCCTCTTAATTATTTTGCCCGTTCATCTACACATGCATGGGACCCACAGCATGAATGAATACTGCCCCCTCAACTGCTCAACATGCTGTAATGTTTTTCATTTACCTGCAAACAAACAAAGCCAAACGTGGGACCCCAAAATTTCAATTTAGCATTTCCAATGTTCATTGTTGATTTGCGTACCCAAGCTTTAAAGTTCCAAGCGTAAGGGCCACCGCTTCACCCGTCTTCTATTATTCAAATCACACAATGCATGCAAAGCATAGCAAAATTGAAAATTCCAACTCTACATGTAAGAATGAAGCACCGGGGCCCACCAAAGAAGGCAAAGTCCCTATGTTGTGGTCCTATTCTCTCACTACACCACATGCTTGGGGACCTATGAATTGAAGTGCCACCATTTCCATGGGTGCACTGCCATTGCAGATGTTCCCCTCGTTCAAATTCAATGCATTTATCGTCTAATAGCTATTTCAACTCTGCCATTATTCAATACCCCTCTGCCATTTGTTGCTAGTCATTTTTTATTGAAAATTGCAAATGTCTGCGTCAATGCGTTAACAAAGCTAATTACATTGCCCTAGTGGCAGATCGGAGTTGCATATATATGCTCGGAATAATAATTGTCAGCAAGCAAAGCATTCTATTTTTTTTTCGTCTTGTCTGACTGAATTAATGCTTACTGTTTAATTACGATAGAACTAATTTTTTTTTAGGAGAGTACTACTTGCTAAACAATTGGCTATATCAATAATTATTATAGGAAACGTTGCCATATATTTGACTTTGATTTAGTATAAGATCATTATTGCCTCCTACTAGTTCTATCTGTGGAATATTTTAATCTATTAAAATAGTTATTTGCTTAAGCAAGTTGTACCAAGATTAAAAATTAGGAGCGACCTGTTGGCTGAAAAATTAGGAGCGACCGAGAAAGAGCTAGTCATTTTTTATTAAAAATTGCGATTTATACAGTTTTATTAGGATACAAGATTTTTTTTTTTTTAAAGAGAACTACTTTTTTATTTTTAAAAAATAAAAAAATTTATATTCAGTCATTATTGCGATATTCAACTATATACAAAAAGTATTCGCAGATTATATAATACTTATTTTAAATTAATTAAAATATATATATAAAAATTATATTATAATAATATTAAATACAAAATAAAATTTTAATTACACTAAATTTTTATAAAAAATATATTTTTAAAAATTTAAATACAAGATAAACATATACGCCGTCACATTGTAAAAGAATCATTATATTACACCCCTTGGGTGCGGAGAGACCTACTTGCTTAACAATTGGTTACATCCATAAATTATTACAGCGAATGTTGCCATATTTCACTTTGATTTCTGTCGGTGGAATATTTCAAATCCGTTAAAATAGTTATATTATTTTGGTCATAATAATGCTGCTAATGCTGACTTTTAATATTATATTATTTAATTCCCGCTTCAAGAGGCAACGCGAAAACTGACAGTTATATTATTTAATTTCTCCCTGAAAGGTTTCAGATTTCTGAGGGAATCATGAACGGCAGCTCCGTACCATCTTGCAAAAGGTCATTACCATTTGAAATCACTTTGGATATTAGAACTATTCAGAGTTAAAATAGAATTATTTAATTTTGTTATGTTTATTATTAAACATAAACCTGTAAAGTATGCTAATATGGGTTTGATTTGTTTTTCTCTCACTTGGTGGTCAATTGATTGTATATATTTTCCAGATTACCATTTTCATTAGTTCTCTGATTTTGGGTTCTTTGTGCTGAATATTCTTTTCCAGAGTTCAGGTTTTTCGGCCGCTGCTGATTTTTTTTTTCTTCATTAATATATTGCCTCTCGCGAATTATTTTGTTGAAAAAATTATCATGTTAATATTTAAGATAATAAAGCTAAATAATCTTTATTTCTAACCCAAATAAAGGCAACAATTGTAAAAAAGAGATTTTTCTTTTGGAACTTCTTGTAAAATACTCTATTAACTTATGCGATGATATTTTTAGAATCCTATAACACGATGATCATTGTTTTGGTAAAAAGGATAATTGTGTTTACTAGGTTTGTCAAATTTCTTTATCATAATTGTGAACTTTAGTCTCATCCCACGTCTATCGTCGCACTAAATTATTACATTTTAGTTTATATGAGCCACAACACTTTTCTACTTTGAGTTAGTCTTTGAATTGAGTTCTATTCACTAAAACTTATTTATCAATCTAACAATAATTATATTTATGCTAATATGTACTTCCATCTATTAGGAAATGAGATGTATGTACTTTCATATATGAGGATATTGGGTACTCATATCTTTGAACGTTTAGACAATTGTTATATTAAAACAAGATAAGTGATAGTTGTTGATTTTATTGCTTTTATGCCTTCTTTTCTCAAATTTTCTAGAGTTGTGACCCTCCATCTTAATAACAATTTGCCGTTGGTGATCATGATTCAATTTCAGATTAGCCCGCAAGGTGGCAATCATCAACGGTGGTGCAAGCGGAATTGGAGCAACGACGGCCCAAATTTTACATGAAAATGGTGCCAAAGTTGTTGTAGCCGATATTCACGATGAAGTTGGCCAAGCCCTTGCCGATAAACTAGGGGAAGAAGTTTGCTACATCCATTATGATGTATCGAATGAAGATGAAATCATCAACCTCGTTGATAAAACTTTGGATAAATATGGAAAGCTTGATGTTATGTACAACAATGCCGGTATCCTTGACAGTCGCTATTGTAGCATTTTGGACACTACAAAATCAGATCTTGAGCAAGTACTTTCTGTTGACACCATCGGTAGTTTCTTAGGAGCCAGGCATGCTGCAAGGGTCATGGTTCCACAGGGCCAAGTTTGCATATTATTTACAGCAAGTGTTTGTGCAGAAATTGCTGCTGTTGGCTCCTAAGAAACTTAGCATTTGGGCTTGGACAGTATGGTTTTAGAGTAAATAGCATTTCACCTTATTGTTTGGCGACTGAAATGACAAATAAAGGAATGGGTACTGAAATATTTTAAGCAAAACTGAGCGAGAAGAGTAATCTAAAAGGGCAATTTTTAAGAACTGGGGAAATTGCGAATGCTGCTCTCTGCTTGGCTAGTAATGAAGCAAATTATGTGAACGGGATAAACCTTGTGGTGGGTGGCGGATTCAGTGTTTCGAATCCTAGCTTAGTAAATGCTTTTAATCAAAGTAATTAATGATTTTGGATGCATTTGAAGATGCAATACTCGATCTGCAGCGTCTAGTCGATGCATTATTTCTCATGATTGTTAATTACTCTGAATTATGCATCGAATTTTATTACGATTATAGGCATGGGTTTTACTATTTCTTTCTTTTTCTTTTTTAAGAAGCTTTTTATTTGTAATTAAATTTAATAGGTTATTTAAGTCCTTAATTTTTTTTAATATTTAGAATAGATTTTTTTTTTTAATATGAGTTAACTTTGTTATAACGCATACAAACTGATTTGTTGTCCACATGGGTAGTCCATTTTTTAAGGTTCCTTGTTGGATCCATGGGAAACAATATCTACCATTAATCCAAATACCATCTAATTAAGCATTAAGCCAACACATTATAAATATGCTACGTCATGATCGTATATAAGATCATCTAATTAAACCATATCGTGTCTTACCCATGTATTTAATAACTCATATTCCAGCTATCTTCTCTCTTATTTGCCTATTTTTAGACTCCCTTACAATCCTTCTGTATTAATATTTAAGAGAAACCGGAAACAAAGAAAACAAATCCCCGAAATCCGGAACGGATATTAATTTTTGAAATAATTGATCTTTCTTAGCCAAAGCGTAGACGTTTTAGAATACCATTGAGCTGCCAATTGGCCCAAATCAATTAAAGCAAGGCCGCTTGATCCAAAATCATTCGCAACTCCCGAGATCTATCGGAAAAAGCTTTTGTAGATTCTCTTGTTTGACTTTTTATTTTTTTTATTTAATTCCTATTTTTCTAAAAACAATTCTATTTACCATCTGCCAGCTGTGTTAAAAATAAAAAAAAAAAGTTTTGTAAGAGTCAAATTGTAATTTACCTTCGTAAAAATTAAAAAATTAAAAAGAAAAACTTTTACTACACTATTGTCTTGAAATCAAACACTTCTACCCAATTAATATCAACAAAACTAAGTTTTAACAATCAAAATAAAAGAAGCCTACACAGAAACAGAATCAATTATAAATCAAGCAGCATAAATTCATTTCTAGCATCTAAATCTATATATATTAGAATTTATAAAGCTTCGTTATTTGCCTTCTGCAGTTTGGTAAACGGGAGCTACTGTTCATTTGCTCCACGCAAATTTGAAAGTTAGCAGGGAGGTGTTAGATGAAGAAAAGTCAAGGCTTGGCCTGTCGGCTAGGCTATTCATTCGCTCTAAAGGAATTTAAAGCAGATTGAGCATATGCATCGAATTGAGGACGATTAATATAAAATAAAATTATTGACCATTATTAAAAATTTGAAGTTATATTTTAACTATTTATTTTTTATGAATTTTTAGTAATAAAAATAATTGGTACCACCAACTTAGTTATCACGTTATTTAAATTTTAAATTTAATTAATTTATTCATGTAGTATTTTAAAAGAAGTAAATTCAAAATTAAGTGTAAGTTAATACTGACAACCTATTCGGGAAATTCGAGATATACATATACAACGAGTCGCTTCTGCAATTAGTAAAATATAATTTTTCTTAGCTGTACTGCATACGTGAAAAATGTAAAAGTATTAATTGTTTGGTTTAATCCAATATGCGATATAGTTGGTAGTTGAATTGAATTCATCGCTCACCAGAAATTATTCTCACCAAGAGTCCGGTAAAGCCTACCTTTTAACTTGTTGCCTTTGGAACAAACTTTTTTCGCCTTTGTTTTTGTCGGATTTCAGTTTTCGTAGTTGCAGGATCGTACCCGTAACAACGGATTTCTTTTTAAGTGTAAAATTGGTTGAATATGCTATAATAAAATTAATACATACATGTCTTCGACAGCCATCTTATTAGAAAATGTTAATATTTGACGAATTTTATAAAATAAAAATTAAAAAAAATGTGCCAGTACTTTCAACCATCTTTTTATGAGGCACTAAATATGCAGTCACAGTCAAAATTAGTGTGCTCAGCACTTTCCACAGTACAATTGATTTGCTGATCTTAACAAAGGCAGAAGCTCAGGAAAAAAATATCATCGCACTGTTTAATTTCCAAATCCGTAAAGCATACAAATAAAATTATTCATTTTGCATCTCCAATGGTTTAAATTACTGGATTATATTAAAAGCTTTCATGATGGTAGGATTCACAACGCTGAATCCTCCATCGACCACAAGGTTTTGCCCGCTCACATAACTAGCTTCATCACTGGCCAAGTAAAGCGCAGCATTTGCTATTCCGTCAGTCTTCAGAACTTTCCCTCTTAGATTACCCATCTGGCTCATAGATGATTCGATTAATGCAGGATCAACTCCGCCATTAGTCGACATTCCGGTCGCCAACCCATAAGGTGATACGCAATTTACTCTAATGCCGTACTGTCCAAGCTCAGCCGCCAAGCTTTTAACTAGTCCTAAAATCCCATATTTGGATACTGTATAAGCAGGAGAGCCAAGTCCTGCAATTTCTGTACAAGCACTCGCTGTAAATAATATGCAACCGGTTTTCTGGGGTACCATGACCCTTGCAGCATGTTTGGCTCCCAAGAAACCACCAATGGTGTTAACAGAAAGTAAACGTTCGAGATCAGACTTTGGAGTGTCCAAAATACTTCCGAAGTTCCGGTCTAGAATGCCTGCGTTGTTGTACATGATATCGAGCTTTCCATATTTAGCCACAGTTGTATCAACAAGATGGATTACATCGTTTTCGTTTGATATATCGCAATGAATATAGGAAACACCTTCCCCTAGCTTATCAGCAAGGGCTTGGCCAAGTTTATCTTGGACATCAGCTACAACCACCTTGGCACCATTTTCATGAAAAAGTTGCGCTGCCTTTGCTCCAATCCCGCTTGCTCCACCGGTGATGATGGCTACCTTGCCTTCTAATCTGAGATTGAAAAACAATGGAAAAATATTGGGAAAGGCAACACGTTATTGAACATCCCGAAACTATAGAGATTACGATCAATGATTTGGCGTTCATTCTGTGGATCAGAACTGTAAAATTAATGCTGGAATTACCTTTTGCCAGTTGCTGCACCGTACATATTTTCCTCACACATCTGGAACTCCGTTGCAAAGAGTTGGACAAATTAAGAAGAGTAAAGGGGATCTGGTTGAGAGGTCGATGTTTGCTTCGTTGCAGCGTGGAATTTATAGGACAGAGTAATAAAGGAGAAAAATATATAATATGGCATTACCGCTGTTCTTTTTGGACCTGCATAAACTATCTTCTAGAAGCTGAATGTTGACCTTTCATAATTTTTTAGTCTGCCGATTTTGGCTTCAAAGTCCTTGTCTGTTTCAATATTGATAGAAAAAAGATTTCAAAAAATGATCACAAAATTCCCTATTAAGATATTTCCTTCGCTGTCCGCCTCGTTTTGGTCCGGGATTGCACACTGCATCTTTAATTTAGAAGCAGAAGGAATTATGAAAAAAAAAAGTATTCTTAAAATTCAATCAAAATCAATCTCTATAATTTGTACCGTAATGATAAACATATGATAAAAACAAGATTTATAAAAATGTAGGATATAAATATTTTTTTTATTAAAATAATAAAGTTACAATAAAAATTTTAAAAATCACATTAAATGCATTACTCAATTATTTCATAAGCTGTTTTTAACAAAAAAAAAAAATACCTCCTTTATTTTAAAAAATTGCTGAAAAAAATTATGAAATAAACAATTTAAAACATTTTTACTAAACCCAAATTCATTTCAAAATTATAAGATAAGGTACTTGATACTTTTCAAAACATTATTAACCTAACTCTTAGTGATACTTATTGGTTTTAGACATAAAATATGTAAATCCTATGTTATTTTTCCTTTGTACGACTTTTTTTTGAATCGAAAGGTGAAAGGGACCATAAATTTTAGTTTTATCATTAGTTTGAATCATCAATGAAAAATTTTCTTTAAATAATAATAATATTAAATACTAAGATTTAATTTAATATCGACAAGAACAATGATTGAATTTATAATATATAAGTTGCGACATGTCAACAGCAATTACGTGCCATTATTTTATTTTCTTCTTCATCAACTATCATTGACACCATTGCAACCAGAGCAATACATAATTTTGATCCGCATAGAACAACGGACGCCCAACTCTTGTTTCAAGCTAAAAAAGACTTGGTCTATAAAACATCAATTAAGTGATTCAAATATCAACTTCCAAGTTCCAACAAAGACTTTGTCACAAAAAGGAAAAATATCTTGAAAATAAACATAATCGAGAAGAAGATGAAGAATCTGGATACTGAAACGGTTTGACTGAAGGATTGACAATGCTATAACCTCCATCAATGAAAAGATTGTGTCCATTCACATATTTGGCCTCATCATTGGCTAATTAAAGAGCAGCATTTGCAATATCTTCTACCTTCGGAGTCACGCCCTTAAGGTTGGCATGGGAATTCGTCCAATTCTCAACGCCTTCGTCGTTAAGCCCAAAATATCTAGTAGTCACAGGTGTTTGCAAGTCCATACGGAGACAAGCAATTCACTCGATACTGAGTAAGAGTTACCTAATTGATTGAATACCAGTCAATTTCCCACAAGAGCATACTCATTTCCACAACAAAATTTCATTGCCTTTGATGCGGCTCCTTTAACAGCTAATCTTATTCCACCCGAAGGCTAGTTATAAAAAATCATTGAAGAGTCACCTGTATCTGATGATGATACTGATGCAGCGGCTGAGGCTGTGGTGGTATGAAAGCATTCCCTCCTCGATGTAGAAGCCCAGGAGAATCGCGAGTTTACTTGTATCAGGCTCTCAACCGCTGCACTTTTTGTCAGTCCTACAATCGCATGTTTTGAACATGTGTATGCGTGTGAGGCATTACCATCAATATTTGATGTTTTACTAGCAGTGGAAATAATACTACCACTACGAGCTGGAGTCATGACTCGGGCATCATTTTTTATGCCTAAGAACGTTCCGGTCACTTTTACACTCAAGACACGTTCGAAATCAGACTTTTTGTTGTCGATTATCCTCGGCATTAGATAATCTCCCTTTTGCATTGTTTAACATTATATCTAGCTTGCCGTGATTTGCAACGAATTGGTTAATGGCATTTTTGATAAAATAGATATAACAGTTATTACCTCTAAATTTAGTAAAATAATAAGATAAAAATTAATTAATTATAACATATATATCCGAAATAGTAGAATTATTTTCATACAAATATGAACTAATTAAAAACAATAATTAAAATATATTTTTATTGATTAATTTATTAAATGTTAAAGATCTAACACTAGTATCTTATGAATATATAGGATGAACACTAAAAAAGATTAATTTTTTATAGAGTAACTATGCTTATATCTCTTATGTTATTTTACAACAATTTATTTTATAAACTTTACAAAAAATTTTCAATAATATATTTTGATGTTAATACAATATAAAGTGTCATTTGATCTAATTACTATATCATATTAATGTTTTAAAATTATAAATTTTTTATTAATTATATATAATTTTAACAAGAATTTGTAATCCCTCTTTCTTATTCGTTACTAATCCACTACTTACATAATTGAAATAAAAACACTTTTAAAATTCTAAAATTTTAATTTATTTTTAATATATCAAACTTAATAGATAATATCCTTCATCTCATATTTTTATATTAATATTTTATTTTTAGCATATGTTATTTGATAGTTTGCTTTAAAAAGTTAATTGTGCAATTTTATAAATAGCCAACAAAATCTTTTAAGAAATACTTTTACTTCATTTATTTTTAGTATAGTTATAGAATATCATTTTTTATTTTTAAAAATTTTATGTTTTCTAATATAAATAAACACATTTATTAGACATATTTTTAAAAAAATATATTAAGTAATCATTATCAAAATTAGGAGTGGGCATTTACGAATTATATTAGATTGAGCTAAAATTTTAATTCAACCCGCACATTACGGATTGTATTTAAAGCAACCTAATCCAATTGGCAAAAAAGTCTTAATTCAATCTAATCCAAACTGCTTAAAAAAATTAATATTAGACTGGCTTCTTAAATTAAGGTTTAGGCGCAAATTTAAAAATATAATTCAAAATTTAAGCTTAAATATATGAGTAATTTGAATTGAATTAAATTTAAACCCAAAATTTAGACCTAAAATTTTTATTTAATATAATAAATACTTTATTTGATCAATAATAATTAATTTAATTTTGATCTAGATGCAAATAAATTAATTAAATTAAGTAAGTTGAATTCATAAAAATGAGCTTACTTGCTAAAAGGAATAAATGAAATACTTTTAAATGCATATTTTCCTCATATTCAACAATCCTTTTATTTAATTAAAGTTTTCAACATTTCATCTTTAAATTGTTAAATTTTATCACCATGTGATAACTTCATTTCCTTCTTTCTAAATTAAATGATATTCTCGTATAATTTTATCAATTTTTATATTCTTTCAGTTAAAATATCTTTTTATCTCATTTTAAATGCTAAAAATACCATTTCTTATTTCAATCATTTTAATAATATACACGCCTCCAATCATAACTCTTACCTTCAAAATTTGAACAATAACATCAATAGAAAAATTCAACTAAAAAATTATCAATTAACAATATAATATATTTAGGATTTGAGTTAGATTTTAGGTTGGGTTTTAGATTGGATATTAGTTGTGGATTGACAAATTGAATTTAATCTAATCTACAATTTAATATGTGAATGGTGGATTACAAAATTTGAATGATTCATAAATTTTTTAAGTCGATTCAAAACACATAAATTGACGGTTTGGATCAAAGTAGATTAGATCGATCAAAATTTGTTCACCTCTAATTAAAATTATTAAATTTTTTAAAATTTAATAATATACAACTATTGGAGAATATTTTATTTTTTTAAAAGCTATGTCTTAGTTGTTATTTCTTAGTTTAATTGATGTAAATACGGATATCTCTATAATTGTATCTGTAATAGTTTAGGTTAAATTAAATTGTGTTATAATTTTCTTAATAGATTAGAATTCTCTGTACTTATAATTTTCTTAATAGGTTAGAACTCTTTGTCTATATATAGTATCTTATATTAGATGAATGCACGAACATATTCTCTCTTTTCTTCTCTTAATCGTTTTCTGATTCAATATTTTTTTCATGATATCAGAGCATTGATCCTATCTCTTATTTTATTATTATTTTTTAAACATGGAGTATAAAGAGAGTTTTGAGGTAGCAAAATCATCAAACAAGGTGGTGGTTGCCAATTCTACCTCTAATATTGATAATGATGTCAACCCCTCTTAAAAGTTGACTAATGTATTGCTGAATAGATTCAATTATCTTCCTTGGTTAAGAGCAGTTACTATTGATCTCTAAGGAAGATCTTGATTGAGATTTATCAATGGCAAAGAAAAAGCTCCAGATAGTAGTTCTCCTAAAATCGAGAATTGGCTATCAAAGGATCATATGGCTATTTCTTGGATTCTAAATTCAATGAAATAAAATCTTGTAAAAATCTTCAATTATTATCAATCGTCTTTGAAACTTTGAGAAGCTATTCAAGA
Source organism: Trichilia hirta (assembly GCA_035221805.1). Classification (NCBI taxonomy): domain Eukaryota; kingdom Viridiplantae; phylum Streptophyta; class Magnoliopsida; order Sapindales; family Meliaceae; genus Trichilia; species Trichilia hirta. The sequence continues at coordinate 7,851,751 of JAWDEX010000005.1, read as the reverse complement.
TATATATGACAACCAAAATAATTATACTTGTATCTTTTAAATTCAACAAGATATTGCAAAACCTTCATCAAGATGAACAGCTCTTTGTCAATTTGTTAAACAAATTGAAAAGAACGTGGAATGAATTAAAGGTCTATAGACCTCATTCTGTTGTTCTAATTATTTTGCACAATCGAACTGAAAGAGATCAAGTTTTTCAATCATTGGCTAGCCTTGGATAAAACTTTAAAGATTTAAGATGTCATATTTTGATGAATGCTGAACTCTTTCCTTTAAAAAATGTTTATGCAACTATTCAACGTGAAGAAATTCGACAAATAGTTATGACTCGAGAAAGTACAACAAATGTTCTTGATGCCTGTGCTTATATAACTCATCAATCTTCTAAAAAGAATCCTTTTAAAGGTAAATGTCCAGACCTAAAATGTGAACACTGCAACTCTATTGGACATTCAATGGATCATTGTTGGAGTTTTCATCCGGAGTTAAAGCATAAAATTACAAAGGATAATAAGGGAGGGGATCAAAAACCCTTTACTAATCACAAGGCTAATTTAGCTGCTCAAGCTACGGAATCTATCTCTTCTAGTCTCATTTTCTTACTTAATTATTTTGTTAGTTTCTTATAAGAAAGGCATTATCTTAGAGTAGTTAAAAAAGGGGTTGGACATGAAGAATTTGCTGCTCTTTTTAGCAAATTTGCTAGCCTTTTAACTCATATAAACTCTAAGAATATTCAAGGTATTTCAACTACTATTATGACTGCTGTAGAGATTAGTAATTTACATGATTAATGAGTTGTAGATTCTAGTGTCAGTGATAACATGACAAATAAATTAACCAATATTCGTAATTTTACTCCTTGTTCCATCTCTTCTTATGTCTCAGTTGCTAATAGAATAAGTGTACCAGTAAAGGGTAAGAGAAAAATTAATCTTGTCATAAAAATTATAGAGTCGGAGGTTTTATATGTTCCTTCTTTTCCTTTCTAGTTATTATTAGTTCAAAAAACATCGTCTTTTAATTGTGATGTTATATTTACTCCTTTCAAGATAATTTTTTAAGACCATCTCACCAGACAGAGGATTGGTAAAAGATTTTATTGAATTGACTCTACTATTTCTCTGATTCTGGCGTCTTTAAAGGGTTTCAAACTGTTTCCTTACCTATCAATGATCATCGTTTATGGTATCTTTCTCTGGCTCATCCTTCAGATTTCATTTTGTGAAAAATAAAATCATGTCTACTTAAAGGATCTTATAATTATGAGATTTTTTATTATTCTAAATCAGCTAGATTTTTTTTTAATTCTTTTTTATCTAAGACTTTTTAAGTTTTTGAGCTTGTTCATTTAGATGTACGGGGACCTTTTTCTATTTAATTGATGGCTTTAAATACTTCGTGACCTCTATTGACGATTTCTCAAGAGTTACTTAGGTGTATTTATTGAAATCAAAAAATGAAATGTTTAGTTGTTTTAAGAATTTTTATATGTTGGTTTTTACTCAATTCTCTGCTTATATTAAAATTTTTTGATCTAATAATGACATCAAATTTACATCTTATGACATAAAAAGTTACTTAATTTTTAATGGAATATTGTATCAAACTAGTTGTGTCAGCATACACTAATAAAATGGAATTATTGAGCGTAATAATTAAGATTTATTAGAAAAAATCAGGGCTATTATGCTACAAATAATTATTTTAAATAATTTTTGGTCTTATAGAGTTTTTATTGTCATTTATATTGTTAACCACTTACCCAGTAAAGTACTAGATTTTTAATGTCCACTTAAAGTGTTGTAGGATAAAAACCCCAATGTATCATATCTGAAAGTCTTTGGCTATACTTGTTTTGTACATTTATCTCTAAATTAACATGACAAACTTAATCCTTAAGATGAAAGTGCATCTTTTAGGGATTTTTACAAACCAAGAAGGGGTACAAGTGTTTGTCAAGAAATCGAGATTATACATACAGCGAAAAAACAAAAATTTTCCAATTTTCTCACAGGATCTATGCGACAAACTCATTATTTTGAGTTATGAATCTGAATATTCATACCTTAATTATGCGATTGATGACAAAGAACCATAAACGCAAAAGATTATTGCGTCTCTACGGTATCCACACGATCGGGATAATGAGAAACGAGTGCTAACTCCTCAAATAATTACTTTGTGTTACCTTTTATTTTGTGTTTATCAAAACCCTAAAACAAAAGTGACGCCTGCGCAAAATCCTAAAACACAAGAATATAACACTTATATTTATAGGCAATATTTAGGGTTAAGGTTGTAATGGATTTTGGGCTTGACCCAAATATTTGGATTTGACTTAACTCTTAAGTTCAATTGGTTTGACTTTCAAACCCAACTCATTAATAAGTTTCGAACTAATATATTATTTAGCCCAACTTAATAATGACTTT
>JAWDEX010000005.1:7786553-7835423 GCA_035221805.1 Trichilia hirta | reverse complement strand
GGTATAGAGGTCTAATCGTGATCATTGTTAATAGCAATTGGAGAAATATCAATATATTATTCTTCAAAGACAATATCTCTAATCCTTTCTCCCCTTACAAATTTAATAACCTCAAAGAACCTAATATTTTTAGTCTCAAAAATTAACTCAATAGTGGAATCCTAAATCTTTAACTCTTAAATCTTTTAAATTATGTAAGCTACAATCTTTAATACATTTTCTAAAGTGAGTGTAGCAAGAAAGAATGACTAATTAGACTCCTTACTATATCTTTAAGTGTCTCATTTTGTTTTTTAGTTACATCATTCTTGCTAGGCATTTCTAACATAATGTACCATAGGACGATACTGTAGTCTTTTAGGAATTTAGGAAAAACTTTTAAACTTTATTCACATAATTCATTATATCCACCATTATATTGTTTACCACAATTAGATCTAATGCTTTTAATCCTTTTACTAGGTTAATTCTTAACTTTACTTTTATAATCTTCAAACACGTCCAGATATAGATATAGATAACCGTATTGTAAAATTGTCTATAAACTCAATAAATTATTGTTGATTATTCTATGAAACCCTAGAAAATGAATTACAAGTGTTTGTCTATATTAGTTCTAAGACTTTTGAAAACTAGTGGACACCTAATCTCCTTATGTTTGTTGATTTTTTTTTAACCTTGTTGATGCAAGTGTCAAAGTCTATAAAATTAAAAGGTACAAGAATTTTATAGGCATAAGTCTTTTAATTCTCCTTTTTTGAGATATGTCTTAAATGCTTGTATCATATTAAATTCTTATTGGTTAATTTTAACTTTCTACCTTGTATACTTGTATGCAAGGCTTTCTTATACAAGACAATCGTATGAAATAAATATAGGTTATTATCAAATATTAAAGAATCGATTCTAATAGATTTTAAACTTGAAAGAAACTAACTTTATTAGTTTTCGATGAACAAGATACCTAAATTTACTCAATGTAAGAATGTAAATCGAATTTCATATGAATGACGATGCAATATTAGTCTCTTTCTTATGTAAATTAATGATCATTCTTTAACTATAACCTAATAGTTTCAATAGCTTCAATTTTAACTAATTTACCATTGCCATCCATTGATATATCTTTTACCATCACTTAGCTTTTGACAACTCAGATAACCTTATATATACACATTTATTTAAGTAATAGCAACGAAATCTATTCATCAAGTATGTTTAAGTACCAAGGTTAAATTAACCTTACAATAAACTAGACTAAGAATCGTACCTTACTTTGCTTATGTTCTCCATTCTTATAAAAATAATAGACAAAAGCCTTATACTATTACTTTTATTGTTTCTTTTATGGTCCAAGATCTACACCTTTCATATTTTGCCCTTGAAGATTATTGCCAAATGAGTACATTTGTCATCACTTACTTCAATCTATCTTCTTTTTATATATCTTAAATTATTGCATTGTGCGAGAATCAAAATTAGATACACAAGCAAGTCCTCAGACAACTCTAATTTAAGAGTATTTAATTTTGAAGCGAGACAAGAATTTTTTATAATGTACGCTCTTAAGTTCCTTTATACCTTATTAAAATAATATTTGTCAAAAGCGTACTTATTTTTTATCTTTTTATTCTTGGTAATATCATTTTCTAATTTACTTATAATTTCTTTAAGAAATCTTTTGGCAGTGATAACCATTTTGAACATAATGCCCCTAAAAGTTTTTAAAATAGCATACTTCATGATCATATGACTCATGCGATTCGAACATTTTTACCTTTTTATATTCCTCTTATTATTGAAGGAATTCTTATTTATAAAATTAGTGGATTGTTCTTTTCTTAATATAAAAGTCTATATCCAAATACCAATAATTATAACGTTCCTTTTTATGCCTTAAAGTATGTGCTATTATATGTAAAAACTAATTCTAGTGATAATAATTCTAAGCAAAATCAATAACTTAATAAGAAAATATGACTTATATTAACTATATTTGTTTTTGATGATGAATAAAATAATATATATTCTAATTATCTAGCTAAATTTGTTTTTATATTGATGATTATTAATTTAATGATCATGCTAGATGTGATTTATTGTTAATTTTCATGTTATTTTCATGTTATTCATTATGAATTAAAAAGTGATAATATTACTTTTAAGTACTAATAATGTGTTTAAGTGTCTAAGAGTACAGGAAAAATTTATCTCAATTTTGATACCAACAGAGGTGTATATCGATAAGTGGAAGCAGATGTATAGATACCTTAAGCTTAATAGAAGAAAGTATTGATACCCCAAAACAAACATTTTAATACCAAAGTTAAAAGTATCGACACTTTGGAGGAAAGTATTAATACTCTAATAAGGATATCCAATGCTCAAGACTAACACTCATGAGTATTAATATTTTATGAAGAGTAGTTTGACACCTTATGCATTGAAGGTAAAAGTATTGACACCTTGAACAAAAGTATCGATATATTAAGGAGAAGCTTTAGCATGTGAAACTAAAGACTCTCAAGTATCAACACTTCATGGTGAAAAGGTCAACACTTCATGGTGAAAAGGTCAGAAGTGTCAACACCTTTGGATGCAAAGACTTCAAAAAGTCGAAGTGTGCAAATGCATCGATATCTAAGGCAAAACAAGTCGACACCCAGGCATTAAAAAAGCAAAAGTATCGATATTTTAGTAAAAAGTATCAATACTTTTGACAGAATCTAGACAATATAAATAGTTTTAAGCATTTATTGCAAATATTAATGGTAAAATCAGAGGCCATTGGAGACACAGAAGTTAGAGTAATAAATTGCAAGATTTTTGAAGAAAAAAACAAGTGAAGAAAAGAATGAACTAAATTGATTACATTGAAAAAGTACACTGTGAAAGAAAAATTCTCTGCAGCTAATTTATTTATTCTAAAGAGAAAAAAGTGAGCATTTATTGTATATCTACTCTTAAGAGAATTTTGTTATTTTTTATTTATTACAACAATTCTATTAGATTTCTCTTCACTCGATTAAAGAAAAAATTATAATAGTTACTCTTCACCTCTAATCAAAAGAAAGATTTGTAAGGATTAATCTTTACCCAGCTAGAACAAAGATTTATAAGTGAGTTATTCTTGACTCAGGAGAAATAAAACGGTTAGTGATTCCTCAGTGTAGAGAGAAAAATCGAGAAAAATAGATATAGGCATATTGTTGAATTACTAAAAAAAAATGTTGTGTCATTTGTTTCTCAACCTATCTACTTCCTTATTATCTTAGACTTTCACCAAAAAAATTTGAGCGCAACCACTTACTGCAAATCATCATTTTTAAATTTGTCAAAATTGTCATTTCATCCAATTTACCCCATCTCGGGTGACAATCACTAGGATAATAACTTATAAACTCGCATAAATATCAAATTACATTGTCAATTAATTTAAATAATGGTAGACCCATCATAAGATATCGTACATAATATTAATATTTAGTTTTTGAATAAAAATATTAACTTGTAAGTGATATCTTAGTATAGTAATTAAACACTGATAATAAGCATGTCAGATACCAAATCTTTTTTGGACCGATTTATTGCTTACATGTACGCTGAGTAACTGACATATACACCGAATAATTATCATGTATTTATTACCACAGATATATATGTAATTCCTTTGGGCTGGCCAATACTCGCATGAATCACTTACGTACAAAATTTTTTAATATTTTAAGTTAAATTAATTTTTATAAGAGAGATTATTTGGGTAATATCTTACGTTAATTAATTTATTTTCGAACACTATATCTTATAAAGTAATTATATCATTATTCAAATTTGAGACAACATTGAATATTAAGTTGTTCCTAATATTTTGACTTATGATTTTCTTACGATCGAGTATTTTTTAATATCATAACTCAATATTGAGTCTCACATGCCTTGATGCAATCGATAGTAAATTTATTGACCTATTGTAATTTAAGTCACATGATAAACTTGAAAGGGGTGTCAAAACGAGTATTAAGTGATATTCGCTATGCTTAACTTCTATAAACACTCATCTGCTTAAAGTTCAGATTTACCTTATATATGTGTGTAAGTGTAAATTAACTAAATTAAATTTTAATGTAGGATTAAAAAATCTAAACTATGTTTTGAAGTAAATCATAAAATTATAATTTTAAGTTCAAAATCATAAATAAAACTTTAATTTTGGCCTTAATATCAATTTTAAAATTAGTCTGAAATCTTAATACTTATATTTGGCCATAATTTTTTTTAATTTGAACAAAAATAACTTCCAAAAATTTTAAGGTTAAATTATAATTTTTAAAATTTTATTTTGAACTAAATTATAAAATTATTGTAAATTTTGTCTAAAATCACGTAAAATTTATTTTAGAATAAATTTGCAAAAGAGTTTAAATTTTAGGATCAGAATGCAAAAAAATTTGAATATTGAACTTAAATAATAGTTTACGTATAAAGACTCGGATTAAAAATTTTCAACTGAGAACTTGATTAAAATTTCTAATTAAGGACTTGATTGAAATTTTTTAGTTAGGACCTAATTAAATTTTGTCATAATAATTTCAAATTAGATTCGTTTTCTCCAGAACCCATAGCCGCCACTAAATGCCACCGCTTCACCATCACCAAACGCGCGCATAATGTACCTTCCGGCGCTGTTGACGTGGTGGTGAAACTTTTCAGCTGTACGCGGTGTCCTTAAGTTATAGAATCGATGGTATTCCAACCGGTGGCTCAAGGAATCTGGTTGATTTTATCCAAAAGTCATGGTGGCTTTATGCTTAGTTTTGAAATCCACAGGTTTTACGTGCATATATACATGTTCCGTACAGTAAATTTCCTTCTGATTTGCTTACTGCGAATCATAATAATTCATACACTAAAAAAATAAAACATAACAACTCAAATAATAATCCATAATTAATTATGCATATATATTAAAAATAGCCCAAACAATTATGCATATATTCATAAATTAAATAATAACTGATTATGCATATACATAAAATTAATAAGATATATGCATATATCTAAAAATTAAATCAAATAATACATATATGTGTTTATATGTTTTCTTAAAATTTTATCAAATAATACATATAGTTATATGTATTTTTGAGAGAATCAAAGGAAAATTATTTTTTTTTTCAATGATTCAATATAAGAGTGACTTTGATACTACTTGTTAGATATTTTTAATTGATAAATTAAATTCATCCTATTTTAAAAAACTATTCAATTAAATCATAAAAAAAAAAAAGAAAAAAAAGTTAGAGAAATATACTTAAAATTTACGCTTAATTTTTGAATTTACAAAATTTGATTATAAATCTTTTAAAACTGAATACAAAAATTAAGATTTTATTCTGTTAATGAGATAATAGAATAATACTTTTTTATATTAATTTTAAGGACCATAATCTTAATAGGTATAAAAAAACTCTAAATCATTAAATATCCTATACTGCTTGTTTCTATTTGCCCATCACTTGCTTTATGCTTAATTTTGAAATCTATGGGTTTTACTTATATATATACATGTACCATTTACTAAATTTTCTCATAATAATAAATACACTGAATTTAATTTACACTAAAAAAAATAAAACATAACAACTCAAATAATAATTCATAACTAATTATGCATATATATTGAAAATAACCCAAACAATTATACATTTATTCAAAAATTAAATAATAACTGATTATAAATATATATAAAATTAACCAAATATATGCATATATCTAAAAAATAAATTAAATAATACATATATATAAGTATATGTATTCTTAAAATTTTATCAAATAATACATATAATTTTTTGTATTTTTCAAGAATTTAAAGAGAAAATTATTTTTCTCAATAATTTAACATAAGAATGGTTCTAATATCACTTTTAAATATTCTTAATTGATAAATTAAGATCATCATATCTCAAAAGGCCATTTAGTCAAATTATTGAGCAAAAGAGTTAAAAATATCTAAAATTCATGCTTAATTCTTAAATATGTAGAGTTTAGCTGTAAATTTTTCAAGATTAAATACAAAAATTAAGGTTCTAATTTATTAATAGGATAATAAAATAGTACTTTTTAATATTATTTTTTACGACCTTACCTCTAATAGATATAAAAAATCTTTAATTATTGGATAGTTCATATTATTTGTTTTTATCTAATCCATCACTAACTTTATACTTAGTTTCGAAATCTATGAGTTTTACTTGCATATATACATGTACTGTATACTAAATTTCCTTAACCTTTCAATTTCCTCATAACAAATCATAATAATCTATACATTGAATTTAATTTACACTAAAAAAATAAAACATAACAACTCAAATAATAATTCATAATTGATTATGCATATATATTGAAAATAACTCAAACAATTATGCATATATTCATAAATTATATTATAACTAATTATGCATATACATAAAATTAACCAAATATATGCATATATCTAAAAGTCAAATCAAATAAAACATATATGTAATCATATGTATTCTTAAAATTTTATCAAATAATACATTAGTTATACGTATTTTTCTAGAATTTAAGAAGAAAATTATTTTTTTAATAATTCAATATAAGGGTGGCTCTTATACCACTTGTTAAATATTTTTAACTGATAAATTAAATTCATCGTATCTCAAAAAATTACTCAGTCAAATAATTGAAAAAAAGGGTTAGAAAAATATACTTAAAATCTATACTTAATTATTGATACCCAGAATTTGGTTATGGATCCTTAAAGGCTGAATATAAAAATTAGAATTCTATTCTATTAATAAAATAATAAAATAGTATTTTTTCATATTATCCTTTAGATCATAATTTTATTAAGTATAAAAAATCTTAAATTACTGGATAGTTTATATTATTTATTTTTAACTAACCCATTGTAAAATAGAAGCAAAGGCTGTTCTTTACACATACTAAATACATAAAAGTCTTAAATATCTAAACAATAGTAAATCACTTAAATTAAGTTTAATTTAATTATAATAACATGTAATTATTAACATATATTAATCACGTAATTTAATTAACATCTAACATTGCCCACTGATACAATTGGTTCAAGACCTGGTATTCTGGCAGCTGCATCTGGAAGGCTATTGGCAGTAATTAATGGACGAGGGGGACAAGCTGCGATACCCCATGCAACCAGAGATCCCGTTCTTGCTGCATCCTTTGCTATTCTAGCTCTCCAACAGATTGTTTCTCGAGAGACAGATCCTCTTGAGGCCAGGTTGAAACTTTACAGTACAATTACTTATATAGAACTTAATTTTGAAATGATATGTTCTTGCAATGGACAAAAAAATCCAATGTCCCAATTACAATTGCAAGCTTGATTATTGATGGTCTCCAATTGTATGCATCAGCTTCTCCAAAACGGTAGTAGAAATCTGACAGCCGTAAGTCCATTTCGAACCATACACTGGTAGTTTCAGTCGGTTACGTTGAAGCAGGCCAAGCAGAAAATGTAATTCCGCAGACTTTAAGATTTGGAGGCGCTTTTCGGAGCATTACTACTGAAGGTTTATCATACGTTCAGCAAAGAATCAGAGAGGTATATATTAACAATTATTATTTGATGTTGCATGCAGAAGGGTAAAGGTAGAATTGATCACATCTAATTATTCATTAAAATTTGAAATAGTTTCTAGACAATAATCATGCGTGCTCAGTTTTGGGAATCATAACATTTTTCATTTACAGGTCATAGAAATGCAAGCAGCAGTTCATCATGTGTAGTGCAACAGTAGATTTCATGGAGAAAAGCCTGAGGTCTTATCCAGCAAGCAAACGTTAACAATGAAGAAATGTATGAACATGCAAAATTGGAGTCTCCCTGCTTGGGGAACCAAACGTGTACCTTTCTCCAATGGTGATGGGAGCAGAGGAATTAGCTTCTACTCGCAAAAGTGGCTGGCTACATTTTTCATTGTCAGGACAAGCGATAAATCGAATGAACCATTTTACCGAACGCATTCACATACTAATTTATTGATGAGGATGTTCTTCCCATAGTCGCATCTCTTATTTGGACGGCCATGTTGAGATTCAATAGGAACAAAGTATCTTCACACGAGAAAGATTTTTAATTTGAATCTGTAGAATATATGGATATGGAAGTAAATCTTTCCATATATCATAAGAAGTCATCCTTATTAAAAGAAACACTTCTTCAAATGAAAATTATTGACAAAAAATCACCCGTTTACAAGTCCTAGGATTTTATGAGACTCAAGCTTTGAGTTTCAACTTTCAAAGTTGAAACTCAAACGATGTTTTTAATGACATTTAATGCTTAATACTGCAAGTAATTCCAACTTCCTTAGATAGGAGATTGCTTCTTCAATTTTTCAGATGGGGATAATGAACCAGACCCCCAAATCTGATAAATCATTGCCCTCCAGCAATAAAGTGGCCTCTAAGGCTGCTCCAGCAATTCAATTAACCATGTTGAAACTCAATAGAAATGGACAGGAACATCAATGTGAAACCAGTGCAACAGGAAAAGAATAGTATGATTGCATTTGAATCTTAAAATCAATTTTAAAGTTCCAAGAATCTGTATTATGATTGTTGCAATAATTCCTACTTTGTAAAAAATAGCATCCTATACGAGCATGATCCAGAGTTGCCAGGCAGAAAAAGTAAATACCGCAGAAAATGTTTTGACACAGGCACCTTCACAGTAGATTCACGCTTCATACGTTTCCCATAGGTATGCAGTTATCCTGGTTCTGTTAAAATCAGGGTAATGACATATTTCAGATTACAAACGTGGCCAAAATTGTTTGTAAGTACGAATAAATTGAAACAATTAATTAAACTAAGTACGAAAAGAAATTGAAACAATTAGTTAAACTAAGTATGAATAAATTGAAACAATTAATTAAAAAAGAATTGATCAAACAGATCGACAGGATATTCATGGTCATTACCAACATTATGAACTGCATTAATCCTGCTGAGCATCACAGTTTAGAAAAACTGCAATTTCCATGTCTTAGGTTTAAACTTCTTAAGCGCTTACGTACAACAGAGCAATAATCAAGTTGCCACAGGACGTGATGAAAAATTCAACCTTAGTAAAACAAAAATGCCTTTACATTCTGTTAGATTGCACAAAATTTGTTGGAAGTTGAATAGATTGGTTTCTTTCCTCTAGATTATTCTCATAAGGAAATTCAAATTCCACAAAACCCAAGAAGAAATGCCTCAAGACTTTCAGAAACTCTCAAATCCAAACGACAACTGATTTTGGGAAGCCAAATATAGCCATATAGAATATACAAAGAATTCCAATTTTGAACTAAAGAGAACTGCGACCAGTTATTTTTCTAACTCCCCTCTCCTCCATTTTGCTTCTTACAAGAGAGACATCTAACCACCGCTCAGCTGCTGCATATATGTTGGATAACAGCACATAGCTGCCAGCATTCTGAGGCTCAAGCTCAAAAAGTCGGTTAGCAACCAACTCTCCCAACTCAATATCACAATGTAACCTACAGGCCCCAAGTAGTGCACCCCATGCACTTGTATGAGGCTCCACAGGCATCGAATTTAAAAGGTCATAAGCTTCTTTTAAGTGTCCTGTTTTCCCAAGAAGATCAACCATACAGGCATAATGCTCAGGAGAAGGAACAATAGAATACTTGTTTTGCATGGATTCAAAGTATCTCCAACCCTCATCAAGGAGACCAGCGTGACTACAAGCGTTCAAAACGATTGTGAAGGCCACCTCATCAGGAGTCAAGCCTTCACTTATCATTTTATTGAAGAGAAGAACTGCCTCTGTCCCATGGCCATGTATAGACAACCCTTGTATAATGGAACAATATGTTATGAGGTCTTTGTTAGGCATTGCTCCAAATAATTTTGCTGCTCTATCAATGTTCCCACACTTCGCATTCATGTCTATAAGTGCTGCAATAACATGAGCTCGATTGAGATCCACTTGACTTCTACTCAAATAAGAATCAACCCACTTAGCTAATTCCAAATTACCCAATTGAGAACACGCTGACATCAAGCTAACCAATATAAATTCATCCGGCTTAACATTCTTTGAACTCATTTCAGAAAAGATATTCACGGCCTCAGTAGGCTGTCCATTCTGTGCATAGCCTGATATCAAAGCTGACCAGGCAACAATATCTCTATCAGGAGCTTGGTCAAACAAAGACCTCGCCGATGCCATATCACCTGTTTTTGCATATCCATCAATCATTGTCGTATAAGAAACGACATTCCTCTCGGGCATTTCATCAAACAACGTCCTAGCACTCCTCATATCCCCTATCTTCACCAGGCCAGCAATCAGCGCATTCCACGATACAACATTCCTCTCCGGCATTAAATCAAACACCCTCTTCGCTTCCTCTAAATCCCCAACATTCACATATCCAAATACCATTGCCGTCCATGAAACAACATTTTTCACAGATATTCCATCAAACACCTTACGTGCAGAAAGAATCTCCTTACTTTTTCCATAAAAGTTGATCAAACTAGTTCCCACATACAGATCGTCTTCAGCCCCCCAACTGATTGCAGACGCATGAATTGCTTTTCCTTCCTTCAGACCGAACTCACTCGAGCACGCCTTAATTACTAGGGAAAAAGTGTATTTGTCAGGTACTCCTTGCTCTCTTATCATGCGAATAAATATCGACAAAACTTCAACAAAACGAGAATTCTGAGAGTACCCTTTTAAAAAAGTGTTCCAAAGAAAAGTATCGGGATTGATAATACGATTGAATACGCCCTTAGAATAAGCGAGCAAATCGAGTGAGTGACAGAGCGAAATGAAATGGTAAATAAGTGAGGTATCTTGTTCAAGGCCTTTCTTAATTATATGAGAGTGAACTTGCTGTAGGTTAGTTTGGAGCTTGCACTTCTTTATGAGAGTTAAGACGGAAAGGAGAGACCTGGGTTTAAGGATTGGGATGTGCTGGGGAAGCGGGAATGAAGGCATGGAAGAGAAGCAATGGAGCCTTCATGGTTGCTCCCAATTCCCCTTTTGATTTGCTTTTTGGGCATTGGGTTTATTCTGGTTTTTGTTATTTTTTTCGTTTGGGATATTTTCAATAATTTCTTCTCGAGTTTTAGAATAGATCGGTTTGCAATGGAGATGTCGAATGAATGTTTTTATTATTTAATAATGAAAATAAAATTACAAGTTTATTAAGCATAAAATATGTAGGACAAATTTAATTTTAAAGATGGTTGATCCTAAAAAAATTTTATTTTTAAAAAATATTAAAATACAAATTTTTTAGATAAACTATAAATTGATATGACATAATATTATTAATAAATAAAAATTATAAAATTATAAAATCAGTCAAAATAAATAATATGAACTATCAAGTAATTATTAGTGTTATGTCATATTAATTTATATACAAAATTTGTGCAATAAATTTATACGTTTAATAGTATTCTTAATTTTAATGATAAAAAAAAAGTTTGATAAATTTATTTTGTGCAAATTTTGTCTTCAAATAAATTTTACTTACACAACAAAAATATAAAAATAGTTACTTACCTTCCTCTTTCTTAAAAATAATACAATAATAAAATTAAATATAATTATTTATTTATCTCATATCATTAAAATATTTATACTTATGTACTATTAGCAGTAAAAGATAAAAGTTCCATACCGAATAATTAAATTTGAACAACAACAATAGTGTTTGCTTTTACTGATTGTTGATTTGGGACCATTTTGATTATTATCTACTAGTAAATCAAATCATTTTGATGAACATCGATTTCAAAAATACACATTAAATAGTTCATTTATTCATCAACCTTATATTCGTGTCCTGATTATAGTAAAGCTACGGCTCCTAAAAGTTCCTGTGGCACAATAATCCTGTAAAGCAGAATCTTAATTTACAGTTGTGTTTCCAATAAGAATCACTAATATGAATAAAGCAGGGAAAAGGACCATAAAGCAGGCAAATATTTGAGACTTCCAGCAGTGGAAAGGAACATAAAACAGGCAAATATTTAAGACTTCAAGAATAATTACAACTCAGTAACACTAGAAGGTTTTGTACAGGGCATGCTGCTTCTAATTGACAAAGCTTTCATAAAAAACTCTATTAACACAAACATTTCAGCTAACTGATGCAATCCAATAGATAATACGCAGCGTAACTGCTGCAAATTGAGCAGCTCTAAAAATTGGCAAGCAAAAGCATTGAAAAAGGAAAAAGAAAAAAGCATATCTCACTGTTGAGTAGCGTTGCCTCGGAACTCCTCCCATCCATTTCAAATCTATTGTCCAAAGCTCCGTCTATGAAGGATTTGTAAAATGCATACGTCACCATCTGGATTTTCTTGCATTTTGGATTTCAGCTCTGGACTCCGCTACCCTAGACTTTGATACACTCCCTGGCACTACAGGCGGCCTTTCTTGTGCTGTATTGCCATGATCTTGTGAAGGGCGTGTTGGACTAGCATAAACTCCAGAAGCACTGACCCTAGAAGTCGATAAAAATTGGTCCCGGAGAACCCTTGCTGATTTATACGCATGCATTTCATCTCCATAATCTAAGACTTGAGCTTGCTTATCTAGTTCAGCTAGTCTTTCCCAACGCAAATCATCTCCAGTATTTTGGAATCTTTCTTCTTGGATTGCCCCCCAATCAACTCCATCTGATATGCTTCTTTGCAGAGAAGTACTTCTCCTAGGAGCTTTTCCAGAGGTTGACTTCCTCCCTATGATTTCTTCCTCATCAAACGGAACCCTTCTTGAATCATGGGCAGTTGCAGGAGCATAAGCCCACTTGTAGCTCTTGTTATTATTGTCCATATTTAACTCAATAGAATGGAGATCACTTTCAGCAGAGTCCTCTTCACATTCTACGCCACCTTCTACTTCTCCATCATCATCAGGTTCTTCATTCTGATGGGAACCAAAAAAGTAGGCTGCAATCTCTTCATTGCTTGGCTGCTTTACAGGACAACGCCCTTTTTCTTTTGCCTTTTTGGTTCCCAGAAAAACTTCAAGTTGACTTCTCAATTTATCAACGGCTGCATTTTTTTCTTCAAGCCGATATTTAGCCTCTGAGAGTTTCAATTGAGCTCTCTCCTCGCGTAATACATTGGCTAACTGCATCATCTCCCTTTCCTTCTCAACCTCTTCGTGAACTATGGCAGATTCTCTCTCAAGTTCTTCCACTTCAGCTTTGTCAACACTCATGTCTCTAGCTAATTCATCGCATACTTGTTCAATTACTACTCTCGCTCTCCTCTCAGTCTCAAGATCTTTCACCACCTTCATAAAGGATGCCTTGGTCTCAGCAAGTTCTTTCCCAAGCTTTTTGTTCAAGCTCTCAAACTGTCTCCTCAGCTTCCTCTCTACCTCAAGTTTTCCAACAATAGACTCAATAGCCGCCTCAACCACTTTCTGCTCCTTGTTTTTCCATGCCGCTCTTTCTTCAGCAAAACACTTCATGAGATAGCCGATCTCATTCTGGTCTGAACGTTGTTCTTGGATAACTTGATTGACTTGTAAGCGAGCCCTCTCAAGCTCAGTATGTAGGGCCGAGATAAGGGACATGCTTGAAGAAGGCCGATCTTCTTGACCCCACATGCGGTTAATAATCTTGAGAAGTTCCTTAGATGTGGTCAATGCATTGCTAACATCCCTCAAACGAGTCTTAACTCCAATAGTTGATCCACAAGGAGTCTGTGCTCGAGATCTAGTCTCAATCTGCTTTACAAAATGAAGAAATGAGAAACACTTCTCAATCCTTAAATTGCTAACCTATATGGCAGACACACTGCTGTTAAATTACATCTGAAGATACTCCTGAATTTGAATTTGAAATTATCAGCCTCTACCATCTCAGCATGATTCTTAAAAGAACTCGTGCAATTCAAACTGGTTGAAACTCTGTGTGTGTGTGTGTGTGTGTGCGTCTGCGTGCGCGCGCGCTACACATGGATCCAATATAACTAACTGCAACTTCAAAGAATATTATACATGCCCCTTATTAAAATAACAGTGAATTTTCAAAGTGTGTTCAAAAGCCCAAGTAATAAAATATTCTATAGTTCAAGAATGACTCAGATACTCAAGTTGATATACCTCCATTAAGCTGGCATTGCTAACAGAATCAAGTATTCCACCATTTTGTTCTGTAATAAGCCTAAGCCTCTGAGAAATGGATGGGGATCTTCTATGGCGACTGCCAGCTCCTGATCGATCCATGCTCTGCAAAACAATTAATTTTAACAATAAAATTAATTATTTCACTAAACTGACAACAAAACAAATCAAATCAGAAGTACAATTCTGTTGCATTTGGTCAAATGCCGCCCGCCCCATCAATCCTTTTCCAGCAAGTATTTCAACTACTCTTTCAACATCATGTACTATAAAGCAAAGACCCAGAACATAAAAATAACCCAAATATTCTTTACCTTTAAATCTTACCAAACCTACCACAACCATAAAAATTTGACAAGCAATTCAAAAGACAATAGAACAGAAACAAAAGTAACATATAACAAAAGGGTAACTTTCGTTAACCTTCTCTAAAATTTTCAAAATCAAATTAAACCAGTAAACTCTCTCCGCATTTCAGCTAAATCTCAAGCAGTATAAATAAAAGATTAAAAAGCGACCTCCGAAACGGGGCTATGAGAGGGATCAGACAACTGGGGAGGCAAAGAACCCGAACGAAGCGACCTGGCAATCCGTTCTCTCTCTCTTTCTCTAGCTCTCATCTCCCTTCTCGTCCTCCTCTCATCGTACCCACCACTACTTTCTTTAACTTTCGGCGACGGCATCTCATTCATTTCCCACAACGTAGCCGCCAGCTTTCTCGCCGAAACCGGCTGCTGCAACTGCTGCTGTTGCTGTTTCACTTTATTCACAAACCCACTCTCACTCTGCGACACTATAGTACGCAATGCGGACGCCGAGGACGGAGTCCGCATCAATCTCCATGTGGGCACCGGCGTAGTGGATCCTCCTCCTTTCTTGCCTATAAGTATAGCTCGTTTGAATCTGTAGTTTTGCACGATCGATGACGCGGATGAAGCCGATGAAGAACACCCCCGTTTTCTGATTTTTCCAGGGAGAAAGTTCTCACCACCCTGATTCTGCCTTGACATTATCATTCAATCTCTCTAGATCTGAAAAAACATTTAAAAAAAAAAAAGAAGCAAAAAGCAGAAACAAGTGCGTTTAAAAATCTATTCAGCAGCTACAACAAGAAGCACAAAGAATAAATGGGAAGTGATAACATAGACGTACCATTTGGTTTGATAATTAAGATTTCAGAATCAAATTGAGATGAAATTGAGTGAAAACAAAGAAGAAATGAATCTTAATGGGGGATTTAATTTACAGAAAACTTTGATGGCGTCCACCACTTACAGACTGTACACTTTTTGTGTAAAGAGAGTAAATCGAAAGCCCAACGCAATAGCAGGCAGACAGGAAGTGATCAAACGTACTTTTAGTAAGATTATTACGTGTCGATTTTTGATTGGTTCTACAAGATAACCAATTGATTATTACGTGTATTTACCGGGGGATTATTTTCTAAAAAATAATAAGAATAATTTTTTTAAATATTCTTTGTCCAATTATTATCGAAATTTAATTGATTACCTAATATTTTATTGAAAAGAAAAAGTCACTATTAAGCATTCAAACCTTATGCAAATTGATCCTACAAATTGAAAGAGATGGTTCAAAATAATTTAAACGATTTAATTATCTATTATAGAGGTAGATTTTCTTAAACAGCTACATTGTCTGTCTATCATAACTCCATAGCATTCGTTAGTCGTTTGTAATATTCATATGAAAGTAATTAAATTTGAAAAAATATTTTTTTAAAATAAATAGTATTATATGTGTGTGTGTATTAATAATACTATAATATAAATAATTTACTTTTAAATAATGATATTTATTTTATATTTTTATTAACTAATAATAATGTGTCACGTTACTTTATATATTTATACAAAAAATTTGTATAACTACGCTACCCATTACAATATATTATCTATTTTAAATTTTAAATAAATTAATTATTTGAAAAGTGATTTTAAGTACCATAATGATAGGGGGTAAGGGGGATACAAATTTCGCTAAAAGTATAGAGCGTATAAAAATAATAAAATTTTATTAAATAATTTGTATGATTGAATTTTTTTAAAAATTTGATTTGATTAGAGTATTCTTAAATATATAAATTTTATAAAAACTTATTCATAAAAATTAATATTATAAAATTATATTTTTAGTTTCTATCGTATGCTTTATTTTATGTAATAAAATTTAATAAATTATAAGATAACAATATAGTTATGTCATATAAATAATACAACTACTATTATTAACTAAATTAATAGCACAATTAGTACAATTGTAACATTTTGGTCCTACAAAGCAAGGACTAGCATCGAAACAAAGATGTCTAAGCAAAAAGTGATTTTTGCCGGACTTTAAAATAGTTGTGAGAGACAAAAACAAGTCTCACGTTGAAATAAAATAGAAAGTTCTTGATCTATAAAAACAAAATTTTAACTAATATATCAACGAGACTTTTAGGGATGGGTAGTGATTTATTCTCAAAAATTTCGCAATTAAGCGTATTTGAGCGAGAACAGTGCCAAGATGGGTGACCTCTTAAAATGATAATATTATTAATAAGTATTAGACCGAGTTTCACGGTATGAGATTAAAGCTAACTCTTCTCCAGTATGATCATGGGAGAGTCAACTCCTTTTTAATACGATCCTGGGCTAACGGTATGGTATTAGAGCCAACTCTTCTCTTATGATATTAGAGTCAACTCTTTTCCAGTACGATTGTGGGCTCGATGATGAGTCAGGTAAAAACTAGTGGGTCTGCAGTGCCAAGATGAGTGACCTCTTGAAATAACAATATCGTTGACAAGTGTTGGATCGGATCTCACAGTATGATATTAGAATCAATTCTCCTCTAATTCAAACGTCCAAGATAGGTGACCTCTTAAAATGACAATATCGTTTAAGTATTGGATCAGGTCTCACAGTATGATGTTAAAGCTAATTCTCCTTTAATACAAATGTGGACCTGATGATGAGTCAGACGAAAATTGATGGGCCTGTAATATCCCGATCTTAAAATACAGGAAATAGTACTAGGGCAAAAGTGCCTAAATAAAGAGCAGCTATGACTGTGGTTATCAAAAACAAAAATAGTGAGGCCTCAAGAGTTGGGTTAAAGCGAACAATATCATTGACGAGTGTTGAACCGGTTCTTACAGTATATTATTAGAAACAACTCTCTTCTAGTACGATTGTGGGCTTAAGGACGAGTCAGGCAAAAATTGGTAAGCTTATAATATCCCATCTTAGAGTACAAGGACTAGAGCCATAACAAAAGTGCTTAAGCAAGAAGTAGCTATGGCTATAGTTACTAAGAACAAAAATAGTAAGACCCTAAGAGTTAAGTTAAAGCCGGCAATATCGTTGATAAGTGTTAGACCGGATTTCACAGTATGGTATTAGAGTTAACTTTCCTTCGATACAATCATGAGCTCAAAAACAAGTTAGGCGAAAGTTGGTGGGCCTATAACATATTGGTCCTAAAAGATAGAGAGTGGTGTTGGGACAAAAGTGCCTGAGCAGGAAGCAGCTTCTAACGAGCTTTAGGATGGCTGCGGAAGCAAGGGCGAGTCCCACATTAGAATGGGAGAGAAAATTATTGGTCTATAAAAGTCGAGTTAAAACTAATACGTTAACGAGGCCTTTAGGGTCGAAATAGGAGCAAAAGCCCTTTGTCTATAAAAGTAGAGTTAGAACTAATATATCAATAAGATATTAGAAGATAAATAGTAATTTATTCTCAAGAACTTTATAATTAATCGTACTTAGACGAAATGGACGCTGGTTTATTCTCAAGAATTTTGTAATTAATCGTACGTAAACGAGAATAGTACTTGAAAAATTATCGAATTAATTCATTACTCAAATATTAAGTTAAAATGAATAATATTGTTAATAAATATTGCACTGAGTCTCATAATTATCAACTAAATTAATAGCCAAATTTAGGCATATATTTTTAAAAAATGATTAAAAATACGAATAATTAATTTGTGATATTATATTAAATATTATTTTATTCAATTAATTATATTTATTGTTAAATTAACAGCATATTTATAGTTCAACTCTCGACTGGTATAATTTAAATTTGATAAAATTATAGATAAACAAAATGGGTAAAACTACCTCAAGCTTGTGTCCTGTTGATTAATTCATTATTGTTGGTGTTATTACTTAAAACATAAAGTATTAATGAGTAGGAAAATAAATTATACATATATGTATAAACATAAAAATATATATATATCGTTATATATATTAAAAATAATGATAATTCTTTTTATTTAATGCTCATAATTTAATTGCAGTTATTTATCATTAAAATTGATCAATATTTTTTTAATTTTAACTTAAATTGACCTTATTATTATTATTTCTCAAATAAATCACCTTTATTCTATCCTTTTTAAATAAATTGCCTTTGGAATTATTCTTTAACAAAAAATCCCAACTAAAATTAGTGTGCTTAACATTCCTTTGCAATTATCCTTTCACAAAAATAAAATAAAAATAATGAACACTCTCTTCTAAAACTCGTTAATTAATCAAAGAATTACTCTAAATAGAGAAGAAGAAAAAATCTAAACCAATTTATATTTTTCAGAAACTTCTATTATTATGATGATGATGATGATTAAATTTTAAAATAAATTTTATTAATGGTGCCTAGGATTTGGAATGACAAGTTGCTCCTATCCCAACCAAAAGGGTTATTAGGTGATGTAATCTCTCATTCTATGCTCATGCTCAATGTGGAAATAAATAATCAATGAACATGGTGTCACATGCATCATTAACAAAAACTATTGAGGGATCAAATTGGAAGTAACGAAGAATCATAAAATATATAATATATCTATATAGTTTTATATAACTGAAAGAAACTACCTGGTATATTATACTCTATTATTATATTATATTAATAATTTTTAACTTTATTATTATTGTAATTTGTAAAGTAGTATACATCTTCAATGCACCCTAGCTTTAACCTTATCCCGTCTGTATCAATTGTATAAAATACGTTTTGTTTTATACTCTGGACCCTTCCACACTAGCTTTCACAATAATTTATTTAGATTATGAGAATTTTAAAATAATTATTTTTTTAATTATAATTTACAATTACTTTTACACTTTTATATATAATAATAAAATTAGGTATAGTTATTTATTTATTATTTATTATTATAGAATATTCAATTACTGTTATAAATAAAAAAAATAAAGTAAATATTTAGTAGTTTATTTTATTGTTAATATATATAAATTATTATATAATAACAATATTTTAGTAAAATTATGAATTTTAAAAAAAAAATTAGTTGTTTAATTTTAATTATTAAATATACAGTTAATTTCTAGTATTAAGCTATATATTTTAATAATACAAGATAGATAAATAATTATATTTAATTTTATTATTGTGTATAAAGATATAAAAGTAATTGTAAATAATATTTTTAAGGAGGAAGGGGACAAATAATTATTTTTATTTTTTAAGTGAAATTTTATCAACTACAGGGGGTTAAGTGATAATAACCCTTTTCAATTCCAACTTGCAGGAAATTGAATGTCATCCCTTGGCCAATTTACCCAACATAAGTTGTGGACTTCCAAGATTCCTTCGCTCATCAAACTTCTATGAAATACACTTTCCCGGACTTTTCTGTTTCTCCTAATAGGACAGTGCAGAGTAGACTTATAGAACCCAGAAGTTAAAAATGAAAACAATGGCGATCGACTTCATCTTTCTATTGTTTTCTCTCTTGTTTCTCTCTTCTTCTACTCTCTCAAGCACTGCCAAAGTCATACCTGGATTTCCTCCGTCTATCAACCGACCGGAAGAACTCTCTGCAGTTACTGATTCTGACAGTTCCAAAAATGGTCAGCTTTACATAACAAAGTATTTCACTCAGACGCTTGATCACTTCACTTTCAATCCTCAGAGCTACCAAACTTTTCAACAGAGATATTTATACAACGATACATACTGGGACGGTGGAAAGAAGAATGCTCCAATCTTTGTCTACACTGGAAACGAAGGAATTATCGAATGGTTTGCTCAGAACACTGGATTCATGTACGAGATAGCTCCTCAGTTCAGAGCCCTTCTCGTTTTCATCGAGGTAAATGCATGATATCAGAGAGAATTCTCTCTTTTCTTGTTTCTATCATATTCTTGGTAACCAAACAGAAAATATTTTCCAATATTTCAGCATAGGTTTTATGGAAAATCCATCCCATTTGGAGGAAACAAAGAGATTGCTCATGAAAATGCAAGTACACTTGGATATCTGAGCTCAACGCAAGCTTTAGCAGATTATGCTACTCTGATCATTGATCTGAAGCAGAACTTGTCTGCAACGGATTCTCCTGTTGTGGTTTTTGGAGGCTCCTATGGAGGAAGTATGACCCCCAATTAATTAATTTACATCATAGTTATTGTCACAAATATCATAATAAAGTAAAATAACATAATATAATTACATGAGCTGGAATTGAATTGGATTTAATTATTGCTTTTGTATCTTAATTTTATTATTATTGTTTTTAATTTTCAGTGCTGGCGGCTTGGTTTCGATTGAAGTACCCACATGTGGCCATTGGAGCATTAGCGTCTTCGGCTCCCATACTCAATTTTGAGAATATAACGTCTCCCTATAGCTTTAACAACATTATCACTAAAGATTTCAGGGTATATTTCTTTCTTGGTTGCTAGGCTGCCCACTATTTGTGTGTTTTTTTCATTCTTCATGCGAAAAGACACTAGGGATGAGTTTGGAAGACAACGTCAATCACAGACAACAATTATCAACTGGAGCCAATAATTTTCAAAGTGGAATTTTGAATTTTCGTATATATTTAAAAAAGAAAAAAAGCACGAACTTCATTCATATTTCATCACTCATTTATAATTTTTTTTTTTTTTTTTTTTTTTGCTTGGAAAAAAATAGGATGTAAGCGAGAATTGCTACCAGGTGATAAAAGGATCATGGCAACAGATTGAAGACACGAGGGAAAAACAAGGGGGTGAAGAAATACTACAAAAATCTTTTAGAATATGCAAGTAAGATATAAATTAGATTGTTAAATTGTATATAAATTTTAATATTAGAATTTTTTTAATTTTTGAAAAATATTTATTTAAATCTCATTTATCACATAATAAAATTTATTTATTTGTTGCAGAAACAGTAGTGCGAACGGGATTGAAGGATGGCTTTATAGTGCTTTTATTTATACGGCCATGACGGATTATCCAACTCCTTCAAATTTTCTTAATCCATTGCCGGCTTATCCGATCAAACAGGTCCTCTGTTTATCATTTATTAAAATTATTTCTAAAATAATATTTTTAAATTTAAAATGCATATGATTAATGCTATGAAAATGATCTTTTGAAAATAAAATAATAAATATTTGTAAATTTATCGTTGCACCAATTATCACTGTATGGTCCTAAAGATACCGCCGTTTGCGAAATTGTAAAGCGAGTTGACTTGGATGCAGATGTGTAAAGCGATTGACGATCCAATTACAGGAAATGACACGTTTGCGAAATTGTACGGTGCTGCTAACATATACTATAACTACACTGGAACTTCCAAGTGTTTTAATCTGGACGATGATGCAGATCCTCATGGACTCGGAGGATGGAATTGGCAGGTACGTGCAAAACTATTTTAATTTTATATTTTATGAAACAAATCTTCTCCTTAATTTTTAAACATTAATTATTATGGTAGAATTAAAATTTTAACATGCAATTTTAGAAAACTTGAAAAATAAAAATATCGCATGTAAAAGTTTAAAAATTCTCTCATAACTATTTTCGTATATATATTTGTAATCAATCATTTGTAAATATTTTTTTTTATAAATAACTAATATTTAATAATTATCCAATTACATATATAATTAGAATATTGTGTGTTAGCAAGTAAATTTTGATAACAAGTAATCAATTGTGGATGTGAGGACTTTGAAGTATCCAAGAAAAGAAAAAGAAAAAAAATTATGTATGATTTATTCTCAATATGATGATGACTAATTATTCTCCACTGCCCCATCTAACTTGAAAACAAGATTTGCTTTCAATTTCAAACAACCCATCTCATCCCTTTGGCATGCCCAAATTTATAATTAATAAAATGTCAATTGTTGTTGTTTGGGTCCCGGGAAAATTAGTGGTCAGTGATAGAGAAAAAAGGATGATTGATGATAAGAAGAATTGGAATGATTCAAATTCTTTTGAACAGTAAAAGTTTTCGTCTAAGTTCTTCTTCTTATCATAATAATCTCTTTTTTATTTTTTTCTACTAAAAATTTATTTTATTTTACAAAATATTTAGAACCCATTGAATCATTTGCAGGCATGTACAGAAATGATAATGCCAATAGATGGTAACAATGAGGAGAGCATATTCCCAGCTTCCAAGTGGGAATATGAGGATAGGGTCTCTGATTGCGAATATTACTATAATGTCTCTCCTAGACCCAAGTGGATTACTACTGAATTTGGTGGACATGTGAGCTATTTTAAATTTATTCTTTTTAATTATTATTAATTAAATAATGTAATAACAAAATAAGATTTATTTTTTAATTCTTATTTGTTTGTGTTTGGACAGAATATTGATATAGTTTTGAAAAGATATGGAAGCAATATTATCTTCTTCAATGGATTAAGAGATCCTTGGAGTGGTGGAGGGTATGGTTCACTTTCTAACTTTTAAATAATAATCTAGATGAACAAGAGTAATCACTCTCTCTTTATCTGAATTTTAAATAAATAAATTTAAATTTATGATTATAATTTTAAATTAAAATGGATAAAAAGAACAATAAGCATGTATTAATATCAATTATATGCTCTCTCATTTGTATTGTTTAAAATTTCCAGTGTGCTGAAGAATATTTCCAAGACCATTATTGCAATAGTTGAAAAAGAAGGTTAGTATATAATTATTAATGATCAAATATAAATAAATGGGTTATTGATAAACATTGATTATATTATGGGAAATTTCATCAATTAAATTAATTAAGATAATTTTTTTTATTAGGTGCTCATCATGTAGACTTAAGATTTTCAACAAACGAAGACCCAAAATGGCTTAAGGATGCTAGGAAGAAGGAGGTGATGATTATTTCAAAATGGATTTCTCAGTATTATCACGATTTGGAATATCTAGACTAATTTAAAATTTGAGCACAATTTATTTCTCTCTTTCTCTGTGTTGGGTTTTCGGCTCCAAGTGAATATGGGCCTTTGTTGTTACAGCTCAATGAACTCTAACTATTGTTAAGAAAACAAAGCAAGTCTATTTGCATGGCCAACGTAATTTACCGACGAGTTGTTTCATGTCCGATGGTCAGTCTGAGTCCTTGTTCACATCGATTTTCATCTGTCTAAAGTGAATACTTAGGACATTGATGTTGATGCAAAAGCCAAAATATGTTTAAATAATAATAAAGAAGCATTGTTTTCTAGGAATTTCATGTTCACACCACTGGAGAATACATCACTTGGGACAGTGAGGTAAAGCAGAAGGTGCAAATTTGGAAGAATATGAATATGGCCTTTAGCTTAAAAAAAAAAAAAGGAATATGGGCCTTCAAGGACAAACAATCACCGCATTCCCACCATTGTTAAGTACACTCCACTATATTATTATTATTATTATTATTATTTAATAATCACCTTATTATTCTTTGAATGTAATGGAGTGAGGGTACTTGGAATAACATAGAATATATTTAGCATTACATAGAAGACGTAGAGCAATACTTATTTAGTATTGAGCAGAGTTAGAAATACAAATTTTTTATATAAATTATAGTATAAAAAAATCGTGTCATAATACTATTGATTGTCTTATAATTTACATTATTTATTATTGATAATTACATTAAATTTGTATTTTTATTAATCAATAACAACATAGCATATCAATTTATATCAAGAGTCTACAAAAAAATTTTATCAGTGTTATCTAATTAAATTTTGATATTTATTTCGAATCAAGAGTTTCTATTTTATCAATATAGAGTTAAATATTGTCAAATTAAATTACTTTAACTGTTAAAAGGAATATATCAATATAATACATTTACAATGTTTTCCCAAAGACTTGTTCTGTTGTTCCTATCCAAAAATAATAAGTTAAGTTTTGATTATTTTTTTATCATTTTCATGTGTATTTAATAAAGTTTTATTATTTATCTATTTATTTTAGATTTGAACATTAATGAAGTAAATAGAATATACAAGAGAAAAAAAAAATTCTTAAATGGATATAAAATAATTTTATTAAACAATTCTATTGAAATACATTTGTATATAAAATTCTATTCAGAAAATATTCAATTTCCATTTAACCACCACCACCACCACTTAGGATTCAAAATGTACACGACTCTTACCATATAAAGTATATTAACAGTAACATAAATTAGGCATCACCTGAACTGCGTCATCAACCTAAACCAGCCTGACATCTGGGTTTTATTTTAAAATCATATAAATATATATATAAAAAAATACTTCTATGACATGAAGTACCAAACATATCTCTCTTTCCTCTTCTTTAAAAGATGATGATAATTCAAATCCAGATTGTTTCTAAATAGGAGGTATTGCACGTTTGTTAACGAGTGAAAGAAATTAGGCAAAATGACACAAGCAACTCGAGCGTAGAGAGATCCTATAATAATATTTCAAAGTTAGGCATGAATGAGACAAATTGTCGGTCCATTATTCAAATTGTATAAAGTGGGTTTGTCAAATTTCTATGCTTTTGTGTTGTAGAATTTAGAAAATACTTGAGTGGGACAATTTTAGTTGACTGGAAAACATGGAAAGTTACGTTATCAACATGATGATCACATTATTATTCTTGGTGCTTTAAAAGAATTATACTCTTTTTTTTATTATTATTTTTCAATAATTAAAGTGTAAATTTCAACAAAAATAATGAATAAATAACATGGCAGAGTTTAATAAGTGTTCTTAGCTCAATTTAATTAACCAAATTCATTATAAAGATAAAATTGAGTAGAATTGAGAGATTCAATTTTTTCTTTTTTTCTCTTTTTTTTTTTCTGTTTAAGTTGTGATAAAATTCTAAATATTCATAGAAACGCATGCATTAAATAATTTTAATTGTACCTAGATTAAAAGTTGGGAGTTAAATAGGAAGAAAGGCCAAGTCAAACGGTATCTTTCGGTAGCGTAAGAAATTTGTGAAATTTGATTGTCAAATTGTGGGATCTATTGATTTAGGGTTATGGGATTTGGGACCAGACTAGTGGACAGGGACTTGCCCACAGTTACCACCACCATGTTAAAACTTTGTTACTACACCACAAATGACATGTGGCAGTTACCCAATTGCATCATCATTGGATCTACGTGTTCCCCATATGTCTTGCTCCCTGCACGCCAAGATTACAGTTGCTGCCTGGCAACAGGGAGGGGCCATCCACCGATTCCAACCCAACCCTCCTATAGAAAATAATATTTTAAAATTAATTAAAATTTGATAATTTATGAAAATAATGAAAAGGGCCAAAAATCTACTCTGTCTCAATCTCCTTCTGTACAACATTTTTTTTGATTCTCTTATTATTTTAACAAATTAAATCAGTTGTATAATAGTAAAAACATTGATTAAATTTTGTTATTAGAAGTACATGAGAGGATGAATTTGCGAGACGAGGCAAATATTGGAGACTTATTTATCATATTTTCTAGATACAGGGACTAATTTGATAATTTTTCGCCTTATTTAATTCAAAGTAAATTAATGAATGTACATGCAGGAGGAAAAAATGTCGGGAGTTTGATTTATCTCGCGGGGCCCAATACTGGTAGTCTTCGGTCCCCACAACCCACGCATGCCATTCTGATTGATGGGAATTGAAATTGATATCACCAGCCGAGCCAAGCAAGCCAAGCCAAACTGGCTGAAAAACTGGAAGCGTGTCCTCTTTCCCTTCTTCCTTTTATCTTTCTATTTTCTATAAATAATTTAAATTTTTTTTTTTTAATTCTGATCCTCCCATGGGGAATTATTGTATTTGTTTTCAAATTTGTTGAACTGGCAGTAAGCAAAGCATAGAATAGCCGGTGACACAGATTTACTTCTTGCGTGTATAGTAGGCCGTACATAGGAATGGTGTTTGTTTCCTAAGAAATTATTTTCTGTCTTTGTTGGAAAAATAATTAATACACTATTTTTCTTGGGAAATTCATTGTTTGTCTAACTTGACAGATTTGCCGAATTTTGTTTAATTGAAATGGAAGAAAATTTAATAACATTGTCAAACTTTCGATTTAGAATCTGTTTGTTTGCTGAGATTTTTTGCTTTAAATCAATAAAGAACGTTTATATATTTATCAATATTTGTTGATAAATATATTTATATTCTTAATATTATTGTTTACTGTATATTAAATTGTGATATGTTTTTAATTATAAAATTTTTAATAACATCACGTTAATTTGTATAATTTTTTAAATATATATATATTTTTTATATTATTGCTTCTAAAATAATTAATCATGTGGATTTTAGTAGTAGTATTGATTGAATCTTTGAAGTCCAACATATCGGCTTCGTTAATTTTTATAATATATGAATGTTATTTTAATATATGGTTCAAATGAAGACGCGTAACTCTCATGAGAAAAGATTAGGTTTCCAAATTTGGATCACATAAAATCTAGAAGAAAAAGTAATATTTATAAAATAAGTTTGAAAGCGATTAACAAATAATTAACGTTGAAGTTCAAGACAAAAGGCCGAAAGTGCTTCCTATTTATTTATTTATTTATTTTTATGTCTTTATGGGAAGCACTTTTCCATCTAAATTTGCTATTTTTCATCATGGGATTGAATGAGATGTAGTTGAAACCATTAATTCAATGTGAGAAGATTAGGTATTTTATTTTTCATTTTTATCTTTATAAAATGAATTGTTGAAATATTTTTATGGATATGAAAATTGAACGCCATCAAATATATGTACATCAGCTATCAATGCAAATACTCTATTTGTTGATTTATCTGTGCAAAAACATTTCCTTGTATTTGTCAGAATGCATTTAATGATCTATGGAACGAATTATTGAAACATATAATCTTGTTATGTGTAAATTATATATGTTAACTAACGTGTGATTTAATAATCTTCTATTGATAATACCTTTCTCATGCTAGATCTCGGTTATCACTCACAAATTTTAACATTTATTTAACTAAAAAGTTGGTACAAGTTTGTCAGATAAATAATCTCGAGAGCTAATTAACTATAATTACACTATATATAACTATATGTTGATTAAATCAATTACACTCTAAAGCATCGATTCTTTTTGTTTGTAAGATTATGTTGGAAATAGCAAGGCGATGCGTATCAAACTCTAGATTGTAGATTTTGGTACATTGTTCTTGTCCTTCTCAAATGATTTTGGACGCTTGTACTGCTACATTGAACGGATACAAAATCTAAAATTAAGCAACCCATTTCATATTTAATCATACAGTTTAAAATAAAAATGATGGAAGGGAATTAATTTCGTAAAATTCATTTTTTTAAATTGAATGTTCGTGTAATTCACTAAGTTTGAAAAGAAATATGTCGATAAAACGACAGTTGAAGATATTCTTCATAGTGTTCTACAGAAACTCTTAGGTTTTCAATATTATTTTCATTAGGATGATGAGGCACGTCTTCTATCACGTTATATATTCTCTCTCTCTCTCTCTCTGTATGTATGTATAATATCCTTAAAAATAATCATAATATCTACCACACAAGTTTACCTTTTCAATTTTTTCTTTTTTAATTTTAATATTCCCGCTTATATTCATTTTCCAAGAAAACAAGACTCACTGGATACAAATTAAATTTGCAAAGAGATAATTATGTGAGAAAATCGGGTATGCGATTGGTCTCACAAGTTAACAAGCCAAGTGGGTTTTCTGTTATTTTCTTTCTTGGGGAACTGAAGGACTAAAAGAAACGGAAATAATTAAAATTCAAAATTAATTTATTACAATATCCTAACATCATAACTTGTTCAGGATCTGTTGGCAGGCTGTTGCACACATACAATGTCCATTTTTTTTTTTTCTAAGTCTCCAAAAATAAACTAGAAGACTTTTCAAAATTCTGAAAACACCACGCATTGTATGACAGATTCCTGCATGCTGAGCTCATACAGTTTTCTCTCTTTCTGTTGTCAAGGATTCCTATACTTGATGTTTCGATAGGGATACTAGAACACTGAATATAGCCAAAGGTCATTCTTTCTCGATATTTTTTTGGGTTATTTAACAAATTATTGTGCCTATTTTGCTTGACAATAAGTTTATTTTTTTTATCTACCCACTTTGGTTCATGTAAAAGTTTGGTGTGTGTGTGTGAGAGAGTTATAGAATCCAATTTATGAAGGAGAAGAATTTTAGGGTACATGCACATGATATTTGAATAAACCTTATTGTATGATGAATGCAATTTGCTTGCTTGTTGTTTGTACTAGATGAGTTTGCAATATATCTAGCTAATAATATTAAATGTAGATGACAAAATCATCTTGTTTCTATTACAACTTGGACTTATAACACAAAAAAAATAATGAGAGAATGAAAAATACTTCCTTATATTTTGTTAAATGAAAATTTTTTCTTTACTTTATATTTCATTACAAAACTCTTCTGAATTTTGAAAGTTATGACAAATACTCTGGTCAAATTAATTCATTCAATTTTTTATCTTTTTCTACATAGTAATAATTATTATACCAATAATATTTATAAAAGTATAAAAATTAAAAATATTATATAGAATACAAAAAATTACTATTAAAAGAATTATATAAAATGTATAAAATTTAATTAATAAAATTTATGTTTTGAAGAACATACAAAATTTATAAATTATATCTAAATTTTGTTTTTAATTTTCATACTTTATAAAGATTAGAGATATAATAATTATTACACTACGAAAAGGGACAAAAAACTAAAAAATTAATTGGGTAAGAGGTATTTGTCTCAACATTCAAAACTCAGAGGTTTTGCCACGAAACATATAAAACCATAGGAGGTATTTGTCGTTCCCCCTATTAATAATTATTAGACAATTATTAATCAATTATATTATATTATATCTCAGTTTTTGTATTATATTTTTAGATTTATTTTATTGCCCGTGCTATTAAGAATTTTGAAAAATATAACAAATAATAAAAATATCACAAAAATTTTTAATTTATAAGAAAAAAAATATTATACAAAGTGATTGTGTTCTAACATGATTTTTGTTATCGTTATCAATAATACAAAGAATATAAATCTTTTATATAAATTTTTGGTATAAATGGATGTGGCATTGTTTATATAATAGGGATAGTTATTATATTTTTATTGAGATAAGTGAAAATTTCGAGAGTAAGAAAAAAAATTATAGAAGATATGTATGAGAATAATAACATAACTCTGCAATGTGAGTTTATATAAGAATTTATAATTTAAATTATAATTTTGTATTATTATCGGAACAAAATGACTAAATTATTTAAATGATCAAAATGAACAAATTAAGGAACATATAATACCTAGCATTATGATATGGTATATTCAGTTGCATAATATATACTTCGAAAAACTTTTTAAGTTTTTTTATAATTTAAATTTTCTTTTATTATAATTTTAACTTATAACAATTTATAAAAATTATAATAAAAAACTACAGAATTGAAAATTGTAAAAAAAAAAAAAAAAAAAAAAAAAATGGATGAAGTATACTTACATCCGAAGGTACCTTGGCCTGCTCTAGATAGGAAGCAGCAAGCACTTGGCGTATAGATTGCGTTGGACCTTTTTCGGTAGGGTTAAAATGCATGCAGTGTCTGAATTACCTGGAAATTAAGCTGTGTTTTGTCTGAAACGAGCAGAAACAGACCTATCCAATCAAATAAACAATTCAATTTTCCATTTCAATGCTATAAAAGTTTTAATTTCAAAGAGAGAAGGAAACACTCAGAGACACACACACGTATATATATATAGGGCTTAGATCAAATTAAAAATAAATAAATAAAAGAAGAGTAAAAAGAAAATTCAAGTGCGAGGATGGAATTCAAACAAGACTGACGACTGAGCAAATAGAGGTTTGCTAGGGTTTTTCAATTGGACTTGGACATGATCTTATCTCATTTCTTCTCTCTGCTTATTATTGGAAAAGGAAGGACAAAAATTAATGCAAATAAATAAATAATTATAGAAATGAATTTTATCTCCGACCACCCCCAATCGGTTTCCTACTTTTAATTAACATTTTAAACTAGGAATCAATAATGCTGTCATGCACGTGACAAATATACTATTCCTTCCTAATACAAAACAATTTTTAATACTAATTCCAACGAGATAAATCCATAAAATAATTAATCAATATACACTTGAAGGACCACCATTCCTTGCTAATATTCCACCCACCCACTTCAACTGTTTACAAAATTTGGCTCTTCTCGACTTCTCCTTCTCCTCTCCTACCTGTTAATCATTTTATATTAAAAGAGCTGTGCAATAAAAGTTACGGCATTTCAGTCCTAAACATATATAATTCTCGAAGAAAACCCATTTGTATATTCTTGTTGTGGGATAAATTTAATTACTTAACACAGGCAAAAGTAAGTTAATTTGTGTATCTACCTTGAACCCAAGAAGTAGGAGAGGCATTGGATCATGGATGGAAGAGGAGGACTAGGATGAGGAGGAGGAGGAGAATGGCTCACGTTGGTCCAGCCAAATTGATTTGTTAGCCAATATATATATATATATATATATATATGAACATGGGTTTTATTTTTAGTGTGCATAAAATTTGTTATTAAACTGTGGAAGAACAAAACAAGTCCATCTCTTTCTTTTTCGAGATTCATGGGGATATATATATGTTCTGCCTAATTCAGTAATTTTCTTTTATTATTATTTACATCTTACATCATTTCCTTGCTAATACACAAGCAGATACAAGACTCTTTTGAAATTTAATTTTAATATCACCCAACAGGACACCTAAAAGTCCTAAATTAAAAAGCAAAACAAAACAATACAGAAAAAAACGCAGGGACATCAAGTTACACTGAAATTAATGTTTGAATTTTTCATCACTCAAAACCTTAAAGTACTCGCGTGCTTACAATTCTCTCTCCAAATTTTATCTCTGTTCTCTCTCTCTCTCTCTGTCTCTCTTTTGTCACATCTTCTTCTGGGCTACATCAAATATCCCAACATCAAAAGCCATAATCAATCATCAAGGCTTTCTCCCATAATTTCTTCGCCAAACCCGCAAATTTCCTTTTCTCTCTCTTTCTCTCTCTCTTTCTGTGGAAACAAGCATGTCCATAAATCAATTCTCTACAGACTTACAAGAAACACCGTGGGGGGCACAACAACAACAGATGGAAACAACACTACAAGGAAGCAGTTCTTCCAAACAAAGACACAAAATCACTCATACCCAACAACAATTTTGGCCTTCTTATCCTCATCAACATCTTTACCAACAACAGCAACTTTGGCTTAACTCTTACAATTCTCCCCATGAATCTCCCTACATTTTTCCTCAATCAACTGGCAGCTTTAATCTCATCCAAGAACTTGAAGAACAAACCCTTACAGCCAACCGAGAACGAGAACCTGAGCTTAAAAAAGAACCCATGTTCCAGAAACCCTTAACTCCTAGCGATGTGGGAAAGCTTAACCGACTGGTGATACCCAAACAACACGCAGAGAAATATTTCCCACTCGGCGGTGGCTCGGGAGACAAAGGCTTGCTACTGACTTTCGAGGACGAGTCAGGCAAGTGCTGGAGATTCCGCTACTCGTATTGGAACAGTAGTCAAAGCTACGTGTTGACAAAAGGATGGAGCAGATACGTGAAAGAGAAGAAATTAGATGCTGGGGACATAATTCTCTTCGAAAGGCACCGTATTGATAGTGAAAGGCTGTTTATTGGGTGGAGGCGACGTGGAGCAACATCGGGGCAGGATGCACATAACGTTGGTGGCGGTCGTGGAAGCTACGGCAGGGGCGGATTGTCGAAAGGATTTTATTCCGGTCATCCTTATCCTGTAGATGTTGTTCAAGATCATGGTCTTACTATGTCATACCAACCAGACTGTATTCATGCAGGTATCTTGTTCACATTATAACCCTATATCTGTCTTTTTCTTTATTAAATATTCCAAATTTTCTAAATATTTTAAATTTCCCTACTGAACAGTTTTCAAATTTCAATGAATGAATTTCACGTCATTTTACTATGAAATTTGGCACTAGAAATTAACTTATTGACCGTTGTAGAAAGATTTGGTTTTATATATCGCATTGTGAAAACTGAAATTGCAGGGTTCGGAGTTCAGAACCAAACGACGCCGGTTGGGAACTCGAAGACGCTGAGGCTATTTGGGGTGAATTTAAATTGCCAACTGCTCGACGAGTCCGAGCCATCTACACCGGATGGCTCGACGATGTCGACCGGGGGTCAAGCCCACAAGCAGTATATTTATTCAGAGGCTTATAATTCTTCGAACCGTCCCAATCCCATGGTAGGCAAATTTATTTTATCAATATTTATGGTTCATAAATTTTTTTAATAATGCTTTAATTAAGGTTAAATTACACGTTTGATAACCTGTGACTGACTCTGCTGTTGCTTGTAAAGAGACAAATAATTAGACTTTCAATTAATTATAATTAGTGAGTCCAAGAGGGTTGACCTCCTTCCCACTTACACATGGCCTAATTGCATGATTTTAACAATAACTAATACTAAGATTAGTTACCTAGCTTACGAATTAATATCATTCAAAAAAATAATAGTGAGATTAATAAATGAAATATCCACTTGTTTGTATCTTTATTCAAGATGTTATTCAGATGATGGGCTCATTCGTGGGCCCTAGACCACCTGGAGATATGAATTATCGTGAAGATGAATATTTCGGAAACAACATAAAACCAGTATAATTCAAATTTGATACAAATTAAATAATAACTTTTATCTTGTTGAAACAATGCAACAGGATATCACTCTCTCCCAAGAGGATGTGAACCAGATGATGAGAAATCGCCAAGGATAAGATCTGAACGATGTGACGTATTCAGATTCTGACTTCATTGCAAAACCAACACAGCCACAATCCACTTTTCACCATGTTTTCTTTTTTTCTTTTTTAAATCCCAAATTCATTGTCTATTTATAAGAACACCCAAAAACAGCAAAAAGAATTACAAAATTATTTTCAGAAAAAAAAAAGAAAGAAAAATGGTGAAAATTTCCAAAGCAGGGTGGTGACGGTGAGAGACTTTGAGTGGAGAGAGAGAGAGAGGAGGAGGAGAAGTGGCTGGAGTAACAGTAACAGGGAATGGGAAAAAGGGAAGGTGACAGAGGATGTGGGCCCCTATAGTGGGATGATGGCATCATTGAGGTTGCTCCAGATGGAGTCGAGAAGTAAAAAGAGAGGGACAGAGAGGAATCTATTTGGGAATTGAGTGGAACTGTTGAGATTCTGTATGAAGATTTTTGTTCATTTCTATAAAATTCTGTAAGAATAATTATTATTATAGTGAGAGAGTATGTCTCTTCTCTTCTCTTGTGTGACTGACAGAAGGAAAAAAGCGCTGAATTTAAATAAAAAAAAAAAGGGTTGGTAAATGGATGTGGATGGGTGGCTGT
This sequence comes from Trichilia hirta, assembly GCA_035221805.1. Classification (NCBI taxonomy): domain Eukaryota; kingdom Viridiplantae; phylum Streptophyta; class Magnoliopsida; order Sapindales; family Meliaceae; genus Trichilia; species Trichilia hirta. Next base: position 7,801,474 of record JAWDEX010000005.1, on the reverse strand, counting down.
ACTTGTATTTGACAATTGAATGGACGGATGACAGCCCAGTCGCATCTGCCCACTCCTTTCTCTCTCTGTCTCTTATAATTTTCAAAATCAGAGAGAAGGAAGAAGCTAATTGTTCTCTAATCTTATTGCAATCTTTGTTACAGGAAAAATAGAACACGGTTCATATTTTTTTCTTACGCTGTATTATCCACTTATCATGATGTTTTTGTTAATAATTAGGGATGGTAAATGAAAATGATGTCTAATTTGATTTCTCTCTACAAAGATGAGTAACATATTGTTTCATCTTTGATACCCATTTTATGGGGAAGCAAGAAAATCTCCTTGCCCTCTAACCCATTGAGATCATACATAAAACAAGATGCTGTTTCAAGCTAAACTGGACAAAGAGCTGGATTTTACCATGTTATGACCAGCTTAATGTTTTATAATCCCTAGAAAACATTGAAGAAATACAATCAATCGCATTCGTATTTAAGATTCATACAGGATAAAATGTGAAGCATTACAAGAGGCAAGCAAATATCAGTTCCTTCGATCTGTTTGCTAACTCAAACCAGGAAAATTCAACTTGAAAGCATAGTGTCAATTAATCATGAGCGAAAAGTTTGTTTAGGTTAAAGTTTTGATCTAGGGAAATCATTAAAAAGGATTTGGTTGGTACACGAATATCCAACCAATGTCCCCCAAGTGGCTGGATTCAAACATCGAGTAAACAGGTGCATCAAAACATTGTTTGGCTTGCTTCTACAGCGATAACATTCAAGCTTTTAGCATATTTCATATGCATTTGTCTGTCAATAGTCATTGTTTTATATCATTACAAAGACCATGTTCCAGTCAAAAACAATGAAAAGGCCTCAAACCAGTAACTAGATTTCCAAATCTGCAAATCCTAACCGCTGATTCATTCAGGATTCTGCAGCACTAGGCACGGGGTGAACCCACCGGGTGAAAGGTTAAGGTTCCTTTTTCCAGGCATACCATTCGAACACACAATTAGCAACTGACACATAAAGAATAACATAATTCAAGACATGAATAAAACCATTAGGATCGGAGAATATTGTTCACACAGCAGTTGATAACAACAACAAATTGTCAATCAAAATCAAGCCCCTCTAACTGACAAATTCAAACACTGGCCAACCCCAGATGTGACACACCTACGAGTCATCTAGATCTATTGATGCATTGAACCAATTATACAAAAGCTACGTAATTTTTTATCTTAAATAAAGCTTTAACTACTTTTCGGTCTTCGTAGGGTAATGGCTACAGGTTTTAGATAGTGCATACCTGTTACTTGTACCTTTCAAGTAAATTAAAAGACATCAATACGAGAAGATAAATTAAGTGACAAGATCTGTAGTTTCTATACATTACCTCTGTCAAATGATCAAATACAGTGCCGAGTGATTATCAGGGCCCATAAAGATTCAGACAAGTGAGCTACCATTGACCTCTGGCATCTAGTATTTAGTGGCCTTTGCAAGTGGTAGGTCCCCAGACACGTATTTTTATCATTGCCCTTAAGGTAGTGGCCAACTCAAAGCATTGAATGGCACCTCCTATATAATGGGTTTGTCCTGCAAGAATATATTTCAATCATACAAGACTAAGTACAGTACAGATGAACGAAAAGTCAGGTGAGAATTTCGTTCCACCAGGCTTTTTTGTCTTCTCAAGCCTTTTCTCAGCAGTTGGGGTTTTTGGGTCAACATCACCTTCACCTCCCCTTGTCCCAGCCAAGGAAAAACAAACTTCTTTTTTTGACTTTGATCCTCTGAGAAGCGAAAAAGAAATAAACGAAGTTCATATGTGCTTTGAAACCATTAACATAGCCATAGAACGGGTAAAAGAATTCTAGTAGAACCTTACATTAGCAAAAATCATGAGCTTGATAACAAAGTATCCTAAATTCTAGAAGGATCATATTTGCAAAGATTAAAACCAGATAAGCATTGAAAAGATGTATTAATATCTGGAGGAAAAATGATCTTTGAAGCCTTGAACTGAACCAAAAGTTCCACAACAATTTGCAAAACAAACCTCAAAATCATGCTTCTAAGCAGACCTAAAAGCAAAGCCCATGTGCTTGCAAAGACTCGAAAAAGTAAATACCAATCAGAACCATAAGGACAGCAACTGGCATGTGGGTACCCTACAAAAATTATCACCAGACGAAGAAGCCCACATAACAATCCACCAATAATATAACTCTTCCCTAAAACAGTTCGTGCGAATTGTAGATGCCAATAGATTTCCTCATGACAATGAGTGCAAGCAGCCAATTATATGGGCCAAATTCTTTCTGAAACATTAAGCCTTATTTTTGCAATACGGAAATCCTTCTCCCACTAAGAAAATTATTCTCCTTCGCTCTTGCATCTTTTGATGCAAGTTGTCAGTCGCATGCTTTTTCTACAGAAGTTAAAAATAGTCTCCCCCAATATCTAGCTCAATGTACAATACTATTTCTGGAGCCACCAGATTCCAAAAATTCTGTGAAGAGGCCAACATGAATTCCACTTGTGAGATACAGCAATACAATTATCTACGTTAAATGTTGAGAAATCATCCCAGCATAAACAAAAAATTATTGCTCTATTTCAAAATTCAACAAACAGATTGAAAAGTATGCAACACAAATTATAAGCTGTGGTTTCTGGACCTAACCATGTAATACATCTTCAAAATCTCATATGCCTTAGAATAAGAAACTGTAGATAATCACCAGTTTTTCTTTCAGCATCAACGCACAAACTTGGCCTCCAAAATGCTCCCTTACTGCCAGGAGTCTGCGTCCATTTCACTGAGGAGGTAGCAATTAAGAAAATGCAAGGGGAAAGAAAGAGGGAGAGATGAAATAGAAATCAGTTCCCACAAAAGAAAAGCTAAAATCAAATTTGTCCTCCAAAAGGAACTTTTCGACAGTAAAGAAAGCCGCACCAGCACCAAGAACAATTGGTGTCTTGTAAAATTTTGATTCCCATAATCCTTAACAAAAACTCTAAATCATATTGCACACAACCCAAGCAATTGAAATAAAGCTTGCAGCGGCTATCGGCAATTGCCAGGATTGTACTACACAAAGATATTGAGCAATGTAGTTCCAGTACAAAAATAAATTAATCTTGACATTGACCAAATCTCATGATAAACTAGAAAGACGATCAGTGTCAATAAATCATAACTTACAACTATTATTACACATCAAAAACTCCTACGTGGTAATCCCAAATCAACAGATGAAAACGCTTCATAAAAAATTAGCCTCTAGAACAAAGTACACATAAAAAATTCAGTTCTATTAACATACTTCATATGTTTGTTTACCGCACAGTAAGGTCCTCGAACTGGATCATTAATAGTAGTAAACTCTTGCAAAACCAAGCTCTAGCAGCCTCCCCATTTTCTCACAATATCACAGTGCTGGAGAAACACGTACACTGCCTATTGTAAACTATTGACTAGTAGAGTTTTTTGGGCCATTGCCTTTATGTTCATTTTTAGAATCCTGTTTCTTCTCCATGACTTGCTGGATTCCTTTTCGATATCTCTCTATAGAACTTTTGAGAGCATCTCTATATTCAGAAGCTCTTGTCCCGTGGACTCGTTGCAAAGCTGGCCTTAATGTCTCCATTCTCCCTCTTGAAGCCACAGCTAAGGATTTGATTATTAGATTAAATCATTAGAAAACTAATCAAATAGCTAGGAATTGGGAACATTTAGGTTAAATTTATAGTAATTTGATATCAATGACTTCAAACCATTAGAGCTAAATTTCTCACCAATATCTTCAAGCACAGAGGGTTCCTTCTCTTTAGTTGCTCTTTGGGTAACATTGAGTTTTTCATCTTCATTCACATCATCCTTCTCATAATCATTCTGTGATGGTCAGGATCAATATCACTTAACCTGCTTGCCGCATAAAGCCTTGACGCCCCCTTCAACACCTACACAAATACACTCAGAACTTATTCTCACAAAATTCTAGCTAGTGGCTTAAACTCATTTCGGCAATATTCATCTTATACTCGTATAGAATCAAAGCATTTTTTTTAATTTCTTATAAATTTTGTAACAGTTCTAACTACAAACCACATAACCAAAAATCCATTCAATGTCTTCTGTCACTTTAATGATAGCATGATTTGCGAACATTTCAGTAAAATTATTGCATAGAAAATGGTCAAAATTGCCCAAAAAAATAGAAATCAATAATATGAATATCTGAAATTAAATTATAACATGCGTAAAGTTGATAAAGAGGAACAAAGGGTTTACTAGAAAGCTCTCGTCCCAAGTCAATTCGCAGCGTTTTTCAATGTGAGGAGTATCAGGAAGTGAAGAAGGAAACGTGATTGCTTTCAAATCGTAGCGAATGTAATCGGACACTTTTCTGCAAATTACATCTACTGGTATCTATTGGTATGAACTGCTGTTTATCCTTCTTAGAACCTATAGTGATGAAATAAAATTAAGCTATTAGAGTTTGAATTGACAGAGGAAACCAAGACCTCAACGTCAAGAACGTTTCTTTTAAATAAACAATTTCTGATACTGTCAACTTTATTTGCTAGTCTTTAAATAGACCTACAATTAATTACAAATAGAATAACAATGAATTACGAGTAATAATAATAATAATAAAATTAATCCTAACAGTCTTAAATTTATTCAAATATTCATAAAATACATTTATTCACAACTCCTACTATCCAGGAGGATAAAATTATGGAGAGTCGTATCATATGTCGCCCCCTAAAAGAAACCCTTGTCCTCAAGAGAAAAATTCTGAAAATTGCCTTTGAATAAGCTTCAATTTTTTTCAAGTAGCTTCAGTTGGGGACATCTCCTGCCATTGAACTAAAACTTATTTTCCCTTACTTTTGAGTCGACTGTCCATGATGGCTATTGGTGTTGGAGTTGAAATTTCAGTATAAACAGCAGGTATTTTGACTTCTACAAGGGCTTTAGTTCCAATATGCTTTTTAAGAAGAGACACGTGAAATACGGATGTATTCGAGCATTCCTTGGAAGATCCAACTTATATGCAACAGCTCCAATTTTTCTGCAATACCTTGAATGGACCATAGTACTTAACAGATAACTTAAAGTTCTTGTGCATTGAGAGAGATCATTGTCTATAAGGCTATAGCTTCAAGTATATCATGTCTCCAACTTCGAATTCTCTTTCTGAGTGCTTCCATCATAAATTTGTTTCATCCTATTCTGGGCTTGTAAAATTTTCGCCTTGGCTTCCTTAATGATGGATTCTCTCCCCATTAATTGTGTTCCACAACAGCCATTCTAGCTGTGCCTGGAATGTAGGTTAATAAAGTGGGTGGTGCTCTACCATAAACAATTTTAAAAGGAGACTTTCCAATAACCGAATGAATACCAGTATTATAGCAATATTCTACCCATGTTAGCCACTTAACCCACATTTGTGGTTGAGAACGTGTAAAACACCTCAAGTACATTTCCAATGTGCGATTCACCACCACCGTTTGGCCATCTGTTTGTGGATTATAGGCTGAGCTAAAATTAAATTATGTACCATGTAACTTAAATAGCTCCTTCCAAAATAAACTAGTGAAAGTAGGATCTCTATCACAAACAATGGACCTTGGCATCCCATGTAAGCGAAAAATATTATCAAAAAAATTTTGAGCAATGCTGACAGCAGAATAAGGAAGAGAAATGGAGAGAAATGGCTGTAAAGTGGGCATATTTAGATAGTCTATCTACTACAACATATATAGTAGATTTACCTCGTTAATTCGGTAACCCGTCTATGAAGTCCCTGGAGATATCTTCCTATACTTAGTTTGGTATTGGTAGAGGTTGAAGAAGGGCTGCAGGACCAGTTTATTCCATTTTGTTTTGCTGACAAACCTCACACATTCTAATAAACTCCCGAACCTTTCCCTTTAACCTTTGCAATAAAAAATTGATTTAATTCGATGAAGATATTTTAAGAAGCCTTTATGAGTATTGTTGTGAAATTGCCTAATAATAATTTTAACCAAACAAGAGTTTGCCGCTAGATAAATTCTTTCATTGAAAAAAAGAATTCTATCTTGAAATCTCCAAGGGCCTACAGCCTCTCCATCTATCACTGAGCAAATCAATTTCTTCAATTCAGGATCTGACTGAATTTCCTCTGTCATTGCCTCTAACGAGATGGGAATTAGCTAAGATAAGACTAATATCTCTCTTATATTTTCTTTTTTTTTTTCCTTCTCTTCTTGAAAGAGCATCAGCTACCAAGTTCTCTGTGTCTTTTTGTACTTAATGATAAAGTCAGATACCATCAGCTTGAACAACCATCTCTATTAAGCTGTTGTAGTGATCTTTTGGTTTCACAAATGCTTCAGGCTTTGATGATCTATTCGGACAATAAATTGCCCACCAGCAAAAACCAATGCCAAAATCTCTTTCTCATGGGTAGACAATAACAAGTTTTTTCCTTGCACAGCATGGCTGTAAAATGCTATTGGCCTTCTTTGTATTAGGACAGCTCTAACTCTAGATTCAGAAGCATCACGTTCTACAATGAAGCTCTCAGTAAAATCAAGTAGAGCTAGCGCAGTAGCTTGAGTCAAGGCCTTTTTTAATTTTGAAAAAGCTTCTTCGGCTATTGGAGACCATGCAAAAGCATCATTCTTCAACATTGTTGTTAATGGACCAGCTATTTTTCCAAAATTTTGAATGAATTTTCTGTAGTAACCACATAAACCCAAGAATCCTCACATAGCTTTTGGTGACACTGGTTTAGGCCAAGTTAATATAGCATCTATCTTTTCTGGCTCTATAGCAACTTCATCATTAGAAATTATATGACCAAGGTACCCTTTGGCCAAATTGTCATTTTTCTAATTTTACAAATAATTTATAAGCTTGTAAAACTGAAAAAATAATCTCTAAATGCCTTACATGGTCATCCAAATTTTCGCTATAAATAAGAATATCATCAAAAAATACAAGAATGAATTTTCTTAGATAATTCTTGAATACCTGATTCATGAGAGACTGGAATGTCGAGGGGGCATTGGTAAGGCCAAAAGGTATTGCAAAAAATTCATAATGTCCTTGGTGAGTATGAAACACCATTTTTTTAATGACTGCAGGATGAACTCTGATTTGGGGGTATCCAGATCGTAGATCAAGTTTAGAAAAATATTGCACTCCATTTAATTCATCAAGTAACTCATCAATTATAGGAATTGGAAATTTGTCTTTCACTGTAATCTTGTTTAGCTCCTGATAATTAACACACATTCTCCATGAGCCATCATACTTTTTTACTAAGATCACTGGAGATGAATAAGGGCTGTTACTAGATCGAATAACTCCACTTTTCAACAATTCAGCCACTTTTTTCTCTATCTCAGCCTTTTGGAAATGAGGATAGCGATATGGCTTGATTGAAACTGGATCTTGCCCATATTTAAGAGGGATTTTGTAATCTTGCATACATGGTAGAGGGAGCCCAACTGGCTTAGCTAGCACTGATTTAAACTTCTCTAGAATTTGTTGAATTTAGAAAGGTGTAGCAGGTGTGGGTGATGGCTTGGAAGGATTTTTCATAAGTTGTAAAAGAAGTCCTGACTTTCTCTTTCCAGTCACGTGCTCCATTTGAGAATTGCTGACAACTTTATTTTCTGGAATTGAAGATCTCTGCAAAATTGCCCATTTTCCTTCCACAATAAACTTCATTAAGTGCTTCGAAAAATTCCAAGTAATTGGTCCTAATATACGTAACCATTGAGTTCCTAAGACTACATCATATCCCTTTAATGGTAATAAATAAAAATTAACATATAAAAGAACCCCTTGTAAATTTAACTGGACATGGTTACATTTAGCCGTGCTTACTAACCTTTCTCCCCAAGCAACAACCACTTCAAACCTACACACATAAGCTGGTTCCAATCTTGCCTTCCTTGCAAATTCTTCGTTTACAAAGTTATGAATGCTACCTGAATCTATCAAAACTGTTACAACCATGTTGGCTAATTTTCCTTTCATCCTCGTTGTTTCTGGATCAAAAGCACCAGGTATTGCACGCAAAGATATTTCTGGAATTTAAGTCGATGAATCTTCTTCAATGTCCATGTCTACGTCATTATCGCTGTCATTTAATATGGCTTGGATAGAGAACAGCTTCTTACGCCTATTAACAGGCCCAAATTTCTCATTGCATTTGAAGCAGAGACCCATTCTTTTTCTATCATTCAACGCTTCCCAAGTCAGCCGCTTGATGTTGTTGTCTGCAGGTTTAAGGCTTGGAGAAGGAGAAGTTTGAGAGGTTTCAGCAGTGGCTTTGTTTGTGGACAATGTTCCTTTCCTTTAAGATGCATTCTTAGCCTCATAGAGTCTAGCCAACCCTATTGCAGCAGATAAGGTTTGAGGACGATTGGCTTGCACTTCTGTTCGAATAAAGTCATTTAAGCTACTGGTGAAGCAACTGACTTGTCTAGCTTGTGCCAATGGTCCCATCTTTGATTTTTCAAACTAAGCTTGATATTCTTGAACTAAAACATGCTGTTGTAAACTAGTCAGTTCCCCCCCAAAATCAAAGAATTGAATAGGACCATACCTTAGTGGAGAACATCTTTGAACTTTTCCCATGTAATAACTTGCATCTCTTGTTTCAGCAATTGGTACCATAATTGTGCATCTCCTTCTAGGTGAAAAGAGGCTAATGAAACTCTTTCTGTTTGCAGAATATCATGAAACTCAAAGAATTGTTCTGCTCTACACAATCAACTCTTCGGATCTTTGTTGCCATTGAAGTGTGGAAAATCCAACTTGACCAATTTCGGAGCGCATTTGGACGATGACCCAATGCTGTTGTAATTGTTATTGTTACCTCTTTGTCCTTGTTGTCGTGGGTTTGCTGAAGAATTCTCTCCAGCTTCCTTGCTTGCAAACTGATCTATGCAAGTATTGAGTTTGGAGAAGAGCTCATTCATTTGGTGAATAATGGCTTTTTGTCCTCCTGTGAGAGCTTGTACAGTTTGCTCCAGTTGCTCCACTCTTTGGTCCATATGCCTAGACTCTGGTACCACTTTAATATGAACTACTGTTTATCTTTCTTAGAACCTACAGTGATGAAATAAAATTAAGTTATTAGAGTTTGGTTTGACAGAAAAAATCAAGACCTTTTCTTTTAAATAATTTCTGATGCTTTCAACTTTTTTTACTAGCCTTTAAATAAACTTATAATTAATAACAAACAGAATAATTATGAATTAAGAGTAATAATAGTAACAAAAAAATTAATCCTAATAGCCTTAAACTTATTCAAATATTCATAAAATACATTTATTCACAACTCCTACTAAGATAAAATAATTGAGAGCGTACCTTCGTTCTCTTTTCCTCACGGCACTCACGTACTACGAGCGGCTAACAACTCCACTTCCAATTTCAAATAGGACTGGTTATGAAGCACGAAGTGAATGAGATATGGCCTATTAACAAATTAATCCCTGAGTTTTGGAAAATTTAAAAAAAGGACACTGCTTGGTAAATTTTAACAAATAGGTCATTGGCGTTATACCTGAGAAAAAAATCAATGGAACAGAATACTACCTTTTAAAGTACTGAAAAAATCGAGCCAAACACTTGCAATAAATGTTCCCAATACTTCTTCAAATACCCGTTCAGAAGCTTCAATCACATTCACAGAGGAAACACGGAAATCAAGTTATTACTCGACCGGCATCGAAAATCTGGAGCGGCATCGGCGAAGCGGATTCGAAACAGTCTTGCATACGAATTTCTCAGGCTTTGATTGTCGGCGAATGCTGAATTTGATGGTGTTGTAGAGCGGCGGTTAAGACAGTTGATGGCAGCATCGAGCGGCTGATTGGAGTGGCTAAGCCAGTCAGTTATTTGGGTTTTGGGAGCCGGTAAAAACAAGAGAAAGGAAGAGATGAAAACCTTGCTTGCAATGAAACGTTATTTTTACCCTTTGACGACTTAACGGTGATTAACGTTTACTAACGTCGGAGATCTTGTTAAAAACTGAGCAAACAGTATCCTTCTTTATTATTTCGTCAATACTTGGAAACCCTTAAAATTCGACTTCGAAATTCGTCGAAGCCCACTTGTTTTCCAACAATATATAAAGGAGAAATAAAAATGTGATATTCAATTAATGGGGAGAGAATATGACATGAATTTGTTTTTATTTTTTGAATAATAGTATGTATGTAAATACTTTACATACTTAAAAAAATATTTAAATGATGATGTAGTTGTACAATAATTCAATCTAGTTAATGAAATAATTACTAAGACAAAAAACTTATTGACTATAAATAATCAAAATACGATGCGTCTGATTTGTCATATTATTTGAAATTAAAATTTTAAATTTGTAATATTATTAATTAAATTTTAATTTAATTTATAAATTGATGTTAATAACTTGTCATATATGAGTTTTTCTTTTCTAGCCACTTGCCAAATTCTCATATTTATGTAGCGAACCCTCTAAAAACTCTAACTAACGTCCCAAATTATTTGTGGCGATATCTTTTTCCATTAGATGGAATTAGGTCAAAAAATTCTAATGATTAAGAATCAAATTAATTTTTATGGAAGAAAAAGTTCAATAATAAATTTTCTTTTCTAACAAAAGAAAAAAGAATGGTTAACGATAAGCAACTTTATTTGGGATCCAATTCCAACTCTTCAAGAACTTTAGCTTCATACGAACGAAATATTGAAACCAATTACTCCTCGTTGATTGATTTCTCTTTCTTGATATTAGTATATGGTTTATTAGAACATTTATTACTATAATAGAATTTAAAAATACTAGCCTTCTACGTTTCTGTTTTACGTTTACTCTTGATTTCTATCAAATCATTTAAAGAAATAACCAATAAATTAAATTCATTGCCTATTTAGGACGGCGAGAGCGAATCTGGCTACCAAAATTACAGCCATAAATCTTCTCTTTCTGTCTCAACCTTCTCCCTCCACAAGACCCCTTCAATGTAAAAACCCTTGTTCTTCCTCTTCTCATGGATCACTCTTCACCCTCCAATCCATCTGTTTTCAAAAGAAATTTCCATCTCCTCTCGTTTCCTATTACAGTTGTGGGAAAACTCAAATATGCCCTTAGTGTTTTCATATTTCTCTTAATTTTTTCTGCGGTTTTATTCAATCTATCGACTTCTTTCAATCCTAAATATCTTTTCCGTTTAGGCATCTTGTCTCGAATCTTACCAAGCAATCAAAAAACATCATCATCAGAAGTTTGTGATTACTCTTATGGGAGATGGGTTCGTGACGAAACTTACCCTCTTCAATCATACAGTGAAAACTGCCCGTTTCTTGATCCTGGATTCCGTTGTCGAGAAAATGGTCGAAAAGACGACGAGTATCTCAAATGGCGATGGCAACCGAACGGCTGTGATCTTCCAAGGTAACGAGTTTAATTATATTGTAGTTTTTGGATGCATGCGTCATGCATGTGCATGCACGTCTCGTTTCTTCAACGTTTCTTTCACGAGTAGTATGCAGAAATATTCAAGGTTTTCCTCTTTTTTCATATGAAAGGAAATTCGAAAATTGGTAGGGAAGATGGATTAGTGTTCTGAAGTCGACAGATCAGCAAATTCTTCTGAAGTGGCTAAAATATCTCCGTCATTTACTTGATTTTACGTATGGCCAATAAGACTTTGAAATGGAAGGATCATTATGGCTACCATGCAAGACATAACAATCCTGTCATTTCTTTTGGTAGATAGTATCAGTCTTTACTTCATTGATTTTGTCAAGGATGCTTCAGTATAACTTTGCTGCATAGCCAAGCAAAATATGTCAAGAGAGTTAACAAGAGCAGCAGATGAAATTTTACGGTGTAGCAAAGCAACAGCCGAAAGGAACCGACAGGTGGCAGGATTTGATCGGCCTGTACCCCCAGGAAACCGGCACTAAAAGAAATAAGTATAAATAGGTAGAAACTGCACTTAAGAAATGAGCATATTTATCCCACTAGACCATAAAAAAGTTTAGGCAATTCGGCGCATAGATCAAATGTTTGATTTTTTGTCACGGCTTTCAATTCAAATTTTTTTTTTTAGTGTACATTCAAAAAAGAAAAAAAATGCGTTTACGATTTCTACTAAGTCATCAACCCGTGTGTTAGAATTTTAAGTTAGATTTCTAAATGCTGCAGTTAGAATAGCACGGTTAGATTTCTAAATGCCACAGTTATAATTTTCAAATTTTGTATTACAGTCCTTAAAACAAATAACGAGAGAATAGCACGGTTATTATCATATAAATATAATTTGTATGTGATTTCGGGTTCTTCTTCTCATCTGTTGTCTTTACTTCCAATTCTTTTAGATTCAATGCAACTGATCTTCTGGAAAGGTGTCGAGATGGACGGATAGTATTTGCTGGGGACTCAATTGGGAGAAACCAATGGGAGTCTCTAACATGCATGCTTGCACAGGCAGTTTCCAACAAATCTGCCATATATGAAGAAGGGGGGAAACCCATTACGAAACACAAAGGCTTTCTCTCCATACGGTTTCAGGAATACAATCTCACGGTCGAATACTACAGAGCACCTTTCTTAGTTGTAGTCGGTCGTCCGCCACAAAACTCATCGCTCCAAGTCCGAACAACTGTGAAAGTCGATCAGTTGCATTGGTTTTCAGCTAAGTGGATCGGAGCAAATGTTCTAATTTTCAATGTCGGCCACTGGTGGAACGAAGATAAAACCGCCAAGATGTACGAGTTCTAAAAGCCCTAATTATAAGTACACTTCCACTAATGTGGGTTTTAAACTTATAAAATAAACAGTTTCCACTAAAATCACGATGATTTTCTGGATAATGCGTTCAGGAACTGCTATTTCCAGGAAGGAGGGAAAGTTAACATGAGCATGAATGTTATGGAAGCATTTCAAAGGTCTTTCCAAACAGTGAAGTCGTGGGCGCTCAACAACTTAGATCCAGAAAGAAGTCACACTTTCTTTCGTAGCTACTCCCCAGTGCATTACAGGCAAGCATTCTGTTTCTTATTTCTTACGTGTTAACACAACACAAAATGTATTCATAAATTATGGTAACTTAGAATCATGTAAAACTAGGCTTATCTCATGATGAAAATTCTAAATATCAAAAATTAATGTAAAATTGTATGAATCCCACTAAAATTTAATGCTACAAAGCAATTTTACTTTTAAAATACAGTAAAATACTACAATTTCAAATGAAGACTAGCACCTAGGTGTCAGATCTCGGTGGTGAACAAGCTACTATAAGCCTGCCAGCTATTTCCCTTTCCAAAAATAATAATATATAAATAAATTGAAAAATAAAGCAGAACAAAAATAAAAAGAATAGTAATGTTTTAGCACAGGCAATCATGCCCACATAATAGCCTGAAGTAGCTGTTCACAACAGATTTTTGAGTTCTGAGAGAAGAATTTAAATATATGGACATTGCAGGAATGGGACATGGAATAACGGGGGCTCCTGTGGTATAGAGAGAGAACCTGAAACAAACTATACACAGCTAGAAGCTGACCCCGCAAACAATAAATTCATTTCAGATGCAATCGAGCAGATGAGATATGAGAACAGAAAGGTTCAGTTCTTAAATATAACATATCTGACAGCGTTCAGGAAAGATGGCCATCCCTCACTCCACCGTGAGCCAGGCACTCCTCCTGACGCACCACAAGACTGCAGCCATTGGTGCTTACCTGGAGTGCCGGACACATGGAATGAGCTCCTCTATGCTTACCTATTATCAATGGCATTCAGAATAAATTGATTTTATCGGGGCAGATGAAATTATCTCCTGTTTAGAAGTTTGAGTAGATTTTGAAGGCAGTAAAAAATCTGATTGGTTCTTCTCAGGCTAATTCACCCACATCTTCATCTGAGTCCACCTCGACAGTTTCCATTTCCTTGACTTTCTCAAGCTGCCTCAACAGATCCAACCTTTCTGGTCCATATGTGGAAGGAATCTGCATAAGAAAATATTATTGGCTTCAGTTATACACAGATAACTGAATACAAGCTCGAAGTAAAGAGATTTTGAGGCAAAAGATACGTACCAAAGCTGGCACATATCTCTGAATTGCAGCCAACATGGCTGCATGACCGACTGCAGTAACCTGTGGTACATAAGGCATCCTTCAGATTAGGATATAGTGTATATGATGGCAAGGAGAAGTGTAATATAAAGTAGCAGTTTTCCTTGATCAAGTAGACTGTAACATTGCATAGGTAGCCCAGGCGTAGACTTCATCTTATTGACAGAAGTACAACTGAAACAATCCGCATCTATTATTCACACAATAATAAGCAAATGTGCTACAATAAAGCAGCCATTGGAAGAGAGCTGCTGTCACTGCCCATAAACAGCAACAATTTTCAATACAGAAAATTATAAATTTTTTCATAGCGGCAGCACCTCTGCATTCAGTTATGCTACATTCCAAATGAAAAATCATCTGGGAAAACAAAGCCCAGCCAGATTGAAAATTGCAAGGACTGTTTTCTTTGGAAAATGTTCTAGAACCCATTTCTTTACTAGGAATTTTTCCAATTCCCCATCTTGCCTGATGTTGATAATGGAACTCCTAACATTAGTGGAGTAATAAAAATACAAATCACGATCTAGAACCCATCTTGATTTAATAGGACTAATAAAAATAGAAGGTAGCAGAATGACTAATAAGCAGGAGGATATGATGCTGAAATATGTTTAAACTTACAGGTAGAAGCATTAAAACACCAATTGGTACTACAGATGCCAAGTCAGTGAGAGTTCGCTGGAGGGCTTTCTTTTCTTTAATACTGTAGTTGGAGACTATCAGGAAGGATTGTCAGTGATAAACTCAAACATTCGGGCTAGGTGGCTTG
>JAWDEX010000005.1:7714324-7783858 GCA_035221805.1 Trichilia hirta | reverse complement strand
AAACAAAAAAAATGAAGAATTGTAAGTTTTCTTCATATATTTTGTATTAATTTATTTGTAATATTATGAAACTTAACTTGTTATATTAGGTTTTAGTTTAAAATATAAGGATATGAATTTTTTTAATGAATATATGTGATGGATGAATTGATACCAGAATTTTAGTTGGTGGTAATATATGAGTTACGAAATTTTTGAAAGAGGAAATATTTTTTTATATATTAAAATATATTGGTTTATTATATGCATGTAAGAGATAAAATTGATACTATAATATGATTATTGGTGAGAATATATAGTTGGTGAAATATATGAAAGATAGATTTTATATATATGAAATGTGAGATTAGGATAATATGGTGATGAAAATTTTTTAAATGAATTAATGAAGTAGGGAAATTATTGATCAATAGATGCTAAGGATGGAAAGATTAATTAGATGAAAGTGATGAATTTAGAATATAGGTGTGAAATAAAAGTACT
Organism: Trichilia hirta; assembly: GCA_035221805.1. NCBI lineage: Eukaryota > Viridiplantae > Streptophyta > Magnoliopsida > Sapindales > Meliaceae > Trichilia > Trichilia hirta. The sequence goes on along the minus strand of JAWDEX010000005.1, from coordinate 7,783,375 downwards.
AAAAAATATGTATATTTTTTGGTCTAAATAATTATTATTTATGTGATTCTTAGGTTTAGATTGTTGAAATGAGAAAAAAATAAATTGTGTTCGTAGAATTTGAGCAAAAGATAAGTAAATCATACATTTATTTTATGTATATGTATATCTTAAAAAAAATAACGGCAACAATAAATAATTATTATTTTATGTTTTAAACAAAATAGTGGTATTAAATTTTATGCTTTGATAATAACATGAAAATGTTAATTTTGGTGTTTTTTATGAAAAAAGAATTGGTTTATAATGTCATGAGAAATTATTTGAGAATTTTATTGAAGTGTGTACTTTATACATATAAATGAATATTTTAGCTTTCATTGGTACTTATTCTGATCTAGTCAGATTTCCGCGATAAACAAGTAACTTGCATGCTAGTAAGAATTTTGTTTAATGTACTATGCGTGCTTTTGGTATGTCTAATTATAAATAATTCTCGTAACAATGAATCACGTAATTACATTCTGTTTTGGGTCATCATCGGTATAGGTGATATTATCTGATTGAGCTTGTTCTGATAATATTTAATGTGTTCATAAATTTCTCTGTTAATAAAGATTTTTAAGAATATATTATTTTGATTGAGCATATTTGTTTTAATTTGATATAAAATTTAATAATTTTTAATTTACCTTGATTTAGAAAATTTGTATGATATACTTACTGAAACTCACTCTTTTTTTTTTTGATAAATTATTTTGCAGTGGATAAGGTATAAAAGTTAAGAAGAACTATGGGCGATTTCAAAATTTTATGGATATGTATTAATATGTCTGTGTTTGGTTGGTCTATGCAAATAATGTTTTAGAAGTTTTCTTTTGTATTAGTGTAAATGGAATACTTGTTGTTATATAAAAGATGTTATTGTTGTTAATGAGTAGTAAATTTTGTATATAAATTTTTTATGTATTAGGTGTTAAAGAAAGCTATTTAAATTTATGTTACAATAGATTTAGCCCATTACTACTAGTAGTAGTTTTTAAGGCAAGCATGAGATTTTTAGGGTATATACTTCGACAAAACTTACAAATGTCACTATCATCAACAATATACACCAAGTCACGGTATTAACACAATAGAAAAATACTATTATCATCATCAACACACACCAATTCATACACAAACATTAAATCACATAAAAGTCAACGCCATTAAATAGAGTATGTAATTACTTATGAACATTAACTTTAACTTAAATGCAGACTCAAAATACATACTAAGAATAATAAAGAACATAAGGGTACTCAAAATCATGTTAGTTGATAAAAAATTATTTTTTTCATTTAGATTAATAATAAATATAAAACAACTATCTCTAATCTTTTCGACTAAAATAATAAAAAGATTCATTTAAAGGTTTCATTATTCAGTAATAATAACAAAAAAAAACATTACTTCTAAATTTGTCATTGAGTTGAAGTCAATATTTCACTACTACACGTTCATTTATAAATAGTCTTCAGTATAATCGAAACTTAAAAAGAGTTCGAGTCTTTTCTTCTACTCTGTTGTTGAAAGTTAATGGTGGAAACCAAAAAGATTTTAGGGTGTTATTTTTTTTTTTTTTTTTGGAATCTTTCTCAAAACCAACAAACAACCAAGATGAATATAAAAAACTGTAGAGAGAAATAAAAAAAGTGAAAGACAAAGAGAATTAATCAAAAAGAATACGATGAATCGATTTCTTACCTTTGCTTTTCTAAAATTTGTTTAAAAAATTTCTTAAATCTTTTTCAAGAAGATAAAACAGAGAAGAAAGAAGACAAACAAGGGAACGAGCAGAGAAGAAAGAGAAGATAAATGCAAGTGGGAACAAAATGAAAGAAAATCATTTGCCTTTCGGTTTTTTAACTTAGAGATTTGTGTTAAGCACTGTTTTACATGCAAAAAAAATGTTAGACTTATCTCTACAAATAATTATCAAATTAAAAGACTCTTATATCCTGAAAAGTTAATTTTTCTGTTGACGAAGTAGGACGATAGGATTAAACAGGGTTTTTTAAAAAAAGTAGGGATCAAGTGGATAATTATGTCAAATAAGTAGGAACTATAGGAAATTAACCTTAGAATAATCTATAGCTAACTATAATTAAACTATAAATATAAGTTGATTAAATCAATTACACTCCAAAGCATCGATTCTTTTGTTTATAAAACTATATTGGAAATAGCAAGTAGATGCGTATCAAACTCTAGATTGTAGATTTTGGTACATTGTTCTTGGCCTTCTCACATGTTTTTGAACACTTATGCCGCTATATTGAATGGATGCAATATCTAAAACTAACCATCCAATTTCATAAATTAATTACACATGTTAAATTAAAAATAATGGAAGGTGACTTTTATACAAAGACATTAATATTTTTTTCTAAACAAAAAAATTAACACATCAAAATTCACTTCTCATTATTATTTTACCTTCCAGTGATTGTTTCATATAATTCTTCTCTTTTTTTTTTTTTTAGTGTTGCATATAATTCATTAAGTTTGAAAAGAAATATATGGATAAAAGGATAATTGAAGACACCCTTCACATAATATTATTCTCATTAGGATGATAAGCCATGTCTCCTATAATATTTATTCTCTAGTTATTTAATATCCCTAAAACTTATATTCTCACTTATAATATTTACCACACAAGTAATTTTCTTTTTGATTTCCACATCCCAGCTAATATTCATTTTCCAAGAAAACAAGGCTCACTGCAAACAGATTCAATTTGCAAAAAGAGAACTGTGGATTCTATTGGGAAAATTATACATTGATTGGTCTCACAAGTCAACAAGCCAGGTGGGTTTTCTTTTCTTTTCTTTTCTTTTTTCTCGGGGAACTGAAGAGCTACCAGAAATGGAAATAATTAAAATTCAAAATTAATTTATTACAATATCTTAACGTCATAACTTGTTCAGTGATCTGTTGGTAGGCTGTTGATTAAACAATGTCTTGTTTTTTTTAGCTAATTGTCCGAAAATAGACTGAAAGATTTCTCAAAATTCAGAAACCACTCCACAAATTGTATGACAGATTCCTGCATGCTGATTGCTCAGCTGATACAGTTTTCTTTCTTTCTGTGGTCAAGGATTCCTATACTCGAAGGAAACTTCAGGTTTCGATCGGGATCCTGGGACATTGAATATAGCCAAAGGTCATTCTTTCTTGATATTTTTTTTGGTTATATAATAAATTGTTTTGGCTATTTTGACTCGAGGGTAAACTTATTTTTTATTTTTAAGTCTCTGTAGCCCTTTTGGTTCATGTAAAAGCATATTCCGATGTGGTTTTGGAATTTATTAATCGTAATTAATTGATGTGCTAAACAATGTAACTTTTATAACTATATGTAACATATTAAGTAAATGAGTAATGCTACTCGTTTTAAAAGTTCTTATTTTAAAATATATTTTAAATAAAATACTATGTATTTATGAAATAATGAAAAAAGATTGCAAAAATTAACTTTAAAAATTATAAAAATTCACCATTTATTAATAAATAATTATAGCTCACAAATGAATCATTTTGATGAGTGTTGCATTAGTTATAAAACAGACTTTTGTAAAAGTGTTTTTTTTAGAAAAGTTTTAATTAAACAGAACTACTATTTGACATATGTAATATATTATTTTTTTTATTACAGTCAAATATGATAAACTATTTAAAATAATCTTTTAAAATCTGCTAAAATTCTCTCTTCTAACAAAGGTGTCAAATAATTATCCAAATGATTATGTCATCACTTGTTTTTTCAACATATATTGTTGTGACTAATCAACAAATTATTATTAGATGTGTTGAATAAATTTATAAAATTTATAAAAATAATTTGAGAGTTTTTATCTAATGAGAATATTTTTATTTTATTATGCATTTTGCTAATGAGTGCTCTTAGGGTATTTGCTAAGGTTTCAATTATATTAATTTTTTGCATTTAGTGTAGTAATTAATGACGAATTTTAATCCATTTAAAAATATAATTTATCAAAGATAGAAATCTTTATAAGGATTCTAAGAGCACTGGTTAACAGAACTTTTTAATTAAAGTAAAAATATGCTTATGATAGCCATTAAATTAATCTAATGGCTATCATTTTCATTGCCTTTTTGTGAAATTATTTAATGATGTCATTGAAAATGTATTCCTTACACAAAAAATAATAAAATTGAAGTTATTATATCAATCTAATTACAGTTATTAAGATATTCTCATTAAATAAAAGTTAAAAATAATATAAATACATTATTTTATTTTTATATAAATGTAATAACCAAAAAGAATAAAAGATATTTTGTGGTGAGGAAATGGAGAGAGAGAATCGTTGAATCCAATTTATGAAGAAGAATTTCAGAGTACATGCACATGACATTTGAATAAAACCTTTTTGCATGATGCAAGAAATTTACATATGTATAGATGACAAAAACATATTGTTCTTATTACAACTTGGATTTATAACACCGAAAAAAGAAAGTCACAACAATAATCGCATCTATCATATTATAAATAATTATTAGACAAATTATATATTATATAATTTCTCAATTTTTATGATATTTTTTAGATCTATTTTATTCCCTCTTCTATAAGAAATTTGAAAAAAAATATATAAAAAATGATAAAAAATTATCACGAAAATTTAAAATTTGTAAGAAAAAGGATTATATGAAGTGACTTGTATTGCAACATGATTTTTATTATTGTTATTAATAGTAACTGTACAAATTTTTTTTATAAATTTTTTAACAAATGAATGTGACAATGTTTATATAATTGGGACAAATACTATATTTTTATAGGGATGAGTAAAAATTTTTAGAGCAATAAAATTATAGAAGATATACGAGAGAATAATAATATAATTTTATAACGTAAGTTTGTGTGAAATATTATTATTATTATTGAATCAGTATGACCAAATTATGTGAGTTTTTACCTAAGTAAATTCACTAATTCATTATTATAATAGCGTAGTTGCATATACTACTTAAAATAATTATAAACAAATTAAAGAACGTCTAATAGCTGGCGTATAATATATACTAGAATTTAAATCATAAAAAATCGGAGCAAGTATACTTACATGTGAAGGTACCTTGGCCTGCTCTAGATAGCGAGCACAGCAAGCAGTTGAAGAGTAGAGATTGCAATTGGACCTCTATTTTTTTTTTTTTTTAATTATTTTTTTAGGGTTGAAAATTGTATTCAGAGTGTCTGAATCTACCTGGAAATTAAGGTGCGTTTAGTCTGAAAAGAACAGAAGCAGAGATATACAATAAAATAAACAATTCAAGATTCAATGCTGTAAAATTTTAATCTTAAAGAGAGAAGGCAACGCCCAGAGAGAGAGAGAGACGGGAAGAGGCATATAAATATAAATAAAAAACAGAAAAAAAATTCAAGTGTGGGGATGGAATTCAAACACGACCGACGACTGAGCAAATAGAGTTTTGCTAGGGTTTTTCAATTGAACATATCTTATCTCATCTTCTTCTCTCTGCTTATTATTGGAAATGAAAGCCAAAAATTAATCAAATAAATAAATATATAAATAGATCTTATTTCCGACCACCCCCAATCGCTTTCCTTTTAATTGACATTTTAAACTAGGAATGGCCAAACCTCAATAATGCTGTAATGCACGTGACAAATATACTATTCCTTCCGAATACATAAACCAGACGAGGAGGATGAGATGACGAATTATATATAATTTTTAATTCTAAACCACCAAGATAATTAATTAATTTACACTTCAATGACCACCACTCCTTTAATAATATTCAAAAAACACCCACTTGACCTGCTTACAAAAATTTACTTTTCTCGTTCCCCTCTCTTCCTTGTTAGTGTTTTTATAGTAGAAAAGATGTGAATTGAAAGTTATGAGATTTTATTCTTAAATATAATTTTCTAAGAAAACCCATTTGTATATTCTTGTCATGGATGAAATTTAATTACTCGATGCAAGCAAAAATAATTAATTAAAATTATGTATTTACCTTAAACGTAAATATATGAGAACCCAAGAGGTGGGAGAGGCATTGGATGGAAGACTGACACGATACTTTTTTGTAATTTACTTTTAATATTACTAAACAAGACACTTAAAAATCCTAAATAATAAGAGAAAACAAAACTAAAAGAGCACAGGTACATCAAATTACACTGAAATTAATGATTGAGATTTTCATCACGCAAAACTTTAAAGTGCTTCGTACTTACAGTTCTCTCTCTCAATTTCTCTCTGTTCTTTCTATCTCTATTTTTTTTTTTTTTTTTGTCGCGTCTTCTTCCTGGCTACGTCAAATATCCCACAGTTTCCTCATCAAAAGCCACTATCAATCATCACGCTTTCCCCCATAATTTCTTCACCAAAGACCCAAATTTCTCTCTCTCTCTTTCTTTATAAACAAACACGTCCATAAATCAGCCCTCTACAGACTTACAGGAAACGCCCTGGTGGACACAACAAGAACAACAACAGCGACAACAGATGGAAAAAACACAACACGGAAGCAGTTCTTCCAAACAAAAACACAAAATCCCTCATACCCAGCAACAATTTTGGCCTCCTCCTCATCGACATCTTTACCAACAACATCAACTTTGTCTTAACTCTTACAGTTCTCCCCACGAATCTCCCTCCATTTATCCTCAATCAACTTTCAGCTTTAATCTTAACCACGAAGGCAAAAACGACGAGCAAGAACTCGAAGAACAAACCCTTACAGTTATCCGAGAACAAGAACCCGAGCTTGAAAAAGATCCCATGTTCGAGAAACCCTTGACTCCTAGCGATGTGGGAAAGCTCAATCGACTGGTAATACCCAAACAACACGCAGAGAAATACTTCCCTCTCGGCGGTGACTCGGGAGACAAAGGCTTGTTATTGAGTTTCGAGGACGAGTCTGGCAAGTGCTGGAGATTCCGCTACTCGTATTGGAACAGTAGTCAAAGCTACGTATTGACGAAAGGATGGAGCAGATACGTGAAAGAGAAGAGATTAGATGCTGGGGACATAATTCTCTTCGAACGGCATCGTATGGATAGCGAAAGGCTGTTTATTGGGTGGAGGCGAAGTGGAGGAGCATCGGGGCAGGATGCACATAACCGTGGCGGTGGTGTTGGAACCGGCGGAGAATGGTCGAGAGAATTTTATTCTGGCCATCCTTATCCTGTAGATATTGTTCAAAACCATGGCTGTACTATGCAATATCAACCCGACTCTATTCATGCAGGTATCTTGTTCACATTATAATATCATCGATTCTTTTTCTTTATTTAATATTCAAAATTTTGTAAATATTTTAAATTTACTATTGTCCCTGCTTGAACAGTTTTCAAATTTCAATGAATGAATTTCACGTCTTTTTACTATGAAATTTTGCAAAGAAATTGATTCATTTACCAGCGTCGGAAGATTTGGTTTCATATAAATTGTAGGGTCCGTAGTTCAGAACCAAACGACGCCCGTTGGGAACTCGAAGACGCTGAGGCTGTTTGGGGTGAACTTAGAGTGCCAACTGCTTGATGAGTCCGAGCCGCCGACACTGGACAGTTCGACGATGTCGAGCCAGGGTCAAACCCACCAGCAGTATATTTACTCGCAGGCTTATAATTCTTCCAGCCGTCCCAACCCCGCGGTGGGCAAATTTATTTTATAAATTTATTGTTCGTTAATTTTTTAATAATGTTTTAATTAAGATTAAATTACAGGTTAGGCTGTGACTGATACGGCTGTTGCTTGCAATGTGACAATCAATTAGACTGTTAATTAATTATAGTTAGTGAGTCCAAGAGGGTTGACCTCCTTCCCACTCACACATGGCCTGACTGCGTGATTTTGACATTAATTAAAAAACTAGGACTAGGGAGCTTAATAGTTCACTTAATTTAAAATAAATAAATAAATAAAATGAGATTAATTAATTAAACATCCACGTTTTTGCATCCTTACTCAGGTTATTCCCATGATGGGCTTATTAGTGGGCCCTAGATTTCCTAGGCCACCTGGAGAAATGTTTTATCATGAAGATAAACATTTCGGAAACATTTATTAACCAGAATGATTCAAATTTGCTACCCATATATTTAGCTGTATACTAACTAGTGTAATGAAAACAACTAAATGATACCATTTTTCTCGTATTGCAATGCAACAGGATATCACCTTCTCCGAAGAGGATGTGAACCAGATGATGAGAAATCGCCAAGGATAAGATCTGAATGATGTGACGTCTGTAGATTGTGACTACAATGCAAGCACCAATCCACCCCGATCCACTTTTTACTTTTTTTTCACTTTTTTAAAAAAATAAAAATTTATTATCTATTTATTAGAATTAATTACCGAAGAGCAGGAAAGAGAATTAAAAAGTTATTCTGAAAAAAAGAGGCAGAAAAATGGGGAAATTTTTCAAAGCATGGAGGTGGGAAATTTTGGGTGGAGAGAGAAGGGAAACAGTAATAGTAACAGTAATGGGAAGAAGGGAAGGAGATATAAGATGTGAGCCCCCACAGTAGGAAGATGATGACGTCATTGAGGTTGTTCCAGATGGTGTAGAGAATGAAAAATAAAAAAAGGAGAGAGAGAGGGGACTCTATTTGGGGTTTGAGTGGCATTGCTGGGATTCTTTATGAAAATTTTTATTCAATTTTATAAAATTCTGTAATAATTATTATTACTATGAACGAGCGTGACTTTTGTATTCTCTTTCCTTCTCCTCTACTCTGTCTGACTGAAGTAAAAAGGCTATGAATTTAAACCAAAAGGAAAAAGGAAAAAGGAAAAAGAAAAGTTGGTGACTGGATGTGGGTGGGCGAGTGAACTTGTTTTTGATAAATTGAATAGACCGATGAATAAATTGAATAGACAGATGACAGACCAGTTGTATCAGCCCACTCCTCTCTCTCAGAGGGAGCGATGAAGCTGATTTTTTCTAATCTTATTGTAATATTTTTTTTTTAAAATCAATTATCAATAGACCGATGACAGACCAGTTGTATCAGCCCACTCCCCTCTCTCTCTCTCAGTTAGAGGGAGCGATGAAGCTGATTTTTTCTAATCTTATTGTAATATTTTTGTTTTAAAATCAATCTTTTGTAGTCTTTGATTAGAAGAAAATAGTACAACGTTCATATTACTATTTTCTTGTTATGCTGCATCATCAACTTATCATGATGTTTTGTTAATAATTAGGGATGATAAATAAATGAAAGTGACGTCTAATTTCATTTCTCTCCACAAAGATGTGTCAAGTATTGCTCCACCGTATCCGTTTCATGGGGTAAGCAAGAAAATCTCCTTGCCCTTCTAACCCATTGACATCATACATAAAACTAGTTGCAGTTTCAAGCTAAACTCGACAAAGAGCTGGATTTTACTATGCAATAACAACACTAACATAAACATCGTAAATTTTTTAACGCTTAAGTCTATATGATGTTCTGAGTTACCAATATAACGATTCACGTTGCAAAGATTTTTCTTGTAACAAGACAGGATGTTGATTGTTGTACAGCTACTAGCCACTAGAGAACATTGAAAGAATACCATCAATCGCATTGGTATTTAAGATTCATAAAGGATAAAAACTGAAGCATTACCAAGGGCAAGCAAATATCAGCTCCATTCAACTGATTGTTAACTCAAATCAGGCTTAAAATTAATTTTAAGAAACAGGAAAACTCAACTTGATAGCATATTGTGTCAATTATAGTTGGAGAAAAGTTTGTTCAGGTCAACGTTTTGCTCTAGGAAAATCATTTTAAAAAATTTGGTTGGTACATAAATATTCCAACCAATGTCCCCCAAGTGTTTAATTCATACATCGAGTAAGCAGGGGAACCAAAACATTGTTTGACTTTCTTCTACACAATTCATCTTCAAGCATGTAGCATATTTCACTCTGTGCATTTGTCTATAAACACTGATTGTTTTTAATCATTACAAACATAAAGTTCCAATCAGAAAGAGTGACAAGGCTCCAAATCAGTAACTAAATTTCCAAATCTGCAAATCCTAACCACTGGTTCATTCAGGATTCTGCTGGACTAGGCTCTGGGTGAACCCACCAGGTGAAAGATTAAGGTTTCTTTTTCCAATCATACCATTCAAACACACAAATTAGCAATTGACACAAACACAGAATAACATAATCCAAGACACGAATGAAACCATTAGGATAGAAAAATATTATTCACACAGCAGTTGATAGCAATAACAAACTGTCAATCAAAATCATGCCCCTCTGACTGACAAATTCAAACAGTGGCCAACACCATATGTGACATACCTATGAGTCTTCTTGATCAATTGATGCATTGAACCGATTGTACAAAAGCTTCATAATTTATTATCTTAAATAAAGCTTTGAAAACCTTTTGGTCTTCATAGGATAATGGCTACAGGTTTTAGATTGCGTATACCCGTTACTTGTACCTTTCAAGTTAATCAAAAGACATCAATATAAGCAGATAAATTAAGTGACATGATGTGTAGTTTCTATATATTACCTCTCTCAAACGATCAAATACAGTGCCGATGATTATCAGGGCCCATAAAGATAAAGACAAGTGAGCTACCATTGACCCCTGGCATCTAATATTTAGTGGCCTCTCCAAGTGGGAGGTCCCCAGATCTTTATTTTTATCATTGGCCTTAAGATATAGTGGCCAAATTAAAGCATTGAAGAGCTCCTCCTATATAATGGGTTTGTCCTGCAAGAATATATTTCAATCATACAAGACTCAGTACAGTATGGGTAAACAATAAGCCATGCGAGAATTTCGTTACACTAGGCTTTTTGTCTTATCAGGCAGTTAGGGGTTTTGGGTCAACTTCATCTTCACCTCCTCTTATCCCAGCCAAAGGAAAAACAAACATCTTTTTTTGGCCTTGATCCCCTGAGAAGCCAGAAAGAAATAAATGATGTTGATATGTGCTTTGAAACCATTGACATAGCCATAGAAAAGGCAAAACAATTTTAATAAAACCTCATATTTGTAAAAATATAGAACTTAATAACAAAATATCTTGAGTTCTAGAAGGAAAATATTTGCAAAGAATAACGACGGATAACCATTAAAAGCACATTTGATATTTAGAAAAGATGTTAATAACTGGAGCAAAAATGAATCTTGAAGCCCTGAACTGAACCAAAGGTTCCAAACCAATTTGCAGAACAGACCTCAAAATTATGTTTCGATGAAGACCTAAAAAGGCAAGGCCTATGTGCTTCAGGAAAAAAAAAATAAAAAAATAAAAAATTTGTAAATACTAACCAATGCCATGAGGACAACAGCCGGTATGTGGAACCCACAAAAATTATCACCCGACGAAGCAATCCACCAATAACATAACAATTCCCTAAAATAGTACGTGTTAATGGTGGCTCACAATAAATGTCCTCGTGACAACCAGTGCAAGCAGCCGACTGTATGGGCCAAATTCTTTCTGAAGCATTAAGCTTTTATTTTTGCAACATGGAAATCCTCTTGCCAATTAGAACATTAATTCTCCTTCAATCTTCCATCTTCTGATGAAAGTTGTCAGCCGCATGCTTTTTCTACAGAAACTAAAAATAGTCTCCTGCAATATCCGGTTCAATCCTCAATACAATTATCCACAGCCACCAGATTCCAAAAGATGCTGTGAAAAGGCCAACGTGAATTCCACCTGTGAGATATAGCAATACAATTATCTCCATTAAATGTTGAGAAATCATCCCAGCATAAACAAAAATTATTGCTCTATTTCCAAATTCAACAAACCGATTGAAATATATGCAACACAAATCATAAGCTGTGGTTTCTGGATCTCGCCATATAATCATCTTCAAAATCTTATATGCCTTGGACAGAACAAGAAAATGTAGATAATCAGTAGTTCTTCTTTCAGCATCAATTTACAAACTTGGCCTCCAAAATGCTCCGTTACTGCCATGAGTCTCCATCCATTTTACCGAGAAGGCAGTAACGAAGAATATAAAAGGTGACAGAGAGAGGGAGGGATGAAATAAAAATCAGTTCCCACAAAAGTAAAGATAAAATCCAATTTGTCCTGCGAAAGGAATTTGACAGTAAAGAAAAACGCCCCAGCATCAAGAACAATTGGTGTCTCGGAAAATTTCGGTTCTCATATTCCCTAAAACAAAACCCTAAATAATATTACACACAACCCAAGCCATTGAAATAAACCTGGTCATGTTTATCAGCTATTGGTAGGATTTGTACTACGCAAAGATATTGAGCAACTCAGTTCCAGGTGAAAAAAAAAAATTATTTTGGCATTGACTAAATCTCATGATAAACTAAAAAGATGATCAGTGTTAATAAACCACAAATTACAACTATTGTTACACTTCAAAAACTCCTATGTGGTAATCCCAAATCAACAGAAGAAAAAACTTCACAAAAAATAAGCCTATAGAACAAAGTACACATAAAAAATTTGGTTTCATTGACGTGATCTGTATATTTGTTTACAGCACAGCGTGGCCCTCAAACTGGATTATTAATAGTACTAAAATCTTGCAAAACCAAGCTCTAGCAACCACCACATTTTCTCACAAGGTCACAATGCTCGAGAGACACTCACATACATTGCCTATTTTAATCTATTGACTACTAGAGTCTCTTGGGCTATTGCCTTCTTGTTGATTTTTAGAATCTTGTTTTTTCTCCATGACTTGCTGGATTCCTTCTTGATATCCCTCTATAAAACTTCTGAGAGCATCTCTATATGCAGAAGCTCTTGTCATGTAGACTCGTTGCATAGCTGGCCTTAATGTCTCCATTCCCCCTCTTGCAGCCACAGCTAAGGATTTGATTATTAGATTAAATCATTAGAAAACAAAATAAATAGCCAGGAATCAGTAGGAAAGAATTTGAAGAAAAAAATAGTTCATAACAGTGTATTCAAATTTGGTAGGCATATTTCAGTCAATATTCATAAGACTTCTTGATCCAGAATATACGGTTGATTGCTAGAATACCTAACAATAACAATTTCTTTCTTGCGTTTACACCCATAAACCACGAATCAAACAATTTTATTGCTTTTTTAAGGAAAATTGCAACTGAATAATGGCATCAGCTATTCTGTCATTTTTCATTTTTCCTTTGTCAGGGCCTTGTAGCAGTTTTCATCTCATCGACAAACAGTATTCCTCCTTACAGTAAATGAACTAAACTGTTCAGAACTCAAGCATATTGCAAAACAAGTTTGCTGCAAGATCAACATTCAAGTATTTACAGATAATATTATATGGGTAGTATGCTAGCACAAACTCCAAGTGTATTTAAAGTCTAAGTACCTAAGATATCAATCGTTTACCTCACCTAATCAATAGGCCCGCGAAGTAACTCATGAAATGATACTAGTTAACTGACGTGTCAAAAACATTTAGGTTAATTTCAAAGCAAACTTTTGATATCTCACCAAGATCTTCGAGCACAGAGGGGTTCTTCTCTTTATTTGCCCCCTTGGCACCGTTGGATTTGTCATCTTCATTCAGATCATCCTTCTTATAATCATTTGGCCGAAGGTCAGGACCAATATCTCGTACCCAGCTTGCTGCATAAAGCCTTGATGCCTCCTTCAACACCTACACAAATACACTAACAACTTACTCTCACAAAATTCTAACTAGTGGCTGAAACTCATTTTAGCAATAACCATCTTATACTCGGATAGAATCAAAGCGTTTTTTCTTTAATTTCTTACAAAATTTTTAAAAGTTCTAATTACAGCCCATGTCTCCAAAAATCCATCTAACGTCTTCTGTCACTTAAATGATATTATGATTTCCAAACAATTCAGTAAAATTATTATAAGAAAAATAGCAAAATTGCCTAAAACCACATGAAATCAATAGTATAAATATCTGAAATTTAATTAGATTATTATGTAAAGATGATAAAGAGTAAGGAAGGGATTACTAGAAAGCGCTCGTGCCAAGTCAATTTGCGGCGTTTTATGATGTAAGGAGGATCAGGGAGTGAAGAAGGAAACGCGATTTCTTTCAAGTCGTAGCGAATGTAATCATACACCTTTCTGCAAACTATTTTTACCTTCATTCTCTTCTCCTCACGGCATTTATGTACTACGAGCGGCTAACGACTACACTTTCAATTTCATAAAGAACTGGTTATGAAGCAGAAACTGAACCAAATATTGCTAACTAACAAATTAATCCCTCACTTTTGAAAAATCAAAAAAAAGGACACATTTGGTCAATTTTAAAAAATAGGTCCTCGGCGTTATACCTGAGAAAATTAAAAAAAAAGTACCATAGAACGAAATACTACCTTCATAAAGTACCGAAAAAGAAAAAATCGATCCCAACAATAGCAATAAATGCTTCAAATACGTCTTTATATCTCCGTCCAGAAGCTTCAATCACAGGGAAACGCGGAAATCAAGTTGTTACTCAACTTGTATCGAAAATTTGGAGTGACATCTGCAAAGTGGATTTGAAGAACAGCCTTGCAAACCAATTTCTCTGAAGAACAGTCTTCGGAGGTCTTCAGTTATAGTCGAGTGCTGAATCCGATGGTGTTGTTGAGCGGCGGCTAAGAATATTGATGGCAGCAGTGATCTGTTGATAGGAGCGGCAGAGCCAGCCAGTAATTTGGGTTTTGGTGAGGGCGGAAAAAAGAAGTAGGGGGAAATGAATAGGTGGAACCCTTGCTTGTTATGAAATGTTGTTTTTGCCCTTCTATTACTTAACGGTGATTAACGTTTACTAACGTTGGAGACCTTATTTGAGCAAACAGTATCCCTTCTTGTTTAAGGAGTCTTGAATCTTCTTCATTACGCAATTAGCTCAGACACCCAAAGTCTCAAGTCTTTTAAATTATAATATTAGAATAAAACACGCATTTAACTTCCAAAATTCGCACTCGAATTGACCAATTAAATAAAGTTAGTTGAAAGTAAATATTCTTTTTTTTTTTTAATTTTTTTGCAAATAATTTAAATACTGAAAAAAGTACATAAAAGAAACTATTTTATCCAAACTTACAAAAACAGAAAAAATGGCGATATAATTGTACAATAATCCAATCTAGGTAATGAAATGATAACTATGACAATGGCCTATTGATTATAAATAATCAAAATATGATGCCATCTTGTTATATTATTTAAAATTAAAATTTAAAATCTGTAACATTGTTGACTAAAATTTGACTTCGTTAATAAATTGATTACCAATTTCTCAAATTTATTCATCGAAAATTTAAACGAATGTCCAAATTATTTATGGCAATATATTTTTCTATTGGTTGGAATCCGGTCTTAAAACTCTAACGATTGAAAAATCAAATTCATTTTTACTGAAAAAAGGTTCAATAATTTATTTTTTTTTTTCTAACAAAAACAAAACAATAAGCAACTTTATTTGGGCTCCAATTCCAACTCTTCAAGAATTTTTAGTTTCACATAAACGAAACGAAATATTAAAACCAATTACTTGTTGGTTGATTTCTCTTTCTAGATATTAATATATTTTTTTATTAAAACATTTATTACGATGATAGAATTTTAAAATACATGCATTGCACGTTTTTGTTTAACGTTTACTCTTGATTTCTATCAAATTATTTAAAGAAATAATCAATAAATTAGATTCATTGCCTACTTAGAAGGGAAACGCAAATCTCACTCAAAATTACAGCCATAGATCTTCTCTTTCTCTCAGTCTTCTGTTTCCAAAAAACCCCTTCAAAATAAAAACCCTAGTTCTTCCTCTTCTCATGGATCACTCTTCACCCTTCAATCTATATACTTTCAGAAACAATATCCTCTCGTTTTCCATTGCAGTGGAGAAAAAACTCAAATATGCACTTAGTGTCTTCATTTTTCTCGTAATATTTTCGATTGTTTTAGTCAATCTCTCAACTTCTTTCAACCCTCAATCTCTTTTTCGTTTAAGTTTCTTCTATCAAATCTTGCCAAGCAATCAAAAAACATCATCATTAGAAGTTTGTGATTGTGATTATTCTTATGGGAGATGGGTTCGCGATGAAAGTTACCCGCTTCTGTCATACAGCGAAAACTGCCCGTTTCTTGATCCCGGATTCCGTTGTCGAGAAAATGGTCGAAAAGACGACGAGTGTCTCAGATGGCGATGGCAACCGAATGGCTGTGATCTTCCAAGGTATCAACTTTAATTATATTCTAGTTTTCGGATGCATGCATCATGCATGCGCATGCGCATGCGCATCCGTCTCAGTCCTTTGTACAAGTTTCTGTCACCAGTAGTATACAGAAATATTATGGGGGGGTTTTACTTTGCTAAAGGGTATTCAGAAATTGATAGGGAAGATGGAAAAGTGTTGTGAAGTCGACAGATGAGTAGATTCATGTGAAGGTTCTGAAATATCTCCGTCACTTTCTTGATTTTATGCCAGTCCCGAAAAAGATATCAAAATGGAAGAATCACTCTAGCTATCAAAAAAGTTACGGCAATAAAACAAAGAGGATTTGTGTCCTTTGTTTTGGTAGATTCCATCAGTCTTCACTTCATTGGTTTGTTGTCAAGGATGCTTCAATACAACTTTGCTGCATACCCAAGCAAAATATCTTGGAGAGTTAACAAGAGCAGCAAATGAAACTTACCGGCGTAGCAAGGAACAGCTAAAATTAACCAACAGGTGCAAGAATTGATCGGCCTGTAACACCATAGCATAGGGGAAATCCTAGCATATTCACTCACTAGACCATAAAAGCTTCGGCAATTCGGCACACGTGTTGAATTTTCTGTCGGAAAGTCAAGTCAAATTTTGTGTTTTCGATTAAGTCATCAGCTCGTCTGATAGAATTTTGAGTTAGATTCTAAACGTCAATGTTAGAATTTTCAAATTTTGCATTGTCGTCCTTAAAACTCTTTATAAAGAACAAATAACTTGAGAATAGCAAGGTATTTATTTCATAAATATAATTTATAAGTGATTCGAGTTCCTCTTCTCATCTGTTGTCTTTACTTCAACTCTTTATCTCGTAGGTTCAATGCAACTGATCTTCTACAGAGGAGTCGAAATGGACGGATAGTATTCGCCGGGGATTCAAATGGGAGAAACCAATGGGAGTCTTTAATATGCATGCTTTAATTACCCACTGTACAGAAATTTTGCTGCCTTGACATTTGAAGCGTTCTCCAGCCTTTTACTGTATTTAATAAAGCTCTGCATCCAATGAGAACAAACATTTAATACTTGGGGAATAGCTTCAGCACTAGGCGGACCTTCTCGTCTACTTTTGGGCCCATGGGACCGTTTTGGCATTGTAGTGCTGCCTAAATAAAAGAGAAACCAATCCAGCTCTTCACATGCTACCTGTTCCGTGAATTGACAAGTAAAATGGTTCTAACTCAGTATAATTCAACTTGAAGCATGATTACAAGATGACAATAGCCACGCATACTGACCTCCACATACAATTGATAAGAACTTATTGATGAAAGCTGGGGATAGTATAACACGCTGCCCCCGATTAGGTATCGGCAACAATCAATCAGAAAATTGAGAATAATGAAATCATAGAAAAAAATAATAGTTTTGGAATGAAATAAACCTGTAATATGTCAAAGCTGCCTAGGGAAGCTTTCTAGGAGATCCTCTACAACATCAAATCCATTTGTAGACTGCACTTCTGCCTACGGCAATAAAGAATCCAAACATTGCCAAATCTCTCTCCAAAGCTACATCATTGTTGACTTTTAATAACAGTTTCCACAGGATTGGAAACCTTGACAAAGCGTAATGCAAGACTGTAAACTATCGTATTATTTAGTTTTTACCCCGAACAACGAAAAATAATAACAAAATTACTAAAAATTTATAATTTACATTCTTCAATAATTTATTTAATTTACTATTATTTTTATTATTTATTTTATAAATTAAATTGTAATACACCGGTGCATTTATATTAAAATTCTACTTATAAAAAATTTTTAAAATTACTATTTTATTATATCAACGAGGGCTTTGTTCCCTACACTTTTCAATTATTAATCGAACATAAGACATTATTTTTTAAGCGGAGCTGATAATAAATTATACTATACTCCGTCCATTATTACTAGTCCCACCTATTTATTATATTAGTGCTTACAAATTCGAGCATTTTATGAAATACAAGTTAATTTAATATTTATTTTTTAAAAAAAAATTCCAAGGCAAAATAGATTTTAATAACAAAAGCTTACTTTACACTTCGTTAATTCTAAATTGCCTTTTCTCTGGACAGGCCAATTTATAACCAAGGTATTTAGAGAAGTTACCTTTGGGGTTAAGGAGATAAACGGAGAATGTCCAGTGAATGCATGCTCTAGTTTAAGCATTTGGTACATTAGTACATGTCAGAAATCAAATGAAAATCAAACCAAGTAGATACAATAGAAGATATTCGGTCACGATATTTCCTCATTTTCAACATTCTTCTTCTCTCGTCTTCTTCCTCAACAAATCATAAACCACATTTCCTATACAACAATCTTCGTTTCTGTTACTTTGTACCAAGGTATAAAGGATGTGAGATTGATGTTTCACATTTGCATTTTGCCAATGGTCATTAGCTCCAAAACATACCTTAATTTTGAACTTTCATTCTATGAGCAAGGGATAAAAGCCCATAAGTATCTCTAAATTTAAACATTACTAAAATAAATACTTCCAGATGTTGTTAGTCTTGACCATATTTTCTCCCTATCTATAGCACGCTGAAGCTGCTTTTGTAAAAGATCCATCCAGAAAACCACCCCTTCAGAATCCCGATCATATTTCACTCTACATGCTGAAGCTCGGAGAACAAAATGGACAAGAAATTCTCTGTGTGGACCAATATCCTTTATATAATGATAAGCTTGGGATATAGGAATGATATCAACCAGCACGTCCATCAATCTACCAATTATGTCGGGATTCACAGAAAAGAACTGTGAGCAGGAAACTTTTGCTGGACCAAGTTTTGTGATTGCGGCGATGCAGGTCAATGCAAGCATGAAGAGTGATAAGTCACTGGCACCTCCTGAACTCAAGGGCATACCATTGTTACAGCTGGAAATAAATTAATAATAACCATTTACAGAAGAACTTTGTGATTTGCAATGATCAACAAGCTCAACCAACTTGAAATAACATTGCAGGTGGAAACGTACACCGTAGTGGCAGCAGTGAAGCGCTGATCCCCTTCAAATAATTTATAAGGGATGTCACAAGAGCTGGGACATGCTCCGACCAAAACCGTTCATAAGCTTCAGGTTGCTTGGCCAATAATTTATCCCTAATTAAGCTGTGCAGGGAGCAGAGACTGTCGTAATAGACTGCATCAATATGAAGGTCAAATCAAATTGACTTAATCAAATGGGAAACTGTAGGGATACTTATTGCAAAAGGTGAACAAATTCAAATGAAAACACATAAAATGACCATTACAATTAGATTACTGAACAAATAAA
The DNA here is from genome assembly GCA_035221805.1 of Trichilia hirta. Taxonomy (NCBI): domain Eukaryota; kingdom Viridiplantae; phylum Streptophyta; class Magnoliopsida; order Sapindales; family Meliaceae; genus Trichilia; species Trichilia hirta. Next base: position 7,763,866 of record JAWDEX010000005.1, on the reverse strand, counting down.
GGGCCAAACGAACCCATAAATCAGCATGAAAATCCAAAATAACCTCTTATCCATTGGCAGCCCACATGAAACAAATTGCAAGTTCTTTTTAGAGCTATATGATTTAGCCAAATTTTACATATAGAAAAAAGAACCCTTTCTACCAATTTAATTAGAAGGTGAAGGTAAATGAAATTTTAAAACATTCTAATCAAAATTCCAACAAGTGAGCTACACCAAAGACCAAGAGTACATGCCAACAATAATAAAAAAAAATAAAACTAATGGCATCAGCATCAGAAAGTCAGTTCATATCCTCAATTTTTTGATTGTAGGTGATCCACAGAGAGCAATAAGCTGAACTCCCAATAGGTTTTGGACAAAACACTCAAAAGTAGAAGTTGCTGAAAGGCTAGAAATTCAATGAGAGGTACAAAAACTGATGATCCGAAATATACTTAATTCAGCACCTCCTTTGGACAAAAACATATATATCGCTGTCTCTACCATCACCTCGGGATGAAATCTCGCAAGCAGCTCGCAATAATGTATATACAGAAGCCTGAAAAATCATGAAACTTCAGGCGTAGTTTAAATTATGTTCGAAATGAAACAAGATCATACCCATCAGACAAACGTAGAAGCAATGTAATTTAAACAATAATTTTTAAAACTTTGTTCAAAAACTTGATAAGAGAGTGTTTTTATCCATGCATTCTTGTCTACGCAAAGCCAAGCTATTGAAAGCCAGGACAATAAATGTTACAGTTTCAGCTTTATCAATTTAAAATTCTAAAGACTCCTTTTTAAGTTCAATAACTTTTTTTTACAATACCTTCCTTTAAGAGCTTATTATTTAAGAAGTGCATATTTCAATTGATCGAAAGTATTGCATTTCGATTAATTGAACTTATTCCCTAAAAAGTATGCAAATCACCGATAGGTATGTCCTGAACTCGTTGCTACGAAAAAAACGAAACTCTTTCATATTGCATTAAAGTACTTTAGTTAAAATACTTTAATTTCATACATTTATTAACTTTTATCTAAGAACTCGAATTTGAATAAAGTCGGTAAAATTTTTATTCTAAACTTTAGTCAAATACTTTAATTTCATATATTTATCAACTTTTATCTAAGAACTCGAATTTGAATAAAGTCAGTAAAAATTCTTATTCTAATTAATCAAGCCAATAGATTTTATCTAAATTATCATCCAAACTTTTATATAAACAACCCATAACTAAATCAATTTTATTATATAAAATATTATTAGTTTTATATTTATACAACATATAAAATATGTGCATATCTACAAAATATGACTATAATATTTTGGTTAAAAAATTATATTGTATATTAGTTTAATTTTATGATAAATTATTAACTACATACTTGCTTTTTATTTTATTATTTTTTAGTTACGTTCAAAAATCAGTTCTCTAATTATTAATCTATACTAATGTTTTTGTAATATAATTCTCATTGTCACTCGTATTAATATTATTTTATAATATTTATTGAAAATATTTAGTATATTTATTACTCAATATTATTATTCAATCAATATCACTTGCGTTATTTTTAATAATTTTATTTAATAATTAATTAAATTATTTAGATAATTTATATACATACTTTATTTTAAGTGTACAACATAATGAATAAATAATTTTTTCTTTTATTATTGATAAAATTATAATATAAGATTATATATCCTAAAATTGATAATACAAATAACTTTTAGAACATGCACTACCAGCATTCATAATTAGAGTCATAGTTGAAAAATTAGTGGAGTGCTTTAAGCAAACATTGTTTAACTCCTTCTAAATGCACTTTTATTTTTTAAAAGTACTCTTTTTAAATACAACTCACTGATGTATTATGTTCATGTCTAAAAGAATTTTCTTTTTTTTTTTTTTTTTAAACGTTACCTAAATAGGGTATAACGAAAATCATGGATGTGGGTGAATTTAGAATAAATGGGTGCATTTAGTTTATTTGTATTGAAAATGATCAAGATTCATTGTTATCATTGATATGTAAGCGTTGAAGCGTAATCGATATAATCTATTTCCTGGTTAGATATTGTTATTCTTTTAACTCAAAATTTAAAAGATTTACATGCTGAATAAATTTCTATATCTTAATTTAAATGATTTATGTTGCTTTTCAAAATAAATAAACAAAATGCAATTAACCGTTTAATTTCAAATCAAATAGTTCTTGAATTTGGGTTATAAATTCCCACTTTTTGTTCACTTGCTACTTTTGTATTACATAATTGCAAACTATGCTATAATACATTTAATTATATGTTATATTTTATATTTTTATTTTTAATCTCTTGCATAATTTATTTATTATAATAAATAAATTAAAATTGAATAAAATAGTTGAAGAGTGTTAATTTAAAATACAAAATTTTTGTATAAACTCATGTAATTTATTATTATTGTCAATAAAATATAATTATTGTTAATAAATAATATGAATCAAGTAGCAACTAATTCTATTATTTTATGTTAGTTTATAAAAAAATTATATTTTACTATAACTTGAGATCCCAAATCGCTCATGTGTCTCATTTTAGAGCGGTTTATATGGATAATAAATGTCTTAAACATATATGAAAAAAAATTGTGAGAACAGATGTGTCATGATCGAAAGTTTCTTGTAACAAAATTATGAGAAGAAAAAGAAAAAGTAAAGTGTATTTTATTGTCGTGCGACCAATAATAAATTTTTATATTTGATTGTAATCTATTTGAGATAATAAATCTTTATATTTGGTATTACAAGTAATAAAATCGTGAGGACTTTTAAAGTCAAAAGCACACAGTATTTACTAAATCATAATTAATAGAATACATAATATTATTTATAATTAAGAAAAGAATAGGCCAATGCTAGCCATACCCTATAGCATTATGGGATGAGCGACGCGTGATTAATATTTGTTAAATCTGCACCGCCTCTATCATCCCATGTCACAAATGCATAACTACCATCATCATTTTCGGTCACTGAAAGCAACAAAAATTAATATTTTCTCTTTTTCTCTTTCTTCTTACAGAGGTAAGATTAGTAGTTCGGTAGTGATAAGGGTATTGACTTTGTTCCCATTCCAACAACAGGGGAGACAGAAGGTTACGGGTACACTGCATTATCAATAAAAATTATAAAATTAATTAATCAATCAATTGATTATTCTAAAATCAAGAAGATTTGGTCTAAAAAAAAAAAACAAAATGAAGAATGAATCACCGACTCCATGGCAGTCCCCTCGCAATCGCAGTCGAACAAACAATTTATACTGCTTTGAACGCCACCCTTATCAAATAATAGCCAAGATGCGTCATTACGTTAACTCGAATACTAAATTAGGAAACAGATTTAGGAGATTTGTTTGTTTGGCCGTTGAGAAAGTAGTAATTTGATTGAAAAGAAAATTTTAAATGTTAAAAAATATTTTATTTATAGAAAATAAATTAAAAAGATAAAGAATTGAAAATTTTTTAATTGTAACTACTATTCATGGGTTTTTTTTTTTAAACGCACCAATGCAAAATTTATTATTCTAATTATTTTAGATTAAAATACCCTATATATATATATATATATATATATATTTTTTTTTTTTTTTTTGTTTCATTCTTGCTTTGTTTTTCAGAGAAGAAGGAAGAAAATCAAGCATGAAGTAGAAAAGAAAGAAAGAGAAAAGAGACGAAAATTTTTAAAGTCGATTTAGCTTGTTAATACAAATTATATTAATTTCGATACAAATGTATCAATGTGTTTGAGTTTGTCTTTAAATTTCTTTTTGTTAAAAAATGCATTGATATTTTATTATTATACGTATAATAATAATATGGATTGAATTTGTATGAAAAATTAAAGAAAATAAATTAGAGTTTATACATCTTGATCGTGCCTCAAAGTGTTTAAAGAAATACCTAAATGATTTGATCGGAGAAGCAGTCGAAATTAAAGATGCTCGTGCGCACCGGTTAGGCCAACACAGGCACAGCACACTTACAGCGGCCGCAATGGCCATATTAATTCGTGCACGAAGTGATTTGCTATTATTATTATTGTGATAAGGACTTAAATTCAATATTATCAAAGTTATAAATAGGACCTAAATACAAATTTTTAAAGTTAAAAAATAGGGACCAAATGCAAGATTCATAATTTTGAGTATAAAAGAGAAATGCATTTTCAGGTATGGATTGCAATTATTGTTGTTTGAATACAGAATTGTTTTTTCATATGTACAAGTCATCGCGTAGCTATGTACCGCAAGCCCCTGCTTCTTCAATTTTGACTACTTCCCTAATCAAATCATTCAGGTATTTCTTTAAATATCTTACATGCATTAATTAAATTGAGAATCTTGCAATTTCTTTCACAAACTAAGAGTATATTTTTAAAATATTATTCTTATCGTATCATTATGTTAATGATAAAAATTAAAATTTGAACAAAAATCATTCGTATATTACTATCGGTGCAAGTATATATATATCAAATTGCATTAAAAAAATAAAATTGAGAGGCACAAGGGAGGATGAACTAAATTTAAAAACTTACTCATTATATTTCGTCCGCAGCAAAAATTTCGTCCTAGAATTCAATCTCTTATTTTTGTTCTTTTCTTTATTTTTTTTCTTTCTTCTATCTTTCCTGTCCCGCGTTATTTTTTGAACAAGAAAAAGAAAATAAAAAAATAAAGTATGGTCAATAATAAAGACAAAAATAGGGTTATTTTTGTCTAAAATATTTTTTAAAATATGTAAGATTTAGGTTTGAGTGTTAAAAAAAATAAAAAGCCTCGAAATAGTGGTCAAGATCTAAAATTTTTCTAAGAAATTATAAAAATTTAAATATATTTACATGCAATACTCAAATTTTAGATTAAGGATCTGTTTGTTATTACTTTTCAAATAGAACTTTTTTAAGTAGAATTTAAAAAAAAAAAATTAATATTTAATTATTCCGAGTAACTTTTAATTAAAATTGGGTAATTATTTTAATAGCAAGTTTTTAAAAAATACATTAAGAGAAAAAAGAGGATAAAAATTTTAAAATAAAACGAGGCTATTTCAAAAATATTAATCTTTTAAAAGAGCTAAAAATATTTGATTGTCAAAAATTCAAAATTTGGGCTTCTTAAAATCTATTAATTTTAGCTTCTGACGTTTATTCTTTGTGATTAAGTTTGTGATGCTTACCTATCGTCACCAAACGAACGTTGAGATTAGAGGATATTTGTTACAAGCCTAACCACAAGAGGCCATGACTGGATGGGGCGGAGCCAACTTTTGAATTGTTAGGGGGTCAAACTTTCATGGTCATAAACTTTCCGGGGCCAACTCACAAAAGATATATTTTGTGAGATATAAATACGGTATTACGCATATTTAAAAAAAAAAAATAAATAAATAAAATTGAGAGGCCGTGAGGCAGCTCCGCTCTCGACGGAGCGTTAACCCAAAGAGCGATTTTATTTTAGTATGTCATTTTCGTTATTCTGGACTTTACAATTTTTTTAAGTGAGAGTAGACTTTTAGGCTGAGTTTAAATTGAGCTTCATCACATGCGATTCCAATATTTCTAACTATTATATAACGTTTCAGTATTTAAAATTATTAAAATATATCATTTTCATTTATTTACTCTAAATAAATAAATTATATTCTTACTAAATGGCCTTACAAGGCAGGGAATGTGATTCTCTTTCGATATATGTCCGAAAGATTTGCATGGTATTTTAAGTACATGGCATGCATAATAAACAAAGCATTTTTTTAGTTTATTGATTACCAAGTTTTAAAATAATAATATTACAGATTTAACGAATCTGAAAAATATTGCAACAAACTCCGATGAGAGATAGTGGAAAACGACGCAGTTTTATTAAAATAAGTTAAAAAAATTGAAAGTGTAGCTGAATTTTGCAACCACGAGAGAAAATTAATTTAAATAATGGCCACTAACACCATACAAAACAACTTATTTTTAATCGATTTACAGCTGTTTTTAGTTTACCATTTATCAATTGTCTGTTAATTAATGTACACTAATGAACTGTGATTATTAATAACAACAATTCATGACAAACCAAATTGCATAGATAATTTGGCAAAACTTAATGACAATATCGTACAATCAATTAGTTAATTAATAAAATAAAATAATATAAGCATCAAGTTACGGTGAATTCAACAGTAACACATAATTTTTAACTCATTGGGTAGAATTCTTCTCTCTCTTTTTTTATATAATTTTAATTTATAAAAATAACATAAAATATTAAAATTTGAAAGAGTTGTAATACTTGTCGATACAACCAGATGCAGTTTATGATCTGCGAGGACTAATAATGCAATTAATTTAAAAACATCATTTTCACTTGGGTATATATACATACATACATTTGTTATAGAAACTGCCAAGGGGATTACGTCCATATAGATAAGCGATGGAGAATGAGATACAATACACGTCATTGACCTAATCAAATTTGAAAATCCACGGTCTTATCATTATGATGATGGGTTTAGGTATAAAAATTAAATAAATTTTATTTGAAAATGACTTTTCGATAATTGATACCCTTTTTAATTTGGATATTCATACATATGAGTCATCTACAAATTTCGTAAGTAATTCGTTAGATAAGCTTCTCAAATGACTTCATCCTTTTTTTAATTAATTAATTAATTGATTTATTGTAAAGCCGGAAATTTCGTACATACACAAAATTTCGAATCAAGGAAGTGTAATTTTATATTATAATTAATTTTTTCCTAGAATCAATGGAATATTAAATATTTATTAAATTTGTGTTTCTAACATTAAATTAAAACATCATGGCATCAAATTAATTAACAGAATTAACTTTTAAAATATTATTAGTTCGTTAAACATGAATTAATAATATAAGGATACTGAGTTCCAATTTCTAAGTAGTTAATAATCTTTCATATTAACATTTTATATTATAATTTGTGTTTATTTGGATTGATTATTATAATATTGGTAAATATAATAAAATAGATTATGGGAAGGAATAAATGAAGATGCTTAATCCTAAAGAAATCTTTTCTACAAAAATCCAATTTAGAAGCTCCAATTTATGAAATCCGGCACTCAAACTCCGTAACGGGAAAAACATCGGCACCTCGTTAACAATATATCTTAGTATCATACCACGTGGCAACTTAATTTTGTTCATTATCATTAAAATAATGTCACATAATAGTGATATCATAGTATTATACAATTTATCATATGTTTTATATTTTTATAAAAATTAATAAAAAAATTTTAATTTTAATTGAGCATAATTTAGACGTAGGCAACATTAATTTGAAAATGATGTAAGACATAAATATTAATATCATTATTTTAGAAATTGACAAATTAAAATACTTTATATTATTAATAATAATATAAGATTACAATATTGAGACGGTAAGTACTTTCCCTATTATAACTCAAATAATCAAAACCTCTGGCTTCTTCTACGGCCTTTGAAGTTTTTTTTATGAATCATATGGCGTAAGTATCCACGCATTACCCGGACCATTAGTTGGGAAGGTCAATTTTTTTTTTTTTATAAAATGCTAATAAATTTCTTATAATAGAATATAAAATTATCCAATCAAACAAGGTGTTTTGAATTGTGTTTCAAATATTCCTTTTATTTATTTATTTATTTATTTTAAATAATAATAACTCTTATATAATAAAAAATTTTATATATTAAACTTAATATAAATTTTATTAAAAATTGATGTCATCAAATATATTTTTATTTCACTTTTAAAATATGTCATAAACACCGAAATTTCAACCAAAAATAATGTCACCAATTTAAAAGTTATTATAATTATAAGAACGTCTTTTGGGGTTCTCAAATTCGAAAAGACATGTTGAGAGATACTTGATTTCTTAAAATAATCACCGCTCTACAATAATTACCATATTGATCCAATAATAGAAAACACATTGAGATTGAAGTAATCACTTATTTTTCACATAAATTTTTTTTATGTTTTTTCTTATCTATTAGAATCTTCATACATACTCTTCCTCTCCAAGCCTTTTCTTAAATTCTCTAAAAAGTAAGAAAAATCAAAGCAAGTGTCTCAATATTTTCTGAAGTGCATGTAAGAGTTGGCTGATTGAGTAGAAGTCTAAATTGTACAGAAGAAATGCATTAAAAATAAATATATAATAAAAATTTTCTAGATCTTCCACATACACGTTTACATATTAAAAAATAAATATTATTTAATATTTTTAAAAATAAACTAAAAAACATACATCACCTTATGGGATTATGCCAATCGCCATTGTCCCCGTTTCCCTCAAAATTTAGATTCTCTTTATATTTAGATAAATAGTTTTTAATTTTTATTAGATTAATATTTTATTAAAACCAATATTTATGTTCTCAATATTACAATAATTTATTTTTCTTTCAATCATCCACTTTCTTTGACCACGATCAAGATTAGTCGAGTGGGTCAAACTGAATGGCGTTTTTGTTATTATCAGCGAAGTCAATGTCATTTACAGAACTGCCAGAACAATTCTCTCCTTCATCGGCAGTCCGACTCCAGCCACTATATAAACTCCCAGCTCCAAACCATTCGTCATTCGAAAACTCAACGGAAAATAGGTTTACAAGCCATAATGGCTCCTCCGTCGTTTGTCAACACAACCACCGTCGATGAAGACACAACCAACATATCCTCCGTCCATCCCGACATCATCGAGACTTATATCTTAACACGTTTGGACGGCACTACTCTGGCCTCCGTCGCCTGCGCCTCCTGCGAGCTCCACTCTCTCACTTCCAAAGAAACTCTCTGGACAAACATATGCCACACCACTTGGCCTTCAACCAACAAGCCAAGTCTGCGTCACGTTATATCTTCATTCCGAAATGGGCCCCACGCCTTCTTCTCCGACTCCTTCACTAACCCCGACCTCGCATCTGCTACCTCAACCTCTTCATATCTCAATCTCGACCTTCCGTTGGAATTAATCTCAGCCGTTGATATTTATTATAAAAACAAACTTATACTCAGCAAAGTAGTCGAAACAGAGACTGTAAGCGGGTGGTTCAAATGCTCCCCGTTTCGAGTCGACTTACTCGATCCGAAAGACACGGTTCCGACCCGGATACCTCACCCGGATAATGAGGACACGTGTGGCGAACTCTCCACGGATTTCGCGTTGAGTTGGATTCTAATCGACCCGATCGGACGGCGGGCAATGAATCTATCAACCTACAAGCCCGTAAACGTACAACGTCACTGGTTAAGTGGAGAAGTCCAAGTGCGTTTTGCGACGGTGCTTGCCGGCGGCGAGCGAGGATCGTCATCTGAATTCGTGCAGTGTGGGATTGTTATCACGTGCGGTGAGTCTGAAGGCGGGGAGATGCACGCGAGGGAGGTTAGTTTACAGGTGGAGGACATGGATGGAATGTATTTGAATGGTAAGGACAGTTTGGTATTTTTGTACAAGGGATTGAATGGCAAAAGGGGAAATATAAAAGGTAGGGAAGAGGCAGGCAAGATGAAGTATGAAGACTTCATGGCCATGAAAAAAGAAAGGAAAGAGAGAAAGGCGAGGACAGAAGGGACATTAGACATGTTGTGTGTGGCATTTGGGCTATTAACATTTTTCTCTATTTGGTTATTTGTTTTATGGAGATAAAAATTAAAATTTTCAAAATTTATTTTTTAAATTATTGTTAGTATTTTTGTTACCATAATAGATAGGAAATGAAGAGAGTGGTACAAAAGAAGAAAAACAAAAGAATGTTCTACTCCTTTAGTATTATTGTTTATTGTAAGTTTTAAAAGAGAAAAGAAATTGTACTCCTAACTCTTTGTAAAATTAATTATTTGAAACGAATTTAATTAATTAAATTATTAGAATCAATTATCCTTCTAATATCAACCTTTCATTTTATTTGATTATTCATCTAAACAATGTAGAGGATCATATTTAACAGTTTGGTTTCAACATTGGTTACTTAATTATTTTATTAAATATTTCCAATATATTTCACGAATGAAAATGTAATTTTTCTAATTTTTTATTTGTATTATTATTTGAAAAAAGGTTGATGACTTCATTTCATTTTACAGTACATCCAATTGGCCAACTACTGTATGGCCAATGTTGTAATTTTATGCAGGGCACTACCGCATATGCTTGTATCATTTCTCTCTCTCTTAAATTTTTTTGATGTAATATTTAATTCTTTTAATTTTATTCCCCGACTTTTATTGTACTTCTCAAACCTTTCTTATTATTTTTTACTAAGTTAAGAAATTATAACTAAAAACTTGAACTGCTATAATTAAAATTTTTGAAAATAATTAAAAATATTAAAATATTATACAATACAACCTCATGCACCATAGCCCTGTCCATTAACTTAGAAGAAAAGAGCAATAATAAATTTGGACTACATTTATTTCTAATATTATAAAAAATAAATCCAACTCTTTCTTAATTGGGTATCAGTGAGATTAACTAATTATTACTCACAATTGAGTTTTAAAATAAAAATTTTTGAAAAATATGTACTAAACACTCTTCCACTCTTGAGGTTAGTGAGTACATCTACTCAAATCAATGTCACTGGAAACTTTGAAATAGTGTTGCAGGTGTTAAGTCTTTTGTCGAATTAATTTAAATTTAATTGATAAAACATTCTAATATACTGTCTTTTTATATTAAAATGAGTTAAAAATATGATTTATAATTTTAAAAGTAAGTATAAAGCGAATAGCAAAGGACGTGGTTAGACATCACGTTTAATTGATGCAAGTGAGGTTGATAAGCAGAAAGCCTGTGCTTTTTCTGCTTCTTCTTTTACCTAAATTTATTGAGCCCAAAGAGGGTAGGATTTAGCTACGAGACAACACAACACAACTGTTTCTTAAGTTAAATTAGAAGTTGAAATGCAAAAAAAAAAAAACAACTCTAACTAAAATAACGTTGGTTCATTCACGAGAGAATTCACAAAAATAGATTATGTACCAATCAGTTATTTTTCCGAATAATATCACAATATATTAAAATTTTTGATAAAAACTAAAATATTTAGACAATAAAACTTACATGACGACTTAAAAAATATTATATCGTCAAATTTAACAAAATTATATTTTTAAAACGTCTGTCCCATACGAGATGTCAGGCATTCTGTCTATTTATATCGTTATTGTGATCACAGAAATGCAAACTTTACGACTTTTCCGCTTTTCTTTAAGGCTTAAAATGCAATTCATCAATATGCTTTGAGATTGTGTATGGTCCCTCCTAACAATGATATCACTCTAGGCCATCGTGGTTGTGGTAACGGTTCACGCGGGGTAACATTTTTTTCATTTTAAATAGCGGGGAGAACATTTTTTTGGTGAAGGAGGTAGAGTGGGAATAGAGTTGAAAATTTGGGAATTAATGGCGGCATACAAACACAGTGTTGGGCCGAAATCAATAGCCTTGTGAATTGGAAAAATATATTGTCGTGGTTGATTACATAGAATTTTAAACTTATTTTAAACTTGTTCTGCGTTTGCTTATTTATTCCAGGATAATGGATGAACATACAGAAGGCAAGTTATAAATAGGAAGAAATAATCTTCCCTCTTAGCCCAATAGCCCTTAAACATTGAACAAGCTGAATAACTTGATTCAATCGATTCTATGGTAAATTGAACATTAAGCATATAATCAGCTAGATATTTGTAAATAAATCACATTTATTGTGAAAAAAGATAATATAAGAAGAATTACAATACATGACAATCCTTTAATGATACAAAATAAGGTTACCACAGAAAAGAGGAAAAAGAAAAAGGTGGCTCAGGAAAATATCAACTTTAAATATCTGTTAATTGAGCAACAGTCTTGTAACCAAACATCACTGAAACTCGTTCAGTGTCTTCAGCCAGCCTCATAAGTGATTGTGTTTCTAATGAATAATTTACTTCTTGTGATATGTGATGTTTATGTATTTAGTCATGGATTGAAGTAATCAACTTTCACCTTGTCATCTACTAATTCATGGATCCTCTTGCTATAGGCATTCTGCCACCAAATCTGTTTTCAGAAGATTTTGCATAGTGTACAGATGTAACACACCCATCCAGTGTCTGTCAGTCATGTTATTCATTAAATTAGACAAGTCATGGATTCCCTAAGAAATGAGATTTAATATGAGCTTACCTTGCCATTCATCCCAGCCAGGACTTTCTTGGCTTCATTTTCAGATGCAAAGGTGACAAATCCAATGCCCTGTGACATATTTGAGAGTGTGTCCTTTATGACCTTAGCTGGCTAAAAAGAAAACAGCAATAGTCCAAAATTTTACTTGGGAAAGGTAGTTTAATTTTAGCAGGATACAGGGTTATTCAGAGGCACAAAAAACTTGACCATATGGAGAAAAGACCGCTCATAATCCCTAATCTTAGGCGAAGAATGAAAGACCTGCAACACAGCACAGCCGATCAAAGAGATCTTAATAATTATATATATTTAGTCTGCAGAGTAAGAGGTTGCTTAAGCATATATCTCCGTTTTCTTTTGTTTTGGTAATTTCAAAGAGTGAAACTTAGGTTCATTTGGAGAGTGAGTGTGGTACTTGTGAAAGCATTTCCAAACCTCTTAAGGGTATGTTTGGTACCACGGGAAAGTACAACTGGGAAAGTATTTGTTAAACACCAACTTCCAGTAGAAACCACCCATTTTTCTATGATATTTGATATCTTATAATTCTATTTCAAAGTCACAAAACCTCAGCCCGAACGTGCCAATTTTTTTTTTTAAATGTTTGATTAAAACATTTCGATAACCGGGTTTTTCAGAAAGACATTTCAAGAGCCTTTTACACAAATGCACTTGAAATGTTTTCTACAAAAGCTCTCTTAACTACCCCAACTGGTCATCTACTCAGCAGCAACCAAAGAATAAAGTGAACCAGGTAGATGCTAAACCATTTAATAAACTTAAACAACACAACTAAAGGACCGCTTTATTATCTTCAAGACCTAATTACTTTTGGAATTTACTATGTCATTTTCCCCCTATCGTGAATTGCTACAGTGTATTGTGATCAAACATATAATCATTTGGGCAATTAATCAAACATATAACGAACAAAAATGCAACAAGTAAGTGATCACACATTAGTCAACGAAAGTAAGAGCCATCATATATCAAACTAAGACAAACAAGATAACTGAAAACGAAAATGAACTGAGAAGCTGAAAGTAAGAGAGAAGTACTTCCAACGACCAGTTTCGAAGCAACGCCTCTGCAAGATATGAAAAGAGTGGGAGTTATAAGGGATCGGTTTCTAAAACAAACAGCATATTTGAGTTTGTTTCAGAACATCTTTCTAAGCGCCGACATGATTAATAGACTCTGAGATGCAAAGTTCTCTGCAGAGGAACGAAATGACTTCCTCTGAAAATATTTTGTTTCTATTCCTGATGCCCTACGCAGTTTTTTCATTTTTAAATAATTATTATTATCATTATTTTTTTATTTTAAGCATGATTAAGTAAAAGGAAATTAATTTAGCGAGTGTAAAATTTAATGACAATGATTATTGGTAGAATCTTAAATTTTATAAGCAACAGCTGGTTCCCTTAAAAAAAAATCTCCCGGCCAACTAAGTCAGCCTTGCTATCCGTCTGGAAGTTGAGTAATGCGTGGACTACAATGGTGTTACCAAATTTGATATTATGATTTGCAGGGATTGGCATTTAACATAATTCTAAAATTTATATTGTAAAATAAAAAACTCTAAAATTTTAAAAAAAAAAATTAAATTACAATTTAAGTCTCAAATTTTATATTGTATAATTTATTAAATTTTAAAATTATGTTTTACTTTACATTAATTTATTGACATTAATATATGATATCCGTGTCCTCTTAAAAGAAATGTGCAATTTTTGGAGATCGGTGTTTGTTTTTTTAACACAAGGAGGTTCTTGTTTTTTTGTAAGTTCCAGTGCCACCACAAATTTTATCACGTGCACAAGTTTGGATGAAGTACTATGGCTTAAGCCTGCAGTAGTGGCTCCATCAAATTCTGACGCAAATTGCGAGAGGGTCGGAAAGTTTGCAGAAAATTGATTCCACTATCATGCGTAGATTTACTGAACACTGTCACAGCGAAACGGTCTGATTTTTGTTTCCCAGCAGAGGTTATAACTTATATAAACACAATTATTTATTTATTTATTTTTTATCTTATAATATTAATTATTATAAATTATAATATAAAAATAATTAAATAATAGATATTTTATGTTAATTTTTAATTTGTTTTTATTTAATTATTAAACAATAATGATAATTTAGCAAAAATTATGAGAGTTATTTTTAAATTATCAATGATGAATGCGAGTGAAATTTTTTTAATTATTAAATATAAAGTCAATTTATTTTATTTTTAATAGTAAATAATTATATATTTAATAATATAAAATAAATAAATAAATAATTATATTTAAATTTATCATTATATATAAAAATAATTATAAATAATATTTTTATAAAATAGAGGAAGTAAATGATTATATTTAAAAAAAGATAAGTGATAATAACCTTTTTTTCAAACTTAAACGCAATTCATAAATCAAATTGGACTTGAAAAGCAATTCATCAATCAAATTGTCTCTGGGCCTTCATGTTTAGTTATTTGTTAGGCAATATTTTAATAGATGTAGTTTTGAATTAGTAAGGGAGATAATTATTAATTGACGAAATGTTTAAGTATTTAAACAGTGATTAGGCATCGTTTTCATAAACATGAACTCGTAGTCACGAATGAAACAATTTCAAACTACTAAGAAGGGTAATGCAATGAACTAATAAGAAGTTTAATTTAATGCAATTATTCCGCGGTGTTCTAGTAGATGTTGATGAATCTAATTCTACTAAAACAAGCAAATAGAAAAACCAACCAAATAAATCCAACTAAAATTTTAAAAAAAGGGTAAAATAAGTCCAAAGACTTATAATTTAGTCCCACGTCAGAAGTTTGTGAGCTGTTTTAGCCAAAATTTTTGGTTATGAACTAAAGGTGATCCACTGAAAAGCTCAAAATTTAGCATACCTTGAATCTTAATAGACATTAAAGACTTTCTCAATCATGAAGAGAAAACCAACAATAAATATATAATTAAGACGTTTATAAAAGGAAACAACGAGGTTATCCTTTGAGATCAATAATATTGCTATACATCCAGCTCTTGTCCTTTTTTTGTATTCGTTTGCCTATTGATTCTAGGATAGTGGATAAACATTCAGAAGGCAAGTTATCAATACGAAGAAAGAATCTTTCCCTCTTAACCCGATTGCCCTCAGAAATTGACCATGCTCAATAACTTCATCCAATCAATTCCATGGTAAATTGAACATTAAGCATATACTCAGCTATATATTTGTAAATAAATTGCATTTATTGAAAAAAAAGATAATATAAGAAGAAGTACAACACATGAAAATCCTTTAATGAAACAAAATAAGGTTAAAAATAAAAAAAAAGAAAAGAAAAAGAAGGTTCAGCTAAAATACTAGTTCCTCGTGCGTGTCCACTTTGAATATCTGCTACTTCAGCAAAAGTTTTGTAACCAAACATCACCGAAACTCATTTAGTGTCTTCAGCCAGCATCATATATCGGTTTTCTATATCTAAGCATTTACGTTTCTGATGCTTAATTTAATTCTTATGATATGTGATGTTTATGTATTTGGTTCTGGGTTGAAGTAATCGACTTTCACTTTTTCATCTATTGGCTCAGGAGGTCCTCTTGCTATAGGCATTCCGCCGCCAAATCTATTTTTAGAAGGTTTTGCATAGTCCACAAATATAACACGTCCATCCAGTGTCTGTCGGTCATGTTATTCATCCAATTAGATGAGTCACATATTCACAGAGGAATGAGATTTAATATGAGCTTACCTTGCCATTCATCTCAGCCATGGCTTTCTCGGCTTCATTTTCAGATGCAAAAGTCACAAATCCAAAACCTTTTGATTTATTTGAGAGTGTGTCCTTTACAACATTAGCTGGATTAAAAAAAACAGCAGTTAGTCAGAAATTTTACTTGGAAAAGATGGTTTAAACCTTAGCATGATACAGGGTGACTCGAAGGCACCATCAACAACTTGACCATATGGAGAAAATGCTTCTGATAATCCCTTATCTGAGGTGTAGAATGACAGACCTGCAACATAGCATAGCAGATAAAAGAGATTTTAATAATCATTGCTTAAGCATATATCTGTGTTTTCTTTTGGTTGATAATTTCAAACAGCGAAACTTTAAGGTTTATTTGGAGAGTGACCATGGTACTGGTGAAAGCATTTCTAAATCCTTGTACTAAATATTGAAAGCACACCTGGGAAAATATTTGTTAATAACTAACTTTCGGTAGAAACCGCTCATTTTCCATGATTTGACATCTTATAATTCTATTTCAATGCCACAGTACCTTATAGCCAAAACATACATAATTTTTTTTTTTTCATTTTATTTTGATTGTTATGTTTGATTGAAATATTTGATAATCGCTTTTTTCAGAAAGAGCTCTCAAATGCATCATTATAGAAAACACTTGAAATGTTTTCTACAAAAGCTCTCTTAACCATCCCAATTATCCAACTGGTCATATATTAAGCAGCAGCCAAGAATAAACTAAACCAGGTTGATACTGAACCATTTAATAAAGTTAAAAAACACAGCTAAAGGACCGCTCCGTTATTTTCACGACCTAATTGCTTCATTGGGATTTACTATGTCACCTTCCCCCTTTCCAAATTTCCACCGACTATTGTGATACACCATTTGGGCAATTGATCAAATACATGACGAATAAAAAAGCTACAAGCAATGGATCACACATCATTCAACGAAAGTAAGAGCAATAATGTATCAAACTAAGATAAAACAAGAAAATTGAATACGCAAATGAACTGAGAAGCTGAAAATAAGCAATAGAAAGAGAGGAAGTACTTCCAACAAACAGCTTCGAAGCAATGCTTCTGCAAGATATGAAAAGAGTCGTGGGTCCAAGGGAGCAGTTCCTAATACAACCACAAGGTTTCAGGTTTCCTCTCAACATCTTTCTAAGCGCCGACATGATTAAGAGACTCTCAGCTATCAACTTCCCTGCAAAGGAAGAGTACGGCTTCGTCCAGGTATTTTGTTCTGATTCTTAATGCCCTACGCTGTTTTTATTTAATTTTAAGCAGAGTTAAGTAAAAGGGAAGGAATCAACCAGCGAGCGTAAAATTTAATAACGATTCCGTCGATGAGCTTCTTATTCTTAAATTCAGGTTAAATTATCAAAAATATTATCATTCTACTTTACAAAATTTATGCGTACTGAAAAATAATATCCAACAATCTATGTAGACTAAAAAAATTGTAATCAACAATTTATATGTATTAATAGAATTTTAATATGATGGGGATTACAGTTGTGTTGTCACAATAATTTTTTAAAAGAACATTCTTCCATCAATCTTTTATAATAATAATTCATTCTGTAATTCGCTTGAATTAAAATTATATATAAATTTTTAAGATTACTATAATTGTAAAATTATAAAAATTTAAAATTATTATTTTTTATTTTTAATCTCAGTTATTAAATTAAATTATATATTTAAAAATTTATACATATATTTAAGTCAAAATTTTTAATAAGCTACTGCTACCCTAAATAAATAATGCTTTATAACAGTTATTTTACGATTTCTGATGTTATATACTTGTAAACGATTTTTAAGTTTGAAATAATAAATCAGTTCATTTTACTTTGAAAATTATAAATGTAGTAAAATTCTAATTTCTCAAAAACAATTTCCAGAGGTTCCAAAATAAATGAGTTCAATGGATTAAATAAACCATTCTTCTAGTTCTAACCACCTTCCATCTCTTCAACACAATAATATAGTCTTGCATGACATTTTTTTTTTTTCCTCTTTTTTTTTTTTTTTTTTTTACAACTTTATTCATAAAACCATCTAATTAAATCACCTGACTTACAATCCACATCAACTGACTCGGAGCAAAAGCGTTGTAGCATCTTCACCCCTCTTCCACATCATCAATGGAAGCCTTTAAACACATATTTAACTCTCTTCCACACCATACACATCTTCACCGCTCTTCCACTCGAGCTTCACTTTCGAAAACTTGGAGGTCAAGTTCTTAAGGTTTTGGAGCGAACACTTGTCTTTCAGTGGACGACAAAGCTCCGGTTCAAGAAGTCGAAGGGGTTCCTGAGTTCGTCGTCTTCTTTTCGTGCTCCCAGTTTCGGTTCTTCGCGATTTTGCGTTTCGTTTTGAGGTACAGTAAGTCGTTTCAAATGTATGATGATTTTTATACGATTTATATTATGTGATGGTTGAGAAATATGTTGCTGTTTGTTCATTTGATGCGATATCATTGAGTTGGATTCGCATGCTGTAGGAACGTGAAGCTAGGGTTGTATTGTGGGGGTTTTGATTTCAGCAATAATTTTATAAAATTGTTGTCGAAATGCTAAATAACTGGTAGTATTATGTTTTGATTTTGCTATTATCGCATGCATAGTTTGATTTGAAGAGGCTGTTTTGATGTTAAAAGTTGTTGACAATTAGGTTTTGTTTCTGTTGATTTTGTTTTATCCTTTGCAGTGGCTGTAAAACGGAATGTGTCTTGTAAAATCAGATTTTTGTACGTTGTATTGCAAGAAACGAGTTTGCATGTATTTGTGTTTTGCACATAGTGCTTTTGTTTGAAATTTGTTTATTGCTTGATGTTGTTTAGGACTATTTTCGCTGTGAAAAAATCAAATTTTCACACAACTGACAGTTTTGATTTGGTTACACTTACGATATTTGCTGTAGTAAGTGCATTGTTAATAGTCACTCTTTGTTTAAATTATTATCTGGCAGTAATGTGCGGCAAAATGTGGGCTTGTGCTGTGTTTTTTAGGGTATATAGATTTCCAGAGGATTATAGCTTGAGTGAATTGTTTCAGAATATTAGGGCTTGCTGTGGAGTTGGTGATAGGGTTGAGTTGGGTGAAATTTGATGTAAAGTCCACAAATCCAATCAGTACCAAGTTGTAAGAACAATTGCAGATTTGATGTAAAGTCCACAAATCCAATCAGTACCAAGTTGTATGGATAAAGCTTTAATGGGGAAAGAGTTCAGGTTACAAGCTAATCGTTATATTAAATTTGAGGTGGGAATGACATTTGACACAAAGAAGGTATTTAGACGTATGCTGGAAGACGATTGTGTTCAAGTGGGATGCTCTATCACAAGGAAGAAAAATGAAAGCAACAAATTGACAGCTAATTCCAAAGACAAGATTTGTCTATGGAGGATTCATGTCTCTTCTACTCTTGCTTGCAGTCTATATATGATCATATAATCCTACATATGAGTGCATTACAATTGGTGAGGTGACAAATGCAACTTTAAATTTGGGGGCTAGAAAATGTGGTAGCTTGATCAGAGCCAATCCCAACATCAAAGTGAGCATCTTGCGAGATATAATTCTGTCGCACATGTTATGTGCAATAGTTTCGACAGTTTAGACACGCAAGGCCCAAAGACTCTACTAGAATAGTTCACGCTAAGTCATTCAGTTTGTTATGAATAAGTTTAAGTCAAGATGTTAAAGTTGTTTACTCTAGGTTGAATAAGTTAAGTTGTTTGAATTTGATTAGAACTAACGGATTAGATGAATAGTGGTTGTTATGTATGTGCTCCTAGTTAGCAGGGATTACTGTTACTTTTTCTAGATGATGTACGATTATATATAAGTCTGTGTTTATTCAATAAAGGGGGAACAACTCTAGTCAATTGCCATCTTTTCCTTACTTCCAAAATTCTTCCGTATGTTTCACCTTCTTCCCATACTCTTGTTGTTTAAGTTATACATATTAGTGGTATCAAAGTGCAGTTCCGACTATAGACACTCGCGGAAAAATAAATGTTGAGTTTTGAAATGATGTCAATGAAGCCTTGGCTGGACACAAGTCAAGTCTTGATCAAATAAACTTAGTCCTATAAACCGTATTAACTGAACTATAAGTCCTCCACATTTCATATAACCGTTGATATGTATAGCTTAAAAAATAAAAGTACGGGAAGAAAGTGATACATAAAGAAGAATTTTGGAAGGATGGAAGGAGAAGATGACAATTGACTAGAGTTATTCGCCTTTTATTGAATATACAAGGACTTATGTATAGTCACACATCATCTAAAAAGAATAACAATAATCCCTGCTAATTAGGAGCACATTCATAACAACCACTATTCACCTAATTTGGTAGTTCTAATCAAATGCAAATAACTTGACTTATTCAATTTAGACGAAATTTTAACTTCTTGACTTAGACTTATTCATAGCAAATTGAATTACTTGGCGTGCGCTATTTTGGTAGAGTCTTTGGGCCTTGCATATTTAAACTATTGAAGCTATTTCACATAACATGCCCTCCCCTTAAAGACTCCTTGTCCTTAAGGATAAAGTTAGGATAGGATTTGACACTTTTAATCGAATCTTGTAATGTATCTTCAACTCCTTCTTTGCTTGTTGGGATGGTGTCCTCAATCATAAACAGTTAGGTTATTTGCAACAATGGCCAACTATGAATTTTTCATTGCAGTGATAACAAAGTCCCTTCTCACGTTGTTCTCGAGCTTCTTGACTGGTGAGCCTTCGGAAGGTTACTAGATTTTGGTTGTGTTGTTCCCCTGAGGATGGTCCAAGTATTCCTGCCATGGTGTTCAATGTCGATTTCGCTTCTATTATGGACGGAGTGGATTGAATGGGCTGTATTGGTTCCCTCTGCAGTAGATTTTGTTCCTTAATCAACCTAGCTACTCCTATGGTATCTGCTAGGATACTGGGCTATTTGATCTTCATGTCCAAGTGAATGTTGTCCCGAAGTCCTACAACAAAACAATCAATTAAAAAACCCTCAGGCAGGCCATTGACTTGGTGTGAGAGCCTCTCAAAGGCTTTCTGGTTGCTGCTACAGTGATTGTTTGCTTGAGGCATGTGAGTGACTCTAATGGATCTTCATATTCCTTGGGTCTGAAACAAAGCAACACTACCTTGACAAATTCACTCCATGTGAGCGGTCCACTAAACTTAGTTAACCATCGGTGCCATAGGAGAGCTATGCCCTGGAGGTGGAAGGAGGCCAACTAGACTTGTTGAGTAGGTGCAATACCTTTAAAATCAAAATATTGCTCTGCGTTATACACCTAACCTGTGGGATCGTTTCCATCAAATTTGGGACAGGAGAGTTTAAGGTGATGTTGGGGTTGGTCATTAGAGGTAAAGGAACAAGTGTGGGGCTTTGATGATCCTTAAGCTGCGAAGGGGTTGCCATCAAGAGGGTTGGTAGCTTGGTTATGTGAAATGCAGATGGTTTGCAGTTTAATTAATATGGTTTTTAAGACTGTGTTTATTCGATGAAGACTTGACTCATGTCTGGTCAACGCTTCATTAACATCATTTTGAAACTCAGCATTTGTTTTTCTGTGAATGTCCGTGGTTGGAACTACGCTCTGATACCACTGATACGTATAGTTTAAAGAAGAGTGTGGGAAGAAGGTGATACATATGGAGGAATTGTGGAAGAAAGGAGAAGATGGCAATTGACTAGAGTTATTCTCCTTTTATTGAATAAACATAGATTTATACATAGTCGCACATCATTTAGGAAGAATAATAGTAATCTCTGCTAATTAGGAGCATATTCATAACAACCACTATCCACCTAATCTGCCAGTTCTAATCAAATCCAAACAACTTGACTTATTTATGCTAGAATAAACAATTTTAATATCTTGAATTAAACTTCTTCATAACAAATTGAATTACTTGAAGTGCACTATTCTGGTGGAGTCTTTGGGCCTTGCATGTCTAAGCTGTTGAAGCTATTGCACATAAAAAACACAAGATGGTTGTTCATAAGTCCCTAACTATATGGATGGAAGAAGATAGCTTTAGGGACATCGGCTGGAGACCACGAGGTGGTTGTACAATCCAGGTTTTGTTTCATTTGTTGGATGTGATATACCCACATTCAGTGGCCAATTTTTGAGCTATTTTATGTTTTGTTTGCTGTCCAAAGATTTGTAGCTGGATGCAGATCTTACTTTGGACTTAATGCCTGCTTGAAAGATCCATACGGAGAAGTACTACTTGCTGTTGCTATTGATTCAAACGACATGGTTTCTTACATTTCGTTTGCAGTCTACGAAGTAGAAAGTCGCACCACTTGCGGTTGGTTTCTGCAGATCTTGTATGACAGTGTTGGTGCTAACGATGGAAAGACATATGACCATAATGAGTGATAAAAGAGAAGGAATGATTGAAGCTCTAGAGTTGGTGTGGCCCAATGCAACAACGAAATGTACACAACACATTTACTCAAATATTCAAAAATAACGGCCTAGCCAAGTATTGAAAGCTGCCAAACCTAGCAATGAAAAGCATTTCAAGAAAATTATGGAGAGCATAGAAAAATTGAAGGATGTAGGCGAGCCTGCTTACGCATATCTGTGCACCCATCCTCTAACTGAGTGGTCAAGGTCTGGTTTTGACACCACATTGAAGTCAGATCATACCACCACCAACTGTATGCAGTTCTTTAATGCTTGGCTTAACGATGTATGAGACATGCTAGTGCTTACTTTGATGGAGTATTTAAGAAGAATACTGATGGACTGGTTTGTAAATCAGTTTCATCTGCCAAAAATAGGGAGTTTTACCACTGGAGTGAAGCATAAGTTGAATGTTGCTGTTGAGATATGAAACCCAACCAATGTGCTCAACATGGAGACACGAGAGTGCTACTGTACAAATTGGCAAGTTAGTGGAACATCATGCAAGCATGCTGGTTGTGTGGTTAGATACATAAGGGAAAGTCTAGTAGATTATGTTCATGCATCGTTGACTATGACAGCCTTTGAGAGAGCATATTCAAGCATAATTAGCCCAATGCCTGACAAGGTGATGTGGCTAGATAGCAATTATGACGTGCCACTGCCACTGCCACTGCCACCCAAAACAAGCAGGAGAGAGCCGGGTGAAGAAGCTCAGAAAATGAAGACAGAAGGGCACGTACACGCTTAGGTGTAGCAACTGCAAGATGGCTGGGCACAACAGAAGGTTATGCAAAGAGCAAGCGGTCCCTGCCCCAAAAAATAAACACAGTTTTTTTGTTGTTGCATGTGATGTTATTTCCTTCTGTTGTGAATGTATTCTTTTATGCTTTTCTATATTAAATGTTGCCTCAGTCCTACTTTTACATGTACTTGTATAAAACAGCATAGTTACTATTTTAACTTTGCAGAAAAAAGGTCAACAAAAAATGGATCTGGTAGTGCAAGAAAGATAGCAAGGATGGCGTCTGGCACCGCAAATCAGCCAAGAAGACAGACAAATACGGCTTCAATTCCTCATTCAATTTGAATGGATTTTTTGCACTTTCTGAAATTTTGATTGCTGTCCTCAAACCCCAGTAACACTGCTTGTTGTAGAACTTAAAGTAATCAACCATTAATATATTGCATTGGACCCATCTTGTACGCTGAAACGAAGCTAAATGTTGTAAGTTAAAAGGTTTCTACTGATTCTTTCGTCTTGTTGCTGTTTCTTTGTTCAAATTTGATGTTTTTTGGCTTCAAAAATCCGCTTGGACTCGTTGCTTTTTCATTGCTCAATGTTTTGATTGATTTTTGCTCGAGAATCTTGTTTGATTTGAGGGAGGTGGACGGATGGTAATAATTTGGTTGGTTTGTGAATGAATTTGGTTGCTGGACTGTTGGACGGCTGAAGGGTTGGAGAGATTTTTTTTGTTTCTAGATTGTAACAGGAGTGCCTGCAAGTAATTTGTGAATAATTTTGGGGGCGGGTAGCTGGATTGATTTTGGCTTTCTGCCTTTGTCAGCAGTGATGGCAGGCTTGCATGACAGCAAATATAAAAATGGTTTGCATGAAAACATGTGCTTTCAATCTTTCTCTTCCTTTGTATATTTGAAAATGACAAATACATTTTATAATTTCTTATAATTTTAAAAAATAACAAATATTGCTCTATATTTTCTTCCGTAATATGTACTATTTGATTTTAAAACTGATACTAAATATTTTCGTATATTTTTAAAAATATTTTTTACATAATTAAATTTAAAATTAATGATAAATATTTTTCTATAACTTTAAAAATAAATAAAAGTAATTATAAAAAAATATAAAATTTAATTAATAAAATATATAAAATTTAAATAATAAAATTTATAATTTAAAAAATATAAAAAAATTTATAAATTAAAATTTATAAAATATTCATGAATTGAAAATGCATAAAATTTAATTATAAAATTTATAATTTAAAAAGCATAAAAAATTCATAAATTAAAAATATATAAAATTTTATATAATAAATTATATAAAATACATAAAATATAATTATAAATTTATAATTTGAAGAATATAAAAATTAATAAATTAAATTTTTTTATATATTTTACATAATTTCATGTATTTTATATAATTTTATATATTTTTTATAATTAATTTTATATATATTTATCACAAAAGACAATGCAAAAGAATTTCTAAAATGATCAGAAATATTTGTTATGTTATTATGAAATACTATATAGAGAAAATTTTAAAATTATATAACATTTTTTATTAGTTTTAAATTGTGCGGTATACGTCATAAAATAAAATATAGGATGTACTTGCCATTTTCTGAAGGAGAATATTTGCTGTTACCCCGTATACTTGCAGTTCAATGTAACCGTCGATCAATTAACTGTATATTTCAAATGAAGCATGTTTAAGGGCATTTTTGTCTTCTCGCACTATATTTTAGAAACATGACCAACCAACCAGAAAGTATTCACCCCTAAGGGTTACAGAGATAAATCAGAACCTGCTCACATTTTTCAAATAACAAGGATATTTTGGTAAATGCAGACATAAAAAGAATATTTTCCTGACATTTAAAACGGCAAGGTACTCGAGGTAACTGTCAGGGGTATTGATTTCTCCTCCAAACTACAATAGGCATTGTGTGCAGAGCAAACTTGCCGACAGCGGGTCCGTGTAATAAGAAAGAAACAAGGAATATTTGTCCTTCTTCCTTGACTATTGTATCAATCAACCATCAACCATGTATAAGGCTTTCTCAATAGTCTAATAGGATAAAGTGTCAACATCCAAGAACCAGTAGAAACATTAAAGGCAATCCAAGTCTGTCAAAATTTATACCAAACGAAATGTCTCAATTTCCGCGCACATTCTACTTAAGGTATTCATAACCCAGATTTGGGTACAACGATTCCAATTCTAAGCAATCTAATAACTGTAACTGACACCCTACACCTAAAACATTTGAAATATGATAATTCTATTGCCTTTTACAGTTACAGAAGTTCCATCATACCAAACAAGAGATGGCCGACCTTCAGGACCTTCCAAGGGATATTATAAGATAATCAAAGGGAATTCTCAATGGCAAGCTTAGAACAGAAACCCTTATGCTGTCGTTATTTCTGAGGTAAGCGGTACAGCATATGATCTTACAAGCATTACTGGGCGACATTCCAAACAAAAGTACGACATGCACTTCGAGTGTTCAAGATTGGTGCACCTTCAGCAATGTTTGATAAAACTGGTCGATAAATTGATCATCCTAGCACAAGAACAAATAAATCACTCAAATCCACAATAAAGATTTTCTCACACACTGGAGGTTTAGGATGCTTTTGCTCTGAATATCCAAGAGCAGGGGAATTTCCTCTTTACGACATACTAATATTGTTTGCTGCAGTTAATCTATTCAATGATGATACAGCAAAATAAAATTTAAAATAAAAAAGATTTATGGTATAACTTTCAACATAGATGCATATTACTCATTAAAAACAAGAAAAAGAAATAGGAAATCAAAACATACAAGAACAGAAAAGATGAAATACCTGAACAAGCATCATAAGTGCGTCACGAACTCTCTCTCTTGTAATAAAGGGTCTATCAATTGGAGTAGTGGAACTAGGAGTTAGTGATGGGGGCGGAGTGGGCGGTGGAAAAGGTTGAAGCATTGGAGCTCCATATGGGCGTTGCAGACTTAGAGGAGGATTAAGAGCTGCAGCAGTCGGCACAGATGAAGAGATAGGTGGCATCATCAATGCAGATGAGGAAGAAGGGGGTGAAAAAAAAGAAGGCTTAATAAGGTTGGTGACCCGATTACTGCTGCTGATTGGATCAGGTGCATCATGGAGGGCAACTGGAGCAGATGAAGCTGAAACACTGAGGGCTGGTACTTGTGGAGTTAGTACAGCAGAGGAAACAACAGAAGGCGCATGGGAAAACAAAGGAATGGGTGCCGAAGAAAGATAGGGCAGTCTTGAATTTGCAGCATTTGGAGCATTACTTCCAATATTGATGGCCGTCTATAATACAACAATTAAATAATCTATTAAATGAGGTATACATAGGTTATTTAGGTAAGAAGAAGATTACTCCTGAACTACATGTACATACACTAAAAAAGTTTTCGAATGATGGATCTTCTGGAGCATCCATGACAGTAGAGGTAGTAGATGTTGGCTCCAAA
This sequence comes from Trichilia hirta, assembly GCA_035221805.1. Taxonomy (NCBI): domain Eukaryota; kingdom Viridiplantae; phylum Streptophyta; class Magnoliopsida; order Sapindales; family Meliaceae; genus Trichilia; species Trichilia hirta. The sequence goes on along the minus strand of JAWDEX010000005.1, from coordinate 7,737,175 downwards.
GGACCTTCCATCACAGATAGGCTTGGGACTGCTTCAAGTTCCTCAAACTCACTACAAAACAATAAGACACAGATAAGTACAAGAAATCACACATAATCATTACATCAAAAGTTTCTATATCAACAAATCAAGGATGTAAAACTTGGAATTACTATAACATAGCCACACATAATGTGGGCAGGTTCATAAATTCACAAGGATCATGTCCAAATTTGCCAACATTACTGAACACATTATTTCAGAATAGAAGAGAAGAAACCCAAGGAACTGATCTTGGGCAGAGACTCCGCAAGTTCAAAACTATTTGCACACGACATACATTGCATAAGTTATGGTACATTATGAAAGTTTATGGTTTGATACACAGCCGAGAAACCAAGAATCTCATTTTGCAAGTTCCAGCTATTTCTTTCTGCAGGTCATTCCAATCACATGATATCGATGCACAAATGAATTGTGATTCAGTTATAACAAGACATCTTACTGCCGAAAACCAAGTGATCCCAGAAGGTATCAAGTTAAAATTCAATGGTTAGTCCAACAATAACTTTGGGTTCAATATTTACAATGAATCATTACCTTTTGGTTGAAGATAATTTTGGCTTCTGAGGAACTTTTGAGTATGCATTGAGTATCCTGTTCACAAAAGGAATGGCATAAAAATGTCATACACATCTGAATTACATTAAACTCAAAGAGCAATTCTTTCTTGCAACAAAATGCAGACATAGTATTTAAATATAACTTTTCAATCGATCTAGTAACGCTACTCTTTAAGTACTTTTATTTTCCAACTTTTTAGATTCTCCAAAATTCATACTCTTGTAAGAAAATTTATAATATTAAAATATCGTAAGAATGAGACAAATAAGAATAAGCTGTACCTACTGAAGAGATTTGCAACATCCTCACATTCCCGGGGATTATAAAACCAAATTCCATTAACTTCTTGGGATGCATTCCTATACAATAAATATGGAACTTGAACTTCATACTCAAAATCTCCCAACAGATTCTCCACCAGATTTTCTGTTTATACAAACAATACAAGATTTAAAAAAACAAAAAATGAAGAGCTGTTTGTCTAAATATATAGACACATACAAAACAACACCACAACAAAAAATGCTGAGCATCTGTGAAAGCAAGAAAAGTTTCTAACGCGTCAAAATAAGCTATAGCAGATGCAAGGAGAAGTCAGGATGGATCCAATTGATAAGTCAATTGCTGCAATCATGGCATATGGCACAGCTTACGATTAGATGGGCAGGTTTAATTCTATGTTTTGCATTCATGGTCAACAGAAAACATTACCTACTTAGTTCCCTTATCTAGGTCCGTTTCAACTTTAACACTAGCATTGATTACTTCACACAATTAAAATCAAAGCGACACAGAATAATTATCAACTAATCAAAAGCTAATCATGGTAACAAGATTACCCAGTGCTAAATAAGCACAAACTATCCTATTCTGCTCAGTACTCCCCAAATTAATCACAAAAAGCATAGAACAAAAGTTCAATCATACAAACATTGAAAGACATTAATAATAAAAAAGTGAAATGCTGAATCCCAACCTGTATTACGTCGATTCATCACGATAAACTGAAAACGCGGTTGAGTATTCCTAAATTACAGGAAAAACAAAATTTTCACAAAAAAAAAAAGGAAAAAAAAAAAAGCACCCAGAAACAAAATAAAAACTCGTTAAAAAGTCATTGCCGAAAATTAAGAAAACCTTTTGACCACAAAAAGAGATCCTTCGACGTCCTTGCGACTCTGCAACCACAAGACAAGAAACAGAAAGAAGAACAAAATCGATCAAACGATTAGTGCAAAAAAGGGAAAAGATGGGTTTCAATATGATAAAAAAATTAATTAACGAACCCATTGATTACTCTCGATGTTGAACTCGTAGAAGGTGACGTGAGCAGCTGTGATCAGAATCTCTTCAATGAAAGGATCGATCCGTTGGAGCACTGTCAGATTTAGCATTTTGGTGCTCTGCTGGTCTAGATTCGGCATCAATTTCCCCGTTTGAGACATTTTTGGAAACCCTAAAAACCCCAATCGACACCTTCAATTTTCTGTTTTATTTTCGCGCGAAAGTTACTGCGGTTGGCAAGCAAGAGCCTAACTAATACCGTTTCGATGGTTTGAGACCAAACGACGAAAGAACCTCGTTCAGCACCCTCATCTACAGTGTATGAAAATGATTTTTATATGCAGAAACATCAATTCAGTCTCTAAATTTGGTTAAAAAAAATATTAGAACATACTTTCGTATTTTATAATAAATTAATCTTTAATTAATTAATTAATTAATTTTTTTATCACTTTCCGTAAAGACTGAATTGTTACATTACATCCAAAGATTGATAGCATTTTCTTTTGTCTTAAATCTGAGTTTAGATAAAGTTTCAATAGGTCTGATGTATATATTTGAACAATATTTTTGTTTTTTTATTAAATATCTGAATGTAAGTGTTAAGTTATTAGTTTTTATAGATTAAAAAATTATAAAATTTGGTATTTTAACATATATATTTTTGCATATAATAAATACTTGTATTTATATATATGTATATTTCAAAATTATACATTTGATAAATATAAATAATTAATTATTATAACAAATAGTTTTAATAATTTTACATTAAAATTTAAGAAAAATTAAATTTACAACATAAATAATTATAATAATATAACACACAAAACTTGTATAATTTACTATTTTTTATTTATATATGGACTACACTATTGAAGTATAAAAAGAACTAAAAAAATATAAAATTAAAAGTTAAAAGAATAAGTGATTGAATTTTTTAGAATTTAGGATAAAATATAAATTAATAAAAATAATTTTGAGAACAGATATTAGGTTATTTATTTAAACATTTTATTAAAACGTAAATATCTTCCAATAAAAAAATAAACAACTCAATTTTCTCAACTATCTGACAGTAAAGAAAATTTAGATTCAAACAAAAAAATCTAAAGCTATTATTTTACAAAACTGAAATTGATCTATAATTAAACCAATTTTATATATACGTATTTTTTTAATTTTAATTTATTTATTTGTATTAAGGTAAGACTTGTCCCCCAAAAATTATTTATTATTTATTAAAATTGAGTATAGAGGTTCAAATTTAATCCCTCAGAAGAGTATATTTCTTTGACTCTTTTTTCTAATAGATTCACCGTATAAATACACAAAAACTAAATGAATTTTGAATAGTGTTAACTAATAATGTTTAATTTTTTATAAAATAAATATATCTATCTATATATTTATTAAATAAAATATTTTTAATTTAATCATTATTTAAAGATAAATTTTATTTAAGTATAATATATGAATTTTCATGAAAAATAAAATAAATATAGAAAATGAGTAATATCAGTATTTTAACTTTTTAATAATAATTTTTAAAAAATTCTATCAAATATAATTTGGGTTCTAAATTATGATACAAATTTTATATCTCGACACTTAGTAAACAAATTACAATGACATTAAAAATGTTTAATAACGTACGGAAATATTGAGGAGCTAGAAGAAACAGATTTCTTAACTTATAATTAGGATTAAAAATTAATATAAGATTTCAATTATCATCATTTATTCTATCTAACATAATTTTAATAACATACGAGTTCTTAAGTATTTATAAATAATAACATAATTTATCTATAAATAACAAATAAAATTTAGTTTTTATTAAAAAAAGTAAAAATTTTTTTTTATAGAATCCCAATAAAATCATTCAACAAAAGCATAACGTGTTTAAAAATTTTTCTTCATTATTATTAATAAATATACGATTGATTAATTTCAAAGTGAATGCATATATGTTAAAAATTCATATAATATATGAATAGCATGGTATGCATGTCTTTAATAAAATAGTTAGTTTAATGTTTTTTTTTTTTTTTTTTAAATGATCGTTGACTTATTTATTATTTATATATAAGTAATAATTTAGTTATAAAAATATAAAAGTCGAGGACTTATACGTTATTATCCCATTTGAAATTGTAAGAAAGCTAAGTTTCCAGCCGTCTGCTTGACGCTTCAACAAAATCTTCTTCTACGTGAATAAATGGAGAGCATTTTCTTTCTTCTTTTTTTACCCAAATTGTATTTCACTTGCATACCAAGGAAGATAACTAATTTCGTGAAGGGTAATTTTGAAATTGTATTTAGCAAAACCAAATTTCGAAATAATCCTATTTCAAAAGTCTAACCTATTCTGGATTTTGGGGTAAATTTAAAATATAAATGTATCTCTATGATATACACGCATATATTCATTAAATCAACTTTAAATAATGTATGGTATTATTTGCAAGAGTTTCTACCCTAGTATAACTGTCTATATAACCGCAAAAGGTAAGGAATGTAAATATTATTATGTATCCCAGTTCAAGTTTCCCTAATAAATTTGAGCGACTTGTGTTTGCATGCTTTCCGCGAAGAGAGAAGAAAAATACAACTCGCTTTGAAGTTCGAACAGGTAAGCAAGAGAGCAAAGTTACTGAAAGCTGTGCGATAATGATACGCTCTTTTTCAGATGTGTTGCAGTCCTCCAGAAAAAGGAAGAGAAAAGATGAAACCCCAGCTCCTGAAATATTATTCTCAAAACAAGTTGCCGTTAACTTGTGTAACAAGAAAGATAGGTTAGAAGCTGGATTGTTGGATTTTGGAAATCTAGGGCAACAAGCGGATGATCGCTCCAAACTTCCAAGGCTGAGCAGAGGAAAAGTTGTAGCAACCCTGAAGAAATTAAGAGAAGGGCAAAAGCGCGTTCAACCTGACCGTGTGCAAAAAACAAGGAAAAATGTCGAGCAGAAAGTACGTTCGAGGTCTTCAATACGCAAACCTGGAGTTGTACTCACGAGATTGATAGAAGAAAAGGTGGTATTTCCGGGGGAGAAGGTGTATTATGATGGAAGCAAGCGTTGTAGTCCGTTGGCTAAAGGTTGGATAACTTGCAGTGGGATCAAGTGTAGTTGCTGCAATGAGGTGTTTACACTCACTAGGTTTGAAGCTCATGCCGGTAGCAAAAATCATAGGCCAGCTGCAAATATTTTTCTTGAGGATGGCAGATCTCTTATGGATTGTCAAAGGCAAATGGTATCTGGTAATAAGATGAGAAGTGGAAAAGGGAAGCCAAAGCATCTGATGAGGGGCAATAACAATAGCAATCAAATTAAGAGTCATATGTGTTGTGTTTGTCGAGATGGATGTGAATTAATTTGTTGTTGTCATTGTCGTTCTACATTTCACATGAGCTGCTTTGGTTTGAAGGATACTCCAACTGGGAATTGGTTCTGTCCATTATGTTGCTGCGGGATTTGTGGTGAAGGTAAATTTGATCAGAAAACTCAGCATTCCGCTGATGATGACAGTTTTTGTACTTGTTACCAATGCGAGCATAAATTTCATGTAGGTTGTGTAAGGAAGATTAAAGGAGGAGAATTGAAGTTGAAATCTCAAAGTAAATGGTTTTGCGGTGATGGATGTGAGCATGTTTTCTCCGGCCTTTATAAGCTTATAGGAAAGCCTTTTCTACTAAGCGTGAAGAACTTGACCTGGAGATTGTTGAAAGACTTGAAGTCTGATCACCAAGATGCTAATGTATCTACTGATAGTGAGTTCTTGCAAGAATTGCAGAGGAAATTGAATGTTGCAGTTGATGTTATGTACGAATGTTTCGAGCCAGCTAAAGATCCCGTTACTGGGAGAGAACTCGTGAAAGACATTATCTTCAACCGGGGATCAGAGACACTGTCTCAGAGGAAGAGTTTTAACTATGGAGGGTTCTACACGGTGGTTTTGGAGAAGAAAGGAAAAATAGTTTCCGTTGCAACTGTCAAAGTCTATGCAAAAGTTGCAGAGATACCATTTGTTGCTACAAGGTTCAAATACCGGAGGCAAGGAATGTGTCGACTTCTGATGAGTGTGCTTGAAAAGCAGCTCAATGCATTAGGAGTGGAGAGTTTGATCTTGCCTTCGGCTCCCAGTGTAGTGAACGCATGGACAACGAAATTTGGGTTTTCGAAGATGACAAATTCTGAAAGATTGAAGTACTTGAGTTATAAGTTCCTGGATCTTCAGGATACAATCATGTGCCAGAAGCTCTTAGTGAAGACCCCTTCAGCCAATTCCTGCCTATCACAAGCAACTTGGAGTGAAACCGCTGATACTGATCTAAGATTCGATTGCTTCAGCTCCATTTCAGAAGTACTTCAAGGAGAAGAAAGTGAATAGACCTTAGTAATATATGGCTAGATTTTGATTTTCTCACACACAGTTCATCTTCGATTTGTATTACAGAGGTCGTGTCTTGAACTGCCATGTACAGATTACTAACCACGTTGAATACTTATTGATACAAGGGATTTTGCTGATATGTACATGTTCTGACACGAATGAAACAGGAAGGAATGAAATGTTCTTTTATCCAATCATATTTCATAATACTTCTCTATTCATTTTCTGTGTTATGTGTTCAGATTTTGAATATGTATACCATCTGCAAACACAGGGGCTATTATTTTTTGTCGGTGTATATTTATCTGAGAATAAACAATCACTTAATGATGTTTTAATTTAAAGTAGAATACATTAAAAACATAAGCTCAAAGCTTCTTGAGTGGACTCATTAAACACACAATATATTGCATTCAATAGCACTTAAATACAATAGAAGAGACTACACAGTTACCGTGACTCTCATACAATAAATCTCAAATTACTGGAAAACACACCAAAGGAAACATACACGTGAATCAATTTACAACACTTTCCCTCTCTCAGTGTTTTCGAAGGGCCAAACCAGACAGCAGCACCAAAACCACAAACAGAACAGTAGCAATAAGAGATGCCACCACAGCCCCACTGACTTGTTGGCAGAAATCACCGAATTGTTGACAAATAGCCAACCAGTTTGTGTTTGGATTTCCATTGTGAGCCAAGTAAACTATGGCAGCAGCAGCTGCACCAGCTGCTGTGTTTAAAGTTAATGCCACCTGCAATAAGGAAACTGTTAGCAAACTGATTGGCTTAAAACCTTAAGTTGTTGAGTAACTCTTAAAATTTTAATGGTGAGAGATCTTACGGTGTCCAAAATTAGCAACAGTAGCCTTGGTCCAACAGCATGTGGCCGAATGATGGTGACAATGGAGAAGGGAAGGGAAAGGACTAGGTATCCTCCCACTAGTCCCATTGCAATGACAAAAAACCTGCAAACATGGATATCTCAGTACTTTGTAGCACATTCTTTTTGTAAACTCTCAATCTTGTATCTATTATTTGCATGGTTTGATGCTGTAACATATGTATATTAACTAACGATTGCATGCAAAGGGTCTCATTTATCTGGATTGTTAAGTAAAATCACATACTGAAATGTGGGAAGATCATCATAACTAGCTTCAAACTGAAAGAACTGAGTGAAGAAAGGAAGAGTTTCATCGCTAGTTCCCATGGCAGCAGCAGCGGCAAGAGTACAAACAATAGCACCAATCCTCAGAATGAAGTCAAATATAGCTATTCCCTTCTTGTATCCACCCTTTTCACGTCTTGGAGCTCCCATGAGAGGTGCTTTTCCTTTAGCAGCAGCTCTAGATTCCGGAACGTCAGTGGCAGTTGAATCACTCATTTTTGTTTGGAGTGAAAGAGGCTTGAGACTTGTAATGACAAGTAGAGAATATTGAATGATTAGAGAACTGAAATGTTGTGACGAAAACGGACGAATGAATGAACCAACCTCATATAGGGAGAGTTTCAAAAATGTTCGTTGAGATTGTTTCTGAGTTTAATATTGTAAATTGAAGCTAAAGTTTTTGGTTAATGACAGTAAGGGGAGTCGTTGACATGATACAATGAAATAGAGGGAGCAGGAACCGAGAACAATTTGTGATGAAATCAAGAAAAAATACCAACTCACAAAGTGCATTTACTTTAATCTGTCAACTAAACCATGTAGCCTCCCTAATCCATCAGTTGCAGTGATATTTGTCATTCCACTCGCATTCTGGCTCCTTTGGTCATAATCCATGACAGATTGCAGTATAAAATAACCATAACCGCATCTTTTTAAGATTGTGACGCTAGTGTGTTATCTAGATCATCTTATGCCCAGTAATTATAGCTAATTGTCCATTATAAAATAATCAAACCTTATGTTTGAAACTAATTTCTCGCTGCAAGTTTCGCAAATCATACACTGAAAATTTAGAGGGGTAAAACTGTAAAAGGGATTGAATCAACTCATCATATAGCCCAAATCTAAACCCATACCAAATGGGTCCATCCATCGACACGAAAGAAGCGGAGAAATGGGTTGATTGATACCGAGCAATTGCTCTAATTCTTCTAAGATGTGTTAATAATTGCAAAATGAAAATAATTCTGTATTCGCACATATAGGTGGAAGAAAGAAGAGCAGAAGAAAATATTTATTGATGAAACCAAAAAATCAGAATTACATACCATGAATCAACTAATAATACAAGCCGTTACTCTTTTGTTTCTTGCATAGTTGGCTACTATTCATTACATACCATGAATTTACTAATAATACAACTCGTTTCTCCCTTTCTTCTTGCATAGCTGGGTACTATTCTGCAACTTTATTCCAAAGCTCTCCAAAAAATCAGAATTACATACCATGAATCTAATACTAATACAACTCGTTTCTCCTTTTCTTCTTGCATAGCTGACTACTATTCATCATCGGGTAAAACCTGGATGGAATGCTGCATGAAGTTGGAAGTAGTCCGACAAAAGTTCGCTGAGTTTACAGACCCAAAACTAGAAAGCTGATTATGTACGTATTCTCCATCCTCGCTCAGCGAGCGCCTGATTAACCCGACTAGCAGCCTCTGCAAGGTCATTCAATGGAGGATAGCTCCAATTCTCAGATATCTGGAAAATTGATACACAGGTCAGTTGAATTAAGATAAACCTGTATGGATAACATTATTTTCAAGAAAAAAAAGGAAAAGAATTTACAGTTCAATAAAAAGAACCTAGGAAGTCAGAAATATGGCGTAAGAGTTGGCAACGTACATTCTCTTTACCAGTGAATGGTCGAACAACTCCTCTTTCATGCAGAGATTTCTGGAAGTCAGCAAACTTCCATGTACACCGCTCAGCTCCTATAACATAGACAGGCTTCCTATACAATACAAAGTAGAAATATAATATCATATGAATTTCAATTCAGAAGAATAACTCGAACCAAAAATTGTCAGGAGGTTCACCACATCATCATTTATCATACATACCCCGTACTACAAGCCTCGCTCAACATACTTACTGAATCAGCTGTGATGAGAAAAGCATCACCCCAAGCTAGGTGCCCTGTGTGAGGATTTTGACCTATGCAGCATATGCAAATACAGAAATAAGCAGTCTCCTCTCATTCTGAAAAATCTCCCTCATTAAGAAAATACACCAAACAATTCTCTCAAAGATATTGAAAGTAGAGTACCTTCACCATCCCAAATGTAGACCTTAGGGTTATCACTAAATTCCTTCACTATAAACTTGGCCACCTGTCAAAAATCCTATAAGAAGCAAGTACTGATGAAGAAAATTGACAACAGTGCTAATGAATTCTACCTTCTCAGGAGTTCTCCTAGAGAATGATATTCTGACACTTCCACAACTCCAAAGAACACCCTGCAACATTGTATTTAACTGCTTTGCAAGATCCACGCCATATCGACAGTTGCCTATTAAAAAGTTCAGTGCAATTTTTTTCTTACTTGAGGCAGTGACATTTCAAAGTAAAGCAGCACAAGCAACCAATGTCCATTTTCCAGGTACAGGTATGAATGGACTAACATCTGGTACAACACCAAGAAATTCAAACATGGCCGATTTGGAAATAAAGCATTCAATTTGGGCAAAAAGAAGACATAAAGCTCTTTTATGTTCCAATTCAACACAAGAAAAGCCTCCCCTCTGATCTAAAAGACTAAACTTCCCAGGATCTAAAAACAAAATGAGAATGCAAATCCTGTATAGGGGCCGATCAAGATCATAGGTGAAAAAATATGCTTGCAAGATAAAGCAACAAGACTTATCAATTTTGAAGTTAAAACTTCGGGGATCAAATCACAGTGCTAATTTCCCAAAAGATTCAATTTTCAACCCAAGTAACCCAAATCCATATAAACAATAAACAATGACTTTTGCTGGTACATTTCTTTAAAGGACATTGCTGCATACATTCTTGAAACAATCTTGCCAAGGTCAATAAACAACTCAAATAATGGAAATTGCTACAATACCAGCCCCGTAGAAAGAAGAGCAAAGGCTGAAAAAGACAAATTGCAAATTGTGCTTACGCGAAGGACCTCCGACATTAACCACAAGCAAGGGCTTTGGAAGTGTTCCCAACTCATCATTCCAGACAGCTGCAGCATTCCTAAGTGTTGCAGAGTCAGCCTGATGAAGAGCTCCCACTGTGAGAACCTGATGTCAAAAATCTAGACCCCATGAGCTACAACATTGTAATAATTAACTACAGCAGACAATAGAGGCTCTCCTTATGTTGTGAATCAAACTGGACACGCATTGCATAACCAAAGTACATACCACATGTTGGTCAGGAGGTTCACGTGGAGTTATCAACCTCCGAAGAAACCAAGGAATTTGTTCCTGTGCATGAGTAGTCAATGGATAATAATCGTGACGGGGAGTAATCACCAAATCAAACCTATTCAGATGTACCCTTGGATGTTGTATCTGTCAAATGATATCAAAGATCATCCATTAGAACTATCTATTACCCTCTCTGCACGCTGTAGGCAAAGTCATAGCACAATAACCACATAAGTACTATGGTAAAATATAACACGGATGACGAAAAAAGAAGTAATCCAAAGAACAATACACGAAAAGATGGGTAATAACAAAAATGCAATTAATCACACAAGAATGGTTACCTTCTCACAAAAATAAAAACATAAAAGCAAACAATAGCAGTCCACTTATAGTCATATTCCACAAGAATCTATGTTGCCAGAGTAACCTAAAGCTACCAAAATGAGACTGTAATTCAACTCCAACAAGCAATATTCAAGGAAGCAAAATTACAGAATAAAATGAAAAGGAATCTTGACACACTGAAACAAATAATTCTAACATCTAGTTTCATGAAAGGCATGAGGAAACATGAAGAAGCACGCAAAAAATCAACTTTCTGCCCCATATTTCAGCATCAATATCATGTAAATGCCACTTCACATTCTATAAGGGTAAACAAAAGGATAAACTTTAACCTGAACAACAAATACACTCTCTGGAGCTAACCGTTTTATGGAACTTGCAACAGAAATGGTATCTCGACCAGAAGCAACAACCAACAATGGGCCTTCGCTGAAAAAAAGCATTGGCATGTTTTTCATTGAAGGAAAAAATAAAGTACCATAAAGTTCAGCTGTATGAATTGAAGCTTGCATATATGGACAACCTTGTAACACATACAAGAGCAAGAAAGCATCATAGTGCTGGAAGACTAGCTTCAAGAGATTGATATCATATTTTGCTTGATCGTAAGAGAATAATCACAGCGAGTTAAATTGTAATATCCAAGACTAGCATCATTAAATTATATTTAATTTGCATGAAAGAGTACATACTTTTCGAATTTTTGGTGAGCCATCTTTGCAATAAGTTTTGCATCTGCTTCCAAAACTTGTGACAAACCTGCACTACCACCAAGATAATCAAATACACCATGTTCAGCATTAAGAACTCTCAACGGAGAGTGACTTATGATTTTCATTTTCAGTTTTTACCACTTGCTTCAGCCGCTATAAGTTGCAACTTTGAACCATAAATTCGTTTTATCAAATAGTCTACTTTCTTGTGGAGAGAAACCGGCAACCAATGAAGCCACTCATTAATTCCACCTCTTGGTCTAGTTACACGCTGCACAAATAAAATCAAATAATCATCAGGAATACAATAATGCATCTATCGGGACTGAAATAAATCTTAATGGATTGTTTAAACGAAGATTTTTGTAAAAGCAATGCCTACAAAAGCACTTGAAACGAACTTCTGAAAAAAGCAAGGATCAACTGCTTCTTTAAAAACAATCCAAGTGCTTTTCTAAACTTGAAAGTGCTTTCATAAAAATACCTACAAGAAAGCACTCTATGTGCGTTAATTATTTGAAATCAGTTTTTAATAATTTCAAACAGACATCATAAAATGGGGAAAAAAAGGGTTTGACTGCGGGACCTGCTTTTTCACTATTTCAGAAACACACCCAAACTCACCATAAATCATATTTCAACAACAATACTGCTACGTCAACATAAGAGATCAATAAAACTTAGCCTAAAAAATTGGAAGAAAAAGAAGAAATGAGTAAAATGATGACATAACGCACTCACGTATAAGGAGTGACGACCTAAGAGTCCAAGCGCGCGAATCAAACCGAAACACTGATTCTCTGCGCCCCCGAATCCGTTGCCGATGATAACTGCCCGTTTAATTGCACTGTAAAATCCATCGAAGATCTCCGGAACTCCAGAAAGTCCGGCGGACGGGTCCGGGAGCTTGATCGACCTCATCGGCTGGTCCCACGTTCTCAACATGTCGCCTGTGTTCGGAGAATCCGAATTACTTCGTTTGAATTTTCTATTTAAAAATGTTTCCGGTATTGGTACTTTTTTCCTCTTTTCCAGAGTCATCCGGGCCGGGCCAAGCATTGAATGAACCAAAAATAAAACCATAAGCGATATTATTATTTCTTTTTTTTTAATTATAATACAATTATTTACAAATGACTATCTAATGTAGAGATTTCAGTTTCAATAATACAATAAAATTATTTAAAAAATAAAAAATAAAATTTACTAAATTGGTCAAATGCATTTAAATATTAAAATATATAAAATTTACTAAATTAGTAGAATGCATTTAAATATTAATATGACTAAAAATAAAAGAGTCACTAAAAATTATTATTATTAAACATTTCAGAATCCCCAAACCAAGCTTTAAGCTTTAACACCTCAAGCCCAAATCCACAAGCCCATTATCATTCCGCTGACCCGACCCAGGTTTTCGATAAAACCACACGTCCCTCCCTTCGTCTTCTCTGTTCTGCGACTCTTATTCGTTCTCTTCAAAGCAGAGGATGTGGGCAACTGTGGAAGTTGGTCCTCCGGAGGTAACTCTAGAGACTTCCACGGGTTCTTTTACTGTCGAGGTGTTTCTCCTTCTACATTTCTTTTTCTTTTCAATCTTTTATATAATTTTTGGAGCGAATTATTCGGTGTTAATTACTATTGACTAATAATGTAAACCTCAAAATTACAGCTATACTACAAGCACGCACCAAGAACTTGTAGGAACTTCATTGAACTATCTCGCAAAGGTTATTATGATAATACCAAGTTTCACAGAATTATCAAGGTAATACCTTTGTAAAATTAGACTTCAGTTGTAAATTAATATCTTTTTGGAGGAATTTAATGCTGTAAATTCTTTTTTTCACTTTTTTATCTTTTGTATGGTGTAGGATTTTATAGTTCAGGGTGGAGATCCAACAGGAACTGGAAGAGGAGGAGAATCCATATATGGGTATATTTATTTTGGTTTAGCGTAAATTACTTTTTCTTATTCCATTAAAAGAGAAAAAATATGAAAATTGCTAAACAGTTTTGAAAATTTACTCTGTTAAAAGAATTTTTAAGCAAAAAGTTTAAATTAAAAATGTTATTTAAATCATGGACATAAAATAAAACAAAAGAACTTTATGGAAATCTCCTGCACAAAATGAAAAAACTAGACAGAATGGCATCTTAATTATTTTCTATTGATAATAACAAATGCTAACGGTTTACATTTGTAATTAACTTTTGGGTACGTGAATCTTATATGCTTTTATGTTTTTTGATACTTAATGATCCTTTATATCTTATGAATTCCTATGATGAACACCAGCCGTGTGTTTGATGATGAAATAAAATCCGAGTTAAAGCATACTGGAGCTGGTATTTTATCCATGGCAAATGCTGGTCCGAATACAAATGGAAGCCAGTTCTTTATCACTTTGGCTCCTACCGCACATCTGGATGGTAATGTTAATAGCATTATTCTCTCTTAGTAACTGCAGGAGTTTATTTTGTTTATCTTTTATAATATTGTTGAAATATGTGTACTTCATATCTAGTTCTTAAAAGTTTAACCCAAAGCTATATACTCTTTTAAGTCAACGACTGCTTATGGAAAAGAGTTGACATTTGTGTGGAGTTACATGTGGGGCCTAGTAACACCCATGCAATCAGCAAATGTAAATATTAATGCACTTCTCTTGAGTCTTGAATTACATCCATACTCTGATGAGTGGGCTCTTAAACTTTGTATCGAGTTAGTTCTAATATGTTCCAAATCCAAGTCAGTTCTAGAACTGACCATAGAATTTGTTGTTAAAGAGTGTTTTTTCCCTCTATTTCTGGGATTTGAATTAAGATATTAGAAACTACTGAATTTCTTTCTCCATTTTTTTTTTTTTTGTATATGTAATTGTATTTTTTTGTATTGTTCTTTATTTATTTTTATTTTTTATTTTTGGCTATTGATTGAAAATGTACAGGTTAGTAAAGAAGGTGTTTTGGCTTTCCATAAGAACTTGCTTTATCTTTGTGAAGAAAAGAGGTCCATCTGGGTTAGTTTTCTGTGTTAGGAATTTAATGGTGACAGTAGATGGTGAAACATTAGAGTGGGGTTGGATAAATAGTTCAGAGATGAAGTAGGGGTGCGATGGCAAGTTATTTTCATTCACAGGGCGTGAAAGGAGAAAATTTGGCCCCAACTTGGAGTGTGGGGTGGCTACTACAAGGTTTTCCCTTCGAGTTAGGATTGCCTACCGCCAATTATCTATCTGATTGCCATCTCTAGATCAAAGCTGGCTTTCTGATTCAGAAGCAGAAACAACAAGGCTTCAAGGCCTAATGCAATAATCTTTTTTTATTGAGGAAAAAGAAAGAAAAAGAGACTGTACTGTATCCTACCATACCTTGACCCGAATTTTGTACAATGCAATATTGTTAGCCTAAATATGTTTCAAAATTCTAGGTTCTCCATTTCTTACCTCTGCCATATAGGGAAAACCTGTTAACTAACATTCAACTGTATGTGGACCTTCCTCCAACTTAATTTGAATGTTAATAATGACTTCTAGCACTTTTTAGAACCATTTCAGGCATTCAATGTGCCATGACTTGGATTGCCTCAAAATCAAATCCATATTTATGAGTTATGGTATGAAATGGTAACTTACGATTTGGTGCCCTCTTTAATCCTTTTCACCACAATTTTAGATCATTATTCCTCCGCACAAGCAAATCTAATCATGTTGAACTGTATTTTTATGTATCATCCAGGAAAACACACAATATTTGGAAGAGTATGTAGAGGAATGGAAGTGATCAAAAGACTTGGCAGTATCCAAACTGATAAAGATGATAGGTGTGCCTTTTTTATATTTAGTCTTTACTTTCGTGGCCCATTATTTCAAACAAATAATCCATTTATGTCTGTTACAGTTCAATTTTGGGGTGATTTTGCACAATCTGCTTAGTAAAATACAGAGCACTTACCAACAATCGTTTAGTTAAAACCTGTTTCAGAGCTTCATGACCTACTAGGCAAAATTTTGCAACTTCATCTGGACTAATCCATAACCCAAAAAACATGGGAGTGCACTTTACTCGGAAAAGCATGGACTGGGAGAGAAAATTGGTGATGAAATGCTATAAAACAAGAATGGTCACTCAGACCTGCCAATAAGATTTATGTAATTAATTTTCTCATATGATTTCATATGAGATGTGACAAGTAAATGTACTTCCTGATCTTTTAGATCACATCTTTGTTTAGTTTAGCACTACAGAATCAATGACTTACAGTGCATGGGCAGTGTGAGAATTACTTGCTTCAAAACCTTATCCAGTAACTGACAGTGAAGCCTTAGCTAAATAGAAAGCTGGCATAATATAGTGCTTTGTATTAGTTGGTATCATGAGGATACCTGTGGCCTCTTGGGAGACTCACATGAAGTAATAAATGACTGAAACACTCAATTGAAAAATAATGGTGATCTCATCACCACGTAGATATATTTTCTGAAAGTTCACTCGTTTTATATTGCACAGAGCACTGGATAATAAATTCGACAGGTTAATAAAAGCATGATTGAATAATTTGCTTTAATTTAATGTTTTGATTGTAAGTGACTTGTTCCTCAAGACAACTAACATCTTTCTTAACATAATTTGCTAGTTACTGTTGCATACAATTTCCTGGGATAAATTCTGGGTTTTCAGTATGGTTTTTCTAAAAATTGCCCAAAGCTTCTGGAAACACATGTACCTTTGCATGTGTAATCTCCTTAGAGATTCCACCTGTGGTTACTATTTATGCGAACTGTGATGCTGATCATGACATTGATTTATGCTGATGTTTGGTCGAAGCATGCTTACATTCACTTTACTGATACAGGCCTATCCACGACGTGAAGATAATGCGAACTTCTGTTAAAGATTGAAGCCCAGATGCTGCTATGAAAACCAATGTTTAGATTCAGAAATCGTCTTAACTTCTCATTTTGGGCATACTAGTCTAATAAACGAGTTTTTAAGGCGAAATTAATAGTGTACTGTGATTGACCATTTGTTACATTTGGAATTCTCGTCTCATTTGACAATATACAAACTCCAAGAACCGAAAGAACTGAAAATTATAAACTAGGGACGCGTGAATATGATTATTCAAATCCGTATCATATAAACTTAACTTAAGGCTGTCACACTTAGCCAGTATAATCATTACATTATGCAAACTATCTGTTTCCATCCAGTGGAGATTTCTCTCTTATTTTTCCCCATCACAATCCAATGGAGCTTAGAAAGCTGGTTAATATGCTTACACGCATACCTTAGCTGTGCTATCAGGCTGGCCCATTCAGCCATAACATTACAAATTCCAAGAAACAAAGTAAAAGACCATGCTAAAGAATTTAGAATTAACCAAAAAAAAAAAAAAGAGAATGTCATTAAACTTACATGCCACAACTAATTTCTATGATTTAGGAGGAAGAATGCGATACGTGTAGCCAATATTTCGAGTAGCACATAGCCTCAGCTTTTCAATCGAGAATAATCCTTTTGTGCTCAGATAAAGATAAAAGTGCGGAGTACTTCCAGCAATCTTTTCCCTAAAATCCTATCCCATGCGTAAACCGTAGGTTTCCACCATATTAGTAGCAGCTTCCGGTCCAATAGAGCCACAGTACATAAACAACAGAGTGAGCTGGATTTTATGTAAATCCAAGCCCAACTCAACTAATGCATCGTATAGTTGTCAGTCAGAACATATTCAAATTCAACCCAGCTTGCCAGTGTTAGTAGTCTCATTCAACTAACTCCATTTTCTTCAATATTGGTGAGGTTTAACATTAACGGCGGGACCTGATTAAATCCATTGGGCTTCACAGGTTCACGTGCGCTCTCTTTTGTGAACGTGATCTTGTTTGGCTCGGGGATTTTGATGGCTGGTGCTTCAGAGTCAGCCTGCTGATGTAGCATTTCCATCCGCTTTAAAGATGGTACTTCACCCTTAAAGTATCGGTGCCAAATTTTCCGGTATGTTGGCTCCAAACCACGCGTAATGTTTTGACAATCACAGACAGGGGACTTAGCCATAAGGTCCCGAAGACCATTCTCAAGTTTGAGAGTGCAGTAATATCAGAGGCCAATTTCATAGCCAACTGGAAATATCTTCATTTTGGGCAACTAGATGTTGTAGGCCTGTTTCACGATCAGGTAAAGTACAAAGTTTAGCCAATAAAAATTAGATCGAACTTACAAAATATATGTATGTGACAAAATAAATAATACTACAAACAGTTCACAGTAACTGCAACCAACAAAAAGGAAAGAAAGCATCCTAAAAAGTATTAACATGCACACATTCATTGGGAAGTTAATTTATAGATCTAAACCCTCCACTTCTATGTTCTAGCAGTCAACTTCTGTGTGTAGGGCTACATGAAATAGAAGATGTAAAGGAATGATATTCTGAAATTGCACTCCAAAACTATACAAAAGCACCATCTTAGTCAAGACTTTAAACATGATGGGACAAATTGGGCTTTACCCCATTCCAGCCAATGTCAGGAATATGTATGTGCACATGGGCTTCGGCAACAAAGGAGTCACATCAACATTACCACTAACAGTCCATTTGGTAGTTGTTCAAGTAGAGTAGATTTTTTACTAGTAAAATGTTAATAAATAGAGCTTTCGACAAAAAGTCATTGGTTGTTTGATTGCCAACCACATTTAATAAAATTACATAATTATCCTAATGAAAAGTTTCCTAAAGTCTAAGTTATGAGAGAAATGAAGTAAAACTTTTAAAATAAAATAAGGGTATTTAAGATATTTTAAAGTTTTAAAAAACTTTAAAATTTCTACTCAAAGGCCCAAAGTTGGGGTTCCCCTAGAACAAATAAAATATTATTTTAAATCTACAAAAGCTTTTTTCTAATAACAATCATATGATACAAAAAAAATTTGAAAAGAATTTTTTAACATTTAAAAAGCTCCTTTAGCCAATAGAGAAGTCATACCAAACAAGTATTAAATCAAGTCATGGCAAAGCCACAAAGTCAAGATATTTTACTATCTTATCTTACACACTGAAGCATCATTCTAGAATCATAATATGAGGCACTTGTCCACATTTTCATATTTTAACTTGGACGTTTCAATGAAGGACAAAATATTTTAGCATCAAGACCCCACAAAGGGCCATGTGAAAGAGCTTCCACTCGGATTCTCAATTCAGGCTACCTGAGTAGTCCTTATTAAGGGCTGAGTGAGCTCCTGTTCCAGGATTAAGACTGGGTTAACCCAACGCTAGACGCCCCTTGCACCCCAGACTTTCGACAGCATCAACACGTGAAACCCAGGCTGCCTAAAAGGTAATAGCCTGAGAACAAATGCCCCCACCTAGAGAATTTAAGTGGTTTACTTCACATTTGAATATTCTGTCACAATGCTTGGGAGGGCGTTGTCCAATATCCAAAAGAAAAGTGAAAATGAAAAAGATAATTTGGTATAAATGGTCAAACCAAGCAGGCCAGACGGACAGAAAACAGAATACCTGAATCAAGCACAAAGAAGGCATTATTACATTAGATAGGCATTAGCCAACATAGCAGAAATGTTCCTTACCAGCTTTGGAGAGAAGACTCACACCAACATTGTGAGCATGCACAAAACCAGCCATAGTAACACAGGGAGCTCCCATGTATAGAGATTCACAGGTGGTTGTAGTTCCAGCATATGGGAATGTATCCACACTACACAAATGAGATAACATAGGTCAGAATCTACAGACAAGTAAAATTTGTGAAGTCAGAGAATCTAACAAACCAACAAATAGCAATGAACTACATTAGAAGCTAGTCTGATTGTGCAAAGCAAATCAATTCTAATGTTCATTTAAAGTGCTTAATGTTAGGTTTTAATTTAATTAATTCTTTCTTTCATGTAAAGATGTACAAGATGAAGAGGATGCGATCATTGTTAAACTTACACCAAAACAGGAGTAACATCAAAACTCCATAATAAAGATATGTTTAATTAAATTTATCGATCACAAGCTGAAAAACCTTCAAGATGCCCTGTAAGGTCGGGAAGCCACTCTACTTAATTCAAGTCTGAAATGAAGTCCAATATCAAGTAGAGGAGATTGGTATTACACCCATATCAGTCAAAAAAAAAAAAATAGAAGGAAAACTTCTTTTGAAAAAAATACAAAGGATCAAGATACACTGGCATGCACACACACATACAAAATAGGGAGGGGGAAGAGAGAGATAAAGGTACACGAAGATTAATTGTGAAATAACAAGGTATTGTACAACTCTACAAAATATACAAACATATTTAGGTTTCTCTGACCACTACTCAGTAGAAACATAAAGGGAAAAATGATAACTCTGAATTGCTCATCTGCTATTGATAACAAGTCAACTTAGATTTTACCTGATGTCCATAAGAGAACAAGCTTGCATGTGATCGCGTTTCAGAAGTTTTAGAGGTAAAGATCAACTCGTACTGATTCCAATCCCAGCTGCTCCAATGTTGTAAGAAATCTGTCTTACACTATCACAGCAAAAATGTTTACATTTTACAACAAGGCGAGAGTTTGGAACAGCACCAAATGTCCTCGCCCAAACTTGCAAAACTTTTGGTGTTATCTGATAAAGGTCCATAAAAAATAAATGAGAAAATAAAAACTACATAAATATTTAAAAGGTTAACTATCAAAAGTGGAACATGCGTGTTAACAAAGAAAATACCTAATTAATACCTTCACTAGATTATTAAAACTACCAAATGTAATAAAGCCATTGGCAAGAGCAGGAGTTGGAGAAATAGGGCCCGCCTCCAGTGAGGGTGAATAACAAAGAAAGCATTCAGGTAATCTAACTAGCTCCTCAACATGCCTGCCAAATACAGAGATTAATGTACTGTTAGTCGTACGAAAAAGATCAACTCTGAATCAAGCTAATGCTTACAAACAGCTCAAAAATGAAAGTTAATTCAGACATACTTCCGCTTTGGGGTCAGCCAGGGAATTCTGTAATCAATAGCAGGCAGACCAGTTGTGTTTGGATAGCGAATCCAAGTCACCTAGAGGAAGAAGCAAAGAAAGAGTAAATTATGGAAAAAGCTGTAATTACACCAAAATACACAACTTGAGCAAATAAAAAATGTGGATCACAAGATACTTAAAAAAAAGTGCAAGCAAAAAATTGAGACCATCTAATATCAAGGTTAGCTTCAATATATGGCCTTGAATTCAGACTATCCAGAATATTAGATTGCCTGCCTTCCGCGGTCTTGCTAATTTTCAGCAGAATAATGCTAGGGATACAAACTCAATACACACTATGTGAGAATCTAATGTGGCATATTAGTAGTTGTTGGATTCATGCCACATCAGTTTGTATTCCATAGTTTGTATAGAGAGTTTGTATCCTAGCATTGCTCTTCTCAGCATCCAAGGGTCTGATTTACAATCAACGCAAACCTAGCACTTGCTCTATACAATTTGAACCAAAGAGTTAATTGTTGTCCCACCCTTAATAACTTGAACAAATGCCCAAGTAAATTTTTATCAAAACTTGAGCCATAAAAGCATTCTAAAATGATAAGAAATGAAAATACATGAAAGCATCTAATCAACCATAAGGCAATCTTATTTCATATAATGCACAAAACAGGCAACAATTGATTCTCTGACAAGAAAAATGTTTCGGCAAAGTAAATGATTCAAACAAGAACAGGCAATTAAATCCTTCCATGGCAGACATTTTGCAGTTTATTACACATACAGAAATATAATACAGAAAAAGCAAAATTGCAAATTAAAAAGGAAAATCTGACGGAGCAACCTAGGGAACATGAAAAGCTACAACATACCTGAACGGAGGGTGGCCGGCACATCATCATTCCTAACTTCTTATGAGCTGTGTGACCAGTAAGTTTGACCAAGACGTCGACTTTAGCTTCTCTGACAATGCTTGCAACTTTCTTTTCATCACTCCCATATATATCTCTCCCAATTCCACCCTTCTTCACAACTTTCTCCCCAAACCTAATAGTTTTTGAGTCTACCTACATAATTATTATAATTCAATTCCACCAAGGAAGTGTACAAGTACATTAGCCTAAGAGAACAAAATTCTGGAACTACACAAATCTCTTGCTTTTCTAGCTCGAAATAATTTATAGCATTGCATTTAAATGCGTCAGTCATTATTGTTCCCATTGCATTTTAATGCATCAATCATTATTACTGTCAATGCATTTCAATGTGTGAATCATTATTATTCCCATTACATTCTAGTTCTTTTCTCTGAAAAGATACCCAAATTTTAATTCTTGGAAACCACAAAAGTCACAAATTGAGAATATTTATCTCCGAAATTGCTTCCTTATTGAGAAACAAAGAACTAAAAGAATGGCATAAGTAATTTTTCATTAAGACTGCCTCTAGCATAGATTAATATAGATTTTATAAGTTTCAGAAGAACAAACAAATTATTTTCTTCTTATTACTTGAACTACAATTTGCAGTAAATAAATAGGATACTTAGCTCCCTATCCCAACTAATTTAAAAAGTGAAAACTTATCCTAACTAATTAAATTGTTACTTGAACAAATAAGATAAAAAATATCCTAACAAACTTCTTAAAAAAAACTTACCACCTTCTTAACTATTCTCAACACTCCCTCTCAAGTTGGTGCATAAATGTCAATCATGCCGAACTTGCTAATGAGAAGCTCAAAGTTTGGTCAGAATAATCCCTTTGTTAGAATATTTGTTCTTTGCTACATTGTAGGTACAAATGGCATGCAAATTACTCCTATCTCAAGTTTCTCTTTAATGAAGTGCCCATCAATCTCAAAATACTTGGTTTGATTGTTTAACACTGGGTTATGGACCATGCTTATCGCTGCCTTATTGTTACAATAGAGCTTCATTGCTTTCACCAGTTGTTTTAACTCTTCCAATATCCCTCGTAATTTCACAAACTCTATTGGCCATAACTCGATACTCAACCTCAACACTACTTTGTGCTACTACATTCTACTTCTTACTTTTCCATGTCACAAGATTTCCCCATATATATTTACAGTCCCCTAATTTCGACTTCCTGTCTGCTACAAAACCTACCCAGTCTGCATCTATATAGGCTTCAATTGCCTGTTGTCCTCATTTTTTAA
>JAWDEX010000005.1:7688408-7714224 GCA_035221805.1 Trichilia hirta | reverse complement strand
ATGTAAGTGTGTGATCACATACAAATCACAAAAGTACAACGAAAGTAGCAAGCATAACAGGATATAACAATATACATATTTATTTTTAGAAAATTAAGCAAATTTAATTTGACAATCTCTAACTTTTAATGATTAATTGATGAAGAGTAACACTAATTTTGTGATGTCTCTCACAAGTCAAACGCTTTTGATTTTCTTACTTTTGGCCACATAAGAGAGAGAAAGAGAGCAAAAGAAGAAGAAGCAGAGAAGCTGAAGCATAAAGGAATAAAGCAAAAACATTCTTTGCTTTCTTTTTTATTTTTTAATTTTAATGCAAAATATTATTAAAGCCCCTAATTATAAAATATCATTCAGGTCCCCATCTAAAAAATATTATTTAGGCCTTTAATTATTAAAAATCACAAATTAACCTCGAATTTTATTTAAATATCTAAATATTTATAGAATATTGCAATTTACTTTAAATTATAATAAGGTAAATTTCTCAAGTTCTCTTTTTGTTAAACTATTTAACGCATAAACCATTTATGACTTTTGATCAAATAATATCTCTGAGAGTGTTAGCTCGCTTATGAATATTATTTTCTCTCTTTAATAGAAAAGATAATCTCAAGTTTATATTATGACCTCTCAAGTTCACTATGATATTAGTCGTAAGCTGAAATTAATCTTATTGATCCTATTTCGAATCATTCGAATGCTCAACGACTATGGTTAACATCTAACAATGTGTCATAGTTCCTAAATCATAATAAAAAGAATCTTTATCTAACTTTTATTTTTAATTATAAGTTTTGTGTGAATATTCTCATTTCGTTCGTCTAATCCCAACCAAATTAGGGTTCAAAATGTCAAAATTCTAAATTTAGTTATATTCAAATAATCAGTCAATATGAGTTAAACTTGTCACTACAAACTCTTCATATGATATTTGTCCTTTGGCTAAAGACTTATTTTTTACTCGTTTACTAATATTCGACTAGGAACTCAAATCTGGATTGAGTCAACAGTACCTTAAAATTTATTTTATTAAGTTAACAGATTTCTTCTGACAGATATTTAATTCTCAATATAAATAACATATGATCAAACTGACTTCTGTATATAAAACATGATTAGTCTTACATTTATACATTAAATGAACCATGTGCATCTGTATCGATTGATAACTATTATGTCCAAAGTCTGAGAAATAGTTAATACACCTATATAATTCAATGATGAATCATTAATAATATACACTCATGTGATTCATTATACTTTAATCACGTTCAAAAAATAGTTCTCTAATTATTATTACATACTAATGTCCTAATGATATGACTATCATATCACTCGCACTAATATTATCTCATAATATTCACCGAAGATATTTAGTATACCTACTATGCAATATTAATGCCTAGTTAATATTATGTCTGTAAAAAATAATTTAAATAATCTAATTATCTTGGACGATTCACATGTGTATTCTATCACTAGTTTGATTGGATAGAAGAAGAAGTATATACGAATGAATTAAAATAATTTTTTTATTAATAAATATGTACAATATATATTATTATAGTTACTCAATACAGTGTGCCTAAAACCGATCACACGAATGATTTTAAGGCATATAACACTAATAATCGCCTATGAAATAGGTGACAAGTGTTGGGTAAAACAATCTAACGTGGATGGACATGCTATTAAGCTAATTTGATTTTATGGCTTATCATAAAAAATTTTAATTAGTGAAATGACCCTTTTAGCCCTTGTAGAATTTTTTATTTCCTCTTTTACTCATGGGCACAATTTATAATTTCTAGGGCGTTATACATACAGCCAAAATAAGAGTGATTTTACATTTCTTCTTTGTTTTCTCCCAGGCTAATTGCTTCCGTTTTCTTTTGCCCTTATCAATATCTCTTCTTTTCAATTTACTTCATTTTTTACTAATTAAATCTCACTTTTTTTAATAAATCA
This sequence comes from Trichilia hirta, assembly GCA_035221805.1. Taxonomy (NCBI): domain Eukaryota; kingdom Viridiplantae; phylum Streptophyta; class Magnoliopsida; order Sapindales; family Meliaceae; genus Trichilia; species Trichilia hirta. The sequence continues at coordinate 7,712,253 of JAWDEX010000005.1, read as the reverse complement.
TTAGAACACAACCCCCTTTACTTCTTTAAAGTTTTAATTTCAAATTTGGTAAAGAATTCAAGTGAAAATTAAAATTATGATTTGGGAATAAAATTTGAGATTTTTAAAAATCAATACAATTATAAATTGAAAATTAATACAGTCTTCAATAAGATTTTTATCATGTTTTAAGCTTTAATTTATTATTTTGATGAAATTGAAGAGTTAGGATTTATTGTGCATACATGGATTTGATGATTTGAGTATGAATTTAGAAAATTGAGTTAGATTAAGTATTTTAAGGATTAAAATAATTTAATTTAAGGCTTTGATAAAATTAAGAAAGATTACTATTTTAAGAGTACTAATCATTCAAATTAGGTTAGTTAAAAAATTAATTTGTTATTACTAAATTCAAGTTAGAATGAAAATTATGATGATATAGGAAAGGCAATGGAATTTTATTTGTTAAAAATCAATTAAATGGCCAAAATTGTATAAAATCTCAATAAGTTAAGTTCGGTTGAGAAAATTTATAACATTAGCTTATGTATGAAATGTATATTGTATTAGTTTTGTTTAAGAATGTAGAATTTGATAATAATATTGGTATGTGTGAATTAGGCTTCTAAAAGACCAAATAAAGAGTTCTTGAAACAAATGTATACCCTCCCTAAATACTTAGTAAATTCTATTTTATTTTATTTTAATATTTTAAAATAATTTAATAAAACTTGCTATTTTTCAATTAAGAAATAGATTTTATTTTACTTTGTACTAAAATATTTATATGGCTTGTGATTTTGAAATGTTAGCGATTTATATGATTATGGCTAGAGGCTAATGGATGTTTTCATGATTTGAGACATACTTGAATTATTGTGATTGATGCAAAAAACTCTATGTAAGTGTTATTATATTTGATTGGATTTGATTATAATAGTAATACAGTTAAGAGGGCCAAGTTTTATTGATTTTTGTAACTACAGAATGGTAGCCTAGGGCAGGCCTAGGAGAGGCTAACTAGGTTAGTAGAGATTTACAAATGGAGGTGATATAAGGGATAATGTTAATGAGATTTTGAGATTGGTGTTGATCCCTGTGAATCTCGTTGAAAATAGTTGCAGATCTCATCACCTAATTACTCGAGGCTAATGTTAGTAGATTGGCTGATTTTAAATAAAATGAGTTTATAAACTATTTGAAATAAAAATTATTTATGATATATATAAATAAAATAATTATTATATGAAAAAAACCCACTAACGATCTGAAGATAACTTATAGCTAGGAAAATTGCTGAGAAAAGAAGCCAGTCTAAATGACTTCTTAAAACACAGGCCATGGATTTAATAGTGTAAATGTTCTAAAATTTGTTTTGAATATTTTCTTATTTCAATACCAGTTAAATTAAATTATTTATTTTGAAACTAATATGTAACAGTTTGGTCATGGATTTAGTATACTTAACCCTATGTCTTTCAATTTTAGGAGAACTTGGGAATACTTAGAGATTGTATGGTAGTGATTGCATCAGATCAAGTATGTTTAGGTATAATCTTCTTACTCGACTCACATAATTGTTCATTAAGTCTATTGGAGAATTATGTACATATTGTAATTTATGGTTGTTTTTAAGAAATATAAATAAGAGATTGTATTATTTTATATTTTTAATATTTGTATATTTAATATATGGAGGTTATTATAAGATTAAGATGTCTCGAAGGGATAATTTAAAATAATTTTATATTGCATGTGTTTTTTAATTTGATGATAATGTATGTTTTGATTGTGATAATTTTTAGATATTTAAAATGGTTGATATGATTTATAAATGATTAGAGTTTGGGAGTATTAGATGATTCATATTCAAAGTATTTTAAAATATTTTTGAAAACAGGTATTAATCTAGCCGTACAGCTTCTTGATATGCATTTTGGACTTAAGGAATTCTTATCAAGGAGTTGTGATGGTTGTTATAGGTAGGTCCCACGGGTCAAAGATGTGATAATTTTATTAGTACCAAAGTCAAAGATTTAAAAAAAAAATTCAACAATAATTTAAATAGTTTTATTTAATTTGAAAATGATTATAATGTTTGAGTGGATTTATAAGATTTTTAATCGATTTTAGAAAATACCTAGTGGACTAAAGTGTGTCAAGTTTTAGAATTGCATTCATAAGAATCATTACGGCCATGAATAAAGAGATAGATAGATAAACTGTTTGTATTGTATGCCTTAAAATTATTCGTGTTATCGGTTTAGTATACTTTGTATTAAATTATGTTGTAATATGTACTATATGTATTTATTAATAAAAGAAATTATTTTTTATTCATATGTGTAAGCTTTTTTCTTATTATAATCATACTAACAATTGAGTATACATATGAATTGCCTAAATAATATGATTATTAAAATAGTTTCCTATAAAAGTATTATCAATTGGATATTGATTTCGCCTAGTGGACACACTGAATGTCTTCAGTTAATATTATTAGATGATATTAGTGTAATAAAATAATAGTCATATCATTAGAATATTAGTGTAGAATGACAATTAGAGAACTGTTATTTATATGTGAACAAAATTATAATGAATCACACGAAAGTATGTAGCTAATAATTCATCATAAAATTGTGCTAGTATATTAATTACTCCTTAAACCTGAGACATCATAGTTACTAATTACTATAGATATATATAATTTATATGATACATAAATGCGAGACTAATTATATCTTGTACACATAAGCTGATTTGGTCATATGTTATTTATATCGAGAAGTAACTAAGAGTAAGATAGAATCCGTTGACATGATGTAAAGGATTTTGAGATTTCGTTGACTTAATTTAAATTTGAGTTCCAATCAAATAATAATAAACAGCTGAAAACAAAGTCTGTGACCGAAGTATAAATATTATATGAAGAGTTTATAGTAATAAGTTCAGCATGTACTAACTAATTATCTGAATAAAACTAAATTAAGGATTTTGATATTTGTGAACCCTAATTTAGTTGGAAGTAGACGAATAAAAAGAGAATATTCATATGAAATGCATAATTACTTATAAATCATTTGAGAAAGATTTTTTTACTGTAATTTAGGAGTTATAGCATGTTGCTAGACGTTAATCATAATAGTTGAGTATTGAATTATTCAAGGCGGGATCGATAAGGTCAAATCTAACTCATAACTAATATTACAGTAAACTCAAGAGGTTACAACATGAACTTTTAATCATTCTTGTTATTAGAGAGAGTAAATATTATTCGTAAGAGAGTTAACACTCTCGAAGATAATATTAGGCTAAAAATCGTAAATAGTTTATGAGTTAAATAGTTTAATAATTTGAGAGCTATGTTTAATGATCCAAATGTGATTTAAAATGAGTTACAATATTTTATTTAAATTAAAACTATTAAATAAAATTAAATAAATTCAATCAAAATAAGTTTGACTGAATTTATATTTTGACTGAATTTATGGTCAATTTATAATTTTCTTAAATATGAAAGCCTAAGTAATATTTTATAAGTACGATTGAGAAGCTTGTTAGATAAAATTTAAGATCCATTTATTTTTTACTAAAAGACTAAGGACACTTTAGTAAATAAGAGAAAAATATACATGGCCAATTTTTCATTTTTTTTGGATGATTTTTCATAATTAGCAAAAATTAAAAAGGAAAACTTTACTCTCTCTCTCTCTCTCACTCTAGTTTAGCCAAGCAAAGGTGGATTAAAAAGTTTGATTTCTTAGAGATTTTAAGCTTTTGAAGTTAATTTCTTCATCAATTCACTAAAAGTTAGTGATTAAACTTGAAAATTAGACTTTTTTGTATGATTTTAATGATTTATGCTTAAAAATTCTAATTCCTTATTTTGAATGCAACCAATACTTTAAAATGACATCAGAGCACTTGATTGTGTTAGTTGTGTGCTTAATTTAGTGATTTGTTGGTTAGTTTGGTTGATTGAAGCTTGGAAGTGTATATGGCCATATTAGCGTTTATGGAATCCTAAACTTGTCAAGTAAAAAAGATGATGAATAGTTTGTTATCTTGACTTATTGATGATTTTATGGACATCATTTGATGGTTGATAACATATTGGATTAATGGTTTCATGTGATGAAATCAAAAAGCATGATAGATGAACATAATGCATATATTCGGCCATAATAGAATCCATACGTATAATTGTTATTCTCATGAGTTTCTTACATGATTTAATGCTTATTTAATTATAAGAATGCCATAGAGACGTTGATTTTATGGGATAAAATTGATGAAAATTGATTTGTATATGAATGACGAAAATTTTGGCCATAGTGGGAATTATGCAACTAATGGCCATTTTCATGTGCTCTTACATGTTTTAATATTTATTTGATGAAATAAAATCATGTGGAATGTGTATGAAACCCTATATAGTTTGGCCATGATGAATTTAGCTTGAGTTCAAATCGTTTTGAATGATCAATTTATGTTTAAATGTTAAACATGCTTATATGATCATTATTGCATTTTATTAATTGTTAACAATATTCAAAATGATCATTAGTTGATGATAAGTGTAAATTTAGCTATATGAATTATTGTCAATTAATTTGGAAAGTGATTGGTTACTAAATATGTATAATATTCATATGATGAATATTAATATATGTTTAATTAGGTTAAATTGTTTTAATGATTAATTTGATTAACCATTAAAACATATATATATATTATGTGATAATATATATATATGTGTATATCATTTGATAATATGATAGTGATGCATTTATATGATAAATGTATATCATGAAATTATATGCATTAATTTGGTTAATAAATTGTTTATTAACCAAGTTAAATGTAATAATTAGTCAAAACACTTTTTTATTTTTCAATTGGTTAATGTTTTGATAATTATTAGCTTTATAATGATTATGTTTCCTAAATGTTAAACTTTGATTTTATTTTTAAAAGAAAAAGAGAAGGTATATTAGGGTTTATGGAAATCCTAATTGATTTTATTATTTATTTAATATATATACTATATTAGATATGGCATATGTATTATTAATGGAAACATAATTATTATAATTATTTTTAAAATAAAACAAAATTTTATTTGGGTTTATGGAAACTCTAAATGACTTAAAGGTGTTGCTTAAAATTGTTTGACAATTTAAGCAATTATATGTAACTAATTAAATTAGTAAGTCTAATTTAGTAAATATAATCAAATTTTACATTAAATAATTGTTTATTAAAATTTTATCGATGATGTAATTCGATAAGCTATTTGATAATTTATCGACATTACATTTGATTAATAATAATAATAATAATAATAATAATAATAATAATAATAATAATAATAATAATAATAATAAATTATTTTATTACACTTACTTTGTCGAGTAACTAACTCAATCAACCTCCAACACAATTATTTGTATGATAAATAATTTGACCCAAATCAATGTCAAATTTTGTGTGTCAAATTTAATAATTAATGAAATTAGGTTATTTTAAATAAAATAGATAATTTTATGAAAATTGACTATGTCGAGAAAAAGAATGTATTCCTATAAGATGTGAAAATTTTTAAAAATATTTTGACCCCTTGAATTATTATATGTTTACATTCTATTGTAGAATAATTAATAATTTTTTTATATAAATTTCTTACTCTAAGAATTCTATTATGTGAGGGATATGAGATTTATGTATTGAATTAGGTTATCTGATCCTCAATAATTTTTGAATTTTAATCAAAATTCTATTATGTGAGATTGGGATAAAAATATTATTTAAAAAAATATAATAGTTTGAATATGACTAGTATAAGGTACCATTTAGAACTATTACAACTAGTGTCTTCTGTAAGGCACCATTATATGAAATTATATATAAGGTAACTGAAACTAGTGTAAGGCACCACTAGTGTAAGGCATGTCTTGTACACATAAGCTAATTTGGTCATGTATTATTTATATCAAAAAGCAGATAATGGCAAGATGGAATTCGTTAACTTGATTTAAGGAATTTTAATGTTTCGTTGAATCGATCCAAATTTGAATTCTCAGTCAGATAATAGTAAATAGCTAAAATCAAAGTCTTTGACTAAAGCATAAATTTCACACGAAGAGTTCGTAATGACAAGTTAAGTATGTATTGACTAGTTATTTGAATAAAACTAGATTAAAGGTTTTGACATATGTGAACCCTAATTTAGTTGAGATTAGACGAATAAAAGAAGAATATTCACATAAAATGCATAATTACTTATAAATTATTTAATGAAGATTTTTTTACTATAATTTAAGGGCTATGGCATATTGTTAAACGTTAACCATAATCGTTAAGTATTGAATTGATCGAGATAGGACCAATAAGATTGAATCTAACTCACGGCTAATATCACAATAAATTTAAGAAGCCATAATATAAATTTTTGATTATTCTTATTATTAAGAAGAGTAAATATTATCCGTAAGAAAGTTAGCATTCTCGAAGATAATATTAGACCAAAAATCGTAAATGATTTGAGAGCTATGTTTAATGACCCTAATGTGATTTAGAATAAGTTATAATATTTTATTTAAATTTAAAATATTAAACAAAATTAAAATAAATTTGATCAAAAAGAATTTGACTAAATTTAGAGCCAATTTATAATTTTTAAAATATAGGAACCTAAGTGATATTTTATAATTATTATTGAGAAGTTTGTTAGAAAAGTTTTGGTATATATTTGTCTTTAACTAAAAGGAATAAAAATATTTTAATAAATTAGAGAAAATATATATATAGCCAATTTTTTTTTGGATAATTTTCATAATTAGCAAAAATTAAAAAGAAAAATTTTACATTTATCTGTAGTTCAGCCAAGTAAGATCGGATAAAAAAGGTTTGATTTTTTGAAGATTTTTAACTTTTGAAGTTAATTTTTTTATCAATTTACTAAAAGTTAGTGATTAAACTTAAAAATTAAACTTTTTTGTGTTATTTTAATGATTTATACTTTAAAATCCTAATTTCTTGTTTGAAATGCAATCAAAACTTCAATTCTAACAGGGAATTGGTTTTGTCCGTTATGGTACTGTAGATTTGCGGTGAAGGTAAATTTGATCGGAAAACTCAGCATTCCGCTAATGATGATATTTTTTTGTACCTTTCACCAACGCAAGCATAAATTTCATGTTTGTGTAAGGAGTAAAGGAGGAGAATTGAAGTTGAAATCCCAAAGTAAATGTTTTTGCAGTGATAGGTGTAAGCATGTTTTATCAGGCGTTCACACGCTTGTTGGAAAGCCTTTCTACTAAGCTTTAAGAACTTGACCGGGAGATTGTTGAAATTCTTGGAGTCTGATTACCAAGATGCTAATGTATCTAGTGGTGTTGAATTCTTACAAGAATTGCAGAGGAAATTGAATGTTGCAGTTGATGTGATGGATGAATGTTGAGCCAGTTAAAGACACTGTTACCGGCAGAGAACTTGTCGAAGATGTTGTCTTCAACTGGAGATTAGAGCTGAAGAGTTTTAACTATGGAGGGTTCTACACGGTGGTTTTTGGTAAAGAAAGGACAAATAGTTTCTTTTGCAACCCTCAAGACTCTGAAAAAGTCGCAGAGTCACCATTTGTTACTGCAAGTTTCAACTACTGCAGGCATGGAATATGTCGTCTGCTGATGGGTGAACTTGAAAAGTTGCTCATTGTATTGGGGGTGGAGATCTTGATCTTGCCTTCAGCACCCAGTGTAGTAAACGCATGGACTACTAAATTTGGGTTTTCGAAGATGACAAATTCTGAAAGATTTTGAAGTACTTGAGTTGTAAGTTCCCGGATTTTCAGGACACAATCATGTGCCAGAAGCCCCTTCGGCCAATTACTGCCTATTACAAGCATCTTGTTGTGAAACTGATCTACTGATCTAAGATTCGATTGCTTCTAAGCTTCAATTGCCTCAGCCCCATTTCAGAATTAAAGGAGATGATAGTGAATAGACCTGAGTAATACATGGATAGATTTTGATTTTCTCATAGAAATTTCAAAATTGTTTTGTACTACAGAGGTGGTGTATTGAACTATCATGTACAGATTGCTAATCACGTTGAATAGATATTGATATAAGGCATTTTGATAATATGTACGTGCTCTGTCGCGGATGAAACAGGAAGAAATAAAATTTCTTTTATCTAATCATATTTCATCATATTTCTGACTCTGTTTTATCTGTGTTCTGTGTTCAGATTTCCAATATGTATACCATCTGCAAGGGGATTTCATTTTTGGTTATTGGACATGTAGCTGAGAATAAACAATCACTTAAGGATGTTTTAATTTGAAGTAAAATACAATAAAAAGAATAAGCTCAAAGCTTATTGAGTGGACTCATTAAACACAATATATTACTTTCAATAGCAATTCCTTAATACGATAGAAGAGATTAAACAGTTTCCATTCCTCACATACAGTGAAACTCAGATGACAAGAAACACACCTAAGGAAACATAAAAACATCTGAATCAATTGGAAACATTTTCCTTCTCTCATTGCTTTCGAAGGGCCAAACCAGACAGCAGCACCAAAACCACAAACAGAACAGTAGCAATTAAAGATGCCACCACAGCACCACTGACTTTCTGGCAGAAATCACCAAATTGTTGACAAATAGCCAACCAGTTTGTGTTTGGATTGCCATTGTGAGCCAAGTAAACTATGGCAGCAGCAGCCGCACCAGCAGCTGTGTTTAAAGTTAATGCCACCTGCAGTAAGGAAACTGTCAGCAAACTGATTGTCTGAAAAGCTTAGGTTGTTAAACTCCTAAAATTTTAATGGTGAGAGAGCTTACAGTGTCAAAAATTAGTAGAAGTAGCCTTGGTCCAACAGCGTGTGGGCGAATAATGGTGACGATGGAGAAGGGAAGGGAAAGAACTAGGTATCCTCCCACTATTCCCATTGCAATGACAAAAAACCTGCAAACATGGATATCTCAGTATTTTGTGGCACAAGTTTTTGTAAACTCTCATTGTTTCCGTTATTGATGCTGCAATAGATGTACACGTAACTAATGATTGCAAGTAAATGGTCTCATAGAACTGGAATGTTAAGTAAAATCACATACTGAAATGTAGGAAGATCATCATAACTAGCTTCAAACTGAAAGAATTGAGTGAAGAAAGGAAGAGTTTCATCGCTAGTTGCCATGGTAGCAGCAGCAGCAAGAGTACAAACAATAGCCCCAATTCTCAGAATGAAGTCTAATATAGCTATTCCCTTCTTGTATCCACCCTTTTCGCGCCTTGGAACTCCCATGAGAGGTGCTTTTCCTTTAGCAGCAGCGCTAGATTCTGGAACATCAATGGTAGTTGAATCACTCATTTTTGTTCGGAGTGAAAGAGGCTTGAAACTTGTAATGAGAAGTAGAGAATATTGATTGATTAGAGAACTGAAATGTTGCGATGAAAATGGATGAACGAATGAACCTTATATAGGTAGAGTGAAATGGTTTTTGAGTTTAATATTGTAAATTGAATCTTAAGTTTTTGGTTAATGAGAGTAAGGGAAGTCGTTGACATGATACAATGAAAAGGAGGGAGTAGGAATTGAGAACAAATTGTGATGAAGTCAAGACACATTACCAACTCATAAAGTGCATTCAATTTAATAAGTCAACTAAACCATGTAGCCTCCCTAATCCATCAATTGTTGCAGTGATCTATGTCATTCCACTCACATTCCGCCTCTTTTGGTCATAAGTCATGGGAGGTTGCATTATAAAATAACCAAATCCTTTTAAGATTGTGAAGCTAGTATGTTATCTAGATCATCTTATGCCAAAGTAATTATAGCTAACCATCCATTACAAAATAATCAAGCCTGTGTTCGAAACTTAATTTCTTGTTGCAAGTTTCGCAAATCATACACTGTAAAAGAGATCGGATCAACTCATCATACAGCCCAAATCTAACCCCATACCGTTATTTAAGGAACAAAAAGAAAAAATACCTATGCCCAATGGGTCCAACGATTGACTCGAAAAGAGAAGGGGAAATGAGTTGAAGCTTAACAAATCTGCTAGTAATTATGCCCATAATTTCTCACCCTCGCCCCAAAATTTAGAAACCAGATGATCAACCAACCAGAGTTGTACGCCACTGGGGGCAATGGATTAACACTTTGACACTCCGCAATTGCTCTATTTCTTCAGAGATATCTTAATTATTGCAAAATGAAAATAATTTCTGTACTAGCACATCTACGAGGGAGAAACAAGAGCAAAAGAGTATATTTATTGATTAACAAAAAAATATCATAATTACATATCGTGAATTTACTAATACAAGTCATTTCTCCTTTTCTTCTTGCACGGCTGGCTACTATTCTTACATTTCATGAATCTACTAATAATAAAAGTTGTTCCCCGTTTTCTTTTTGCATAGCTGGCTACTGTTCATCATTGTACAATGCCGGATGTAGTGCTGCATGAAAGTCGGAGAGAATTGTGCTGGGTTTACAGCCCCAATGATAGAAAGGTAATTATGTACGTATTCTCCATCCTCGCTCAGCAAGTGCCTGATTAACCAAACTAGCAGCCTCTGCAAGGTCATCCAATGGAGGATAGCTCCAATTCTCAGATATCTGGGAAATTGGTGCACAGCACAGGTCTGTTGAATTAAGATAAACTTGTATGGATAACATTATTTTCAAGAAAAGAGAAAAGAATTTGCAATTCAATAAAATGAAAAACGGAAGTCAGGAATATGGTGTGAGAGTGGCAACTTACATTCTCTTTACCAGTGAATGGCCAAACAACTCCTCTTTCCTGCAGAGATTTCTGGAAGTAAGGAAACTTCCGTGTACACCGCTCAGCTCCTGTAACATAGACAGGTTTCTGATACAATACAAAGTAAAAATATAATAACATATGAATTTGAATTCAGAAGACTACAAACCAGAAATTCTACGGAAGTTCACCCCATCACCATGTATCAAACATACCCAGTACTATAAGCCTCACTCAACATACTTACTGAATCAGCTATGACGAGCAAAGCATCACCCCAAGCTAGATGCCCTATGTGAGGATTTGGATCTATGCAGCATATGTAAATACAAAAGTATGCGATCTCCCCATTCTGAAAAATCTCCCTAGTTACGAAAATACACCAAAATTCTCTCAAAGATATTAAAAGCAGAGTACCTTCACCATCCCAAATGTAGATATCACTATATTCCTTCACCATAAACTTGGCCACCTGTCAAAAATGCTATGAAAAGTAAGTATTGATGAAGAAAATTGACAAAAGTGCTAAAGAATTCTACCTTCCCAGGAGTTCTTCTAGAGAATGACATTCTGACACTTCCACAACTACAAAGAACACCCTGTGGCATTGAAGTTAACTGCTTTGCAAGATCCACGCCATATCAATAGTTGCCTATCAAAAAGTTCAGTGCAAACTTTTTCTTATTTAAGGCAGTGACATTTCAAAGTAAAGCAGCATATACAACAAGTATCTATCTTACATATACAGGTATGAATGGACTAACTTCTGGTACAAAGCCAAGAAATTCAAAAAATTGCCAATCTTGGAAGCAAAGCATTTGATTTAGGCAAATCTTGTCTGGGGGCCAATAATTACAGAAGATCATAGGTGACAGAATATAATTAAAAGATAAAGCAACGAGACTCATTAAATTTTAAAATTAAACATTTAGGGATCAAGTTACAGTGCTACTTGCCCGGAAGATTCAATTTTCAACCCACGGAACCCAATCCATTTAAACAATAAACAATGACTTTTGATGGCACATTTGTTTAAAGGACATTGCTGCATATATTCTTGAAACAACTTTCTGAGGTCAATAAACAACTCAAATAATGGATATTGCTACAATACCAGCCCCTTAGAAAGAAGAGCACATGCTGAAAAAGACTTTAACCACAAGCAAATGCTGAGAAAGAAGAGCAATTGCTAATTAAGTAAGCACATTACTCGAAGGACCTCCGACATTAACCTCAAGCAAAGGCTTTGGAAGTGTTGCCAACTCATCATTCCAGACAGATGCAGCATTCCTAAGTGTTGCAGAGTCAGCCCAATGAAGAGCTCCCACTGTGAGAACCTGATGTCAAAATTCTAGACCCAATGAGCTACAACATTGTAATAGTTAACTATAACAGACAACAGCGTCTCTTCTTATGTTGTCAATCAAACTGGACAAGCATTTCATAACCAAAGTACATACCACATGTTGGTCAGGAGGTTCACGCGGAGTTATCAACCGCTGAAGAAACCAAGGAATTTGTTCCTGTTCATGAGGAGTCAACAGGTAAAAGTTGGGAAGCGGAGTAATTACCAAATCAAACCTATTCAGATGTACCCTTGGATGTTGTATCTGTGAAATGGTATCAAAGAGTATCCTTTAGAACTATCTATAACCCTCTCTGCATTCTGAAGCATAGTCATTGCACAATAACCACATACATATTGTGGTAAAATACAACACAGATGCTGAAAAATGAAGTAATATATACCTTCATGATTTGAAGAACAATATGTGAAAAAGATGAGTAATAATAAAAATGCAATTAATCATTGAAGAACAGTTATCTTCTCACAAAAGCAAAAACTTAAAAGCAAACAATAGCAGTCCACTTATAGTCATCTTCTACAAGAAGCTATGTTGCTAGAGAAACCTAAAGCTACAAAATGAGGCAGAAGTTGAACTCCAATGAGCAATGTTGAAGGAAGCAAAATAACAGTAAAATGAAAAAAAATCTTGCCATATTAGAACAAATAATTCTAACGCCTAGTTTCCTGAAAGGCATGGTGAAACATGAAGAAGCACACAAAAAATCAACTCTGTGCCCCATATTTCAGCATCAGTATGATGTAAATGCTACTTCACATTCTATAAGGGTAAAGAAAAAGAATAAACTTTAACCTGAATGACAAAAACACTTTCTGGAGCTTGCAATAGAAATGGTATCTTGACCAGAAGCATCAACCAACAATGGTCCCCCCACCCCCACCCCGCCGAAAAAAAAAGTACTTACATGATTTTCGTTGAAGGAAAAAATAAAGTACCATAAAGTTTAGCTGTATGACTTGAAGCTTGCATATATGGACAACCTTGTAACACTTACAAGAACAAGAAAACATCATACAGCTGGAAGATTACTTCCGATAGATTTATATCAGATTTTGCTTAGCCATAAGAGATTAACCACAGAGGGTTAAATGGTTACATCCAGGCCCAGCATCATCAAATTATATTTAATTTGCACGAATAAATACATACTTTTCAAATGTTTGGTGAGCCATTTTTCCAATCTGCTTCACGTCTGCTTCCAAAACCTGTGACAAGCCTGCACTAACACAAGAGCTTTCCCCATTAATCCAGTACACCATATTCAGCATTGAGAAATCTCAATAGAGAGTGACGTATGATTTTCATTTTTAGTTTTTACCACTTGCTTCAGGCCCTATAAATTGCAATTGTGAACCATAAATTTGTTTTATAAGATAGTCTACTTTCTTGTGGAGAGAAACCGGCAACCAATGAAGCCATTCATTAATTCCTCCACTTGGTCTAGTTAAACGCTGCACAAATAAAATCAAACAATCATCAATAACACAACAATGCATCTATCGGGATTGAAAAAAATCGTAATGTATTGTCTAAAAGAAGATTTTTGTAAAAGCAATGTCTACAAAAGCACTTAAAACAAATTTCTGAAAAAAGGACGAATCAACTGCTTCTTTAAAAATCAATCTAAGCGTTTTTCTAACCTTAGAAGTGCTTTCAGCAAAATACCTACAAGAAAGCACTCCAGGCGCGTTATTTATTTGAAAAACCATTTTTGTATAATTTCAACCAGACATTATAAAACAGGGGAAAAAAACGCTTTTGACTGCGGTACATGCTTTTTCACGATTTCAGTAACAAACCCAAACGCAAAGTAAATCATTTTCTAACAATAACACTGTTACATCAACATAAGAGATCAATACAACATAGCCTAAAAAAATGGAAGAAAATGAAGAAATGAATAAAATGATTGACAAAAATCACTCACGTATAAGCAGTGACGACCTGAGAGTCCAAGCCCGCGAATCAAGCCGAAACACTGATTCTCTGCGCTCGCGAATCCGTTGCCGATTACAACCGCCCATTTAATTGCACCGTAAAATGCATCGAAGAACTCTGGAACTCCTGAAAGTCCGGCGGATGGTTCCGGAAGCTTGATCGACGTCATCGGCTGAGCCCACGCTCTCAAAGTGTGGCCTGTGTTTCGGTGAATCCGAATCACTTCGGGTTTGAATTTTCCATTTAAAAATGTTTCCGGATTTGGTACCCTTTGCCTCTTTTCCAGGGCAGGGCCGGGCATCAAAAATTATTTAAAATTTTAAAAATATATAAAATTTGCTAAATCAGTCGAATGTATTAAAATATTAGTATAAAAATATAAAAAAGTCATTAAAAATTGATATTATGAAAACATTTCATAATCCCCAAACATATCTTAGGGCAGTTGCACCTCCCAAGCCCATTTTCATTTACACCGACCCGACCGAGTTTCCCATAAAATCCGCAGTCCACGCAGTCGCTCTTTGTCTTCTTTGTTGCGCAGCTCTTATTCGTTGTTTCTTCAAATAGAGGATGTGGGAAATTGGAGAAGGTGGTCCGCCGGAGGTCACTCTAGAGACTTCCATGGGTTCTTTTACTGTGGAGGTGTTTCTCTTTCTACATTTCTTTTTCCTTTCAATTTTTTTATATAATTTTTGGGAATGAATTACTATTTTACTAATAATGTAAAAGTCAAAATTACAGCTATACTACAAGCACGCACCAAGAACTTGCAGGAACTTCATTGAACTATCTCGCAGAGGTTATTATGATAATACCAAATTCCACAGAATTATCAAGGTAATCCCTTTACTAAATTAGACTTCAGTTGTAAATTAATCTCTTTTATGGCGGAAATTTAACGTTGTAAGTTATTTTTCCATTTTTTTTTTCTTTTTGTATGGCGTAGGATTTTATTGTTCAAGGTGGAGATCCAACGGGGACTGGAAGGGGAGGAGAATCCATATATGGGTATTTTTATTTTGGTTTAGCATAAATTACTTTTATTATTCCATTGAAAGAGAGAAAAAAGTACAAAAATTGCTAGACAC
This sequence comes from Trichilia hirta, assembly GCA_035221805.1. NCBI lineage: Eukaryota > Viridiplantae > Streptophyta > Magnoliopsida > Sapindales > Meliaceae > Trichilia > Trichilia hirta. Next base: position 7,697,085 of record JAWDEX010000005.1, on the reverse strand, counting down.
TTACGAAATTCTACTCTGTTAAAAGAACTTTTTTTTTAATTTTTAAGCACAAAGTTAAAATTTGTTACTTTCGATTACAGTTTTTAAATTTATTAAACCTCTGGACAATTTTTTTTAGTGGTATAAAAGAACTTTACGGAAATCACTTTCGCAAAATGAAAAAAACAAGACAAAATGACACCTTATTTAATTTTTATTCATAATAACAAATGCTAACGTCTTCCATTTGTAATTGACTTTTGAATATGTGAATCTTTCATCCTTTCTTATTTTCTGATACCTAATGATCCTCTATTTCTTATTAATTCTTATACTGAACACCAGCCGTGTGTTTGATGATGAAATAAAATCTGAGCTAAAGCATACTGGAGCTGGCATTTTATCCATGGCAAATGCTGGCCCAAATACAAATGGAAGCCAGTTTTTTATCACTTTGGCACCTACTGCACATCTGGATGGTAATGTTAATATCATTATTCTCTTTTAGTAACTGCAGGAGTTTATTTTGTTGATCTTGTAATAAGATTGTTGAAATATGTGTGTCATATCTAGTTTTTAAAAGTAAAAACCCGAATCTATTTACTCTTTTAAGTTGACAACTGCATAGAGGTTATAATTGTGTGGAATTACATGTCGGGTCAAGTAACACTCATGCAATCAGCAAATGTAAACAGCGACACACCTCTCCTTAGTCTTGATCTAACATCCATGCTCTGATATGTGAGCTCTTATTGTCTAAGACCTTATTCAACTTCTTACCAATTCCTTTTGATATGTTGCAAAACCAAAGCAGTTCTATAAGTGACCATAGAATTCGTTGTAAAAGAGGTTTCTTTCCCTTTATTTCTGGGATTTGAACTAAGAAACCAGAAACTACTGAATTTCTTTCTTGCACTTTTGAAACAACCAAATTTCATTTTTTTGTTCACAATTGTATTTTTTGTATTGTTCTTCTTCTTCTTCTTCTCCATTTTTTTTTTTTTTTGTTATCGGCTTAGCAAAGTTGGTGTTTTGGCTTTCCATAAGAACTTGCTCTTCATTTTGAAGAGAGGTCCATTTGGGTTAGTTTTATGTGTTAGGAATTGAGTGGTGAAAGTAGATACTGAAATATTAGAGTAGGGTCAGAAAAATAGTTCAGGGATGCAGTAAGGCTACGATGGCGATTTATTTCCATTCACAGGCTGTGAGTGGAGAAAATTTGGCGCCAACTTGGATTGTCGGGTGGCTACTACAATGTTTTCCCTTCATGTAAGGATTGCCTGCTACCCCTTATCTGTCTGATTGCCATCTCTGGACTAAAGCTGGCCTTCTGATTGAGAAGCAAAAACAACAAGTCTTCAAGGCCTAATGAAATAATCTTCTTTTATTGAGGGAAAAAGAAAGAAAAAAGGAATGTACTGTATCCTTCCATATCTTGATCTGAAGTTTGTACAATGCAATATTGCCTAGTCTAAATAAGTCTTGAGCTTCTAGGCTATCCATTTGTTACCTCTGCTATATAGGGAAGACCATTAACTAACTTTCAACTGTGTATGGGCCTTCCTCCAACTTAATTTGAATTTTAATAATGCCTTCTAGCAATTTTTAAAACCATTTTGAGCATTTAATGTGCCATGACTTGGATAGCCTCAAAACCAAGCCCATATGTGTGACTTACAGTATGAGAATGGTAACTTGCGTTTTGGTGCTCTCTTTGATCTTTTTCACCACAATTTTAGATCATTATTCCCCTGCACAAGCAAATCTGATCATGCTGAACTGTATTTTAATGTATCATCCAGGAAAACACACGATATTTGGAAGAGTATGTAGAGGAATGGAAGTGATTAAAAGACTTGGCAGTGTCCAAACTGATAAAGATGATAGGTATGCATTTTTATTTTTAATCTTTACTGTTGTGGTCCTTTATTTCAAACAAGTGATCCATTTATGTCTGTTATATTTCCATTTGGGAGTGATTTTGCATAATCTGCTTAGTAGAATACAGAGCACTTACCGGCAATTGTTTAATTAAAACCTCTTCCGGTACTTCATAACCTCCTGGGGAAAAATTTGCAAAGTTATATGGATTAGTCCATAACCTCAAAACATGGGAATGCACTATTGCTTGGAAAACCATATAGGAGTAAATTGGTGATCAATATTATAAAAGAATAATGGTCACTCAGACCAGCCAATAAGATTTATGTGATCCATTTTTTCTTATGATGTCATATGAGAGGTAACAAGTTAATGTACCTCCTGATCTTTTACTCACATCTGGGTTTAGCTTCAGCACTCAAGCCAGAATCAGTACATTACAGTGCGTGGGCAATGGGAGCATTACTTGCTTCAAAACCTTAACCAATAACTGGCAGTGAAGCCTTAGCTAAATAGAAAAGGAGCATAATATTGTGCTTTATATTAGTTTGTGTCACGAGGATACCTATGGCCCTCTTCAGAAACTCGCATGAATAAATGACTAAAAAACTTGATTGAAAATAGTGGTGATCTCATCACCACCTACAAGTTTTATTGTCTGAAAATTCACTTGGTTAACATGACACAGAACACCGGATAGTACATTGGAAGGGTTAATAAAAGCATGATTGATACATTTGCTTTAATTTAATGTTTTTGATGTGTGAGAATTAATCTTCATCAAGACAACTAATAGCTTTCTTAACATGTTAGCAAATGACTGTTGTATACAATTTCCTGGTATAAATTCTGGGTTTTCAATATGGTATTTCTAAAAATTGTCCTCTGGAAACGAACGTGCCTTTGCATGTGTAATCTCGTTAGACTTTCCAGCTATGGTTTTTATTTCTGTATAACCGTGATGTCGATCGTGACATTGATATTTACTGGTGCTTGGTCAAAGCCATGCTTACGTTCTCTTTTCTTTGTTGATGAAGGCCTATCCACGACGTGAAGATACTGCGAACTTCTATCAAAGATTGAAGCCGAGAAGCCGTTACAGGAACCAATGTCTAGATTCTGAATCGTCTTCAGTTCTCATTTTGTGTGTACCAGTCCAAATACCCAAGGTTTAAAGGCGTAATTCATGCCGTACTGTGATTGACCATTTGTTACCATTCGTGACATTTGTAATTCTTGTCTCATTTAACCTTTTTTTTTTTTTTGGTATAAACATCTTATATTTACCAATTCGTACAAGTTGACAGTGAGACGAAAGTAAGCGTAAACGGAAAAGAAAAAAAAATAATTATTTTAAGAAACGATGTAAGATGGAAAAAAATTTGTATTGCCTTTAGCTTTGATAAAGTCTATTCGATGACAAGCTTCCATCGTACTTACCTCCGATCTTTTCACGTCTGCATCAATACACAACAGTAGCCAAATTCCACGAACCCAAACTGACTGAAAATTAAGAACTATGGACGAATGAATATGAATTATTCAACTCTTCATCATATAGAACTTATTCCAAACTGTAACACTAATGCCATCTGCAGCATTACAGTATACAGATTATTGACTTCCATTCACTGGCGATTTTTTTTTTTCTCTATCACAATCCAATGGAGCTTAGAAAGCTAGTTAATATTCGTACACACATACCTTTAACTTTGCTATCAATCTAACCCATTCAACATTACATTGCGAATTCCAAGAAACAAAGTGAAAAAAACATGCTAGAATAATTAAAATTAAAAAATGTCATTAAAATTTACATGCCACAACTAATTTCCATAATTTAGGGGGGTAAATGCAACGTGTATACCTAATATTTTGAGTTGCTCACAGCCTCAGCTTTTCAATCGGGAATAATCCTTTTGTGGACAGATAAAAATCAAAGTGCAGAGTACTTCCAGCAATATTTTCCCAAAAAATCCAATCCTACGCATAAACCATAGGTTCCACCGCATTCCTACCAGCTTCTGGTCCACTAGAAGCCGTAGTAAATAAATGCCAGAGTGAGCTGCATTTTATGTAAATCCAAGCCACACACCACTAGTGCGTCGTATAGTTGTCAGTCAATATGTTCAAATTCGAACCCAGCTTGCCTGTGTTAGTAGTCTCATTCAACTGAACTCCATTATCTTCAATATTGGAGAGGTTTAGCATTGATTGCGGACCCTGATTAAATCCATTGGCCTTGACAGATTCAGGAGAGCCATCTTTTGAAAATGTGATCTTGGTTGGCTCAGGGATTTTGATCGCTGGTGCTTCAGAGTCGGCCAGCTGTTGTAGCATTTCCATCTGCTTTAAAGATGGTACATCGCCCTTACAATATCGGTGCCACATTTTCCGGTATGTTGACTCCAAACCATGTGTAAAGTTTTGTCCATCACAAACAGGAGACTTAGCCATAAGGTCCCGAAGACTTGTTCTCAAGTTTGAGAGAGCTGTAATGTCAGAGGCCAATTGCAGAGCCAACTGAACATACTCATCTTCATTTTTGGCAATTAGATGTTGTAGGCCTGTTTCACAATTAGATATAAGTACAACTTAGTTTAGCCAATAAAAATTAGATCGAACATACAAAATAGATGTTATAAAATAAATAATACTACAAACAGTTAACAGTAACCACAACCAAAAGGAAAGAAAGAATACAGAAAAAGCATCAACGTGCACTCATTCATTGGAAGTTGATTCTCTAGATCTGAACTCTCTACTGGTATGTTCTACATGTAGCAGTCAACTTCTGCGTGTACGGCTACATGAAAAAGAAGATATACTGGAATGATATTCTGAAATTACTCTCCTAAACTATACAAAAGTAGCATCGTGATCAAGACTTGAAACATGATAGAAAGAAATCAGGCTTTAACCACTCAGTCCAATGTCAGGGAATATTTGCACATGGGCTTCAGCATACACAGGAGTCACATGGACACTACAACTAGCAGTCCGTTTGGTAGCTTTTCAAGTAGAGCTTCTTAGAGCAGATTTTTTGTTAGCAACACTTTAATAAATAGAGCTTTCAACAAAATATTATTGGTTGTTTGGTTTCCAGCCACAACTAATAAAATTACAAATTTACCTTAAAAGACAAATTTCTTAAAGTTACGTTATCAGAGAATTGAAGTAAAATTTTTAAAAGAAATTAAGGATATTTCATATAATTTAATGTTTTAAAAACACTCAAAAATTTCTACTCAAAAGGCCCGAAACTTGGGTTTCCTCTAGTGCAAATAAAATAGTATTTTAAATCTCCTAAAGCTTTTTCTGATGACAAACATATGATACAAAAAAATTCGAAAAGAACTTTTAACAATAAAAAGCTCTTTGGCCGGTAGAGAAGTCATACCAAACAAGTATTAAATCAAGTTATGGCAAAGCCACAAAGTCAAGATTTTTCACTCTATCTTATAGACTGAAGCATTGCTCTAGACTAATAGTATAAGGAACTTGTCCATATTTTCATGTTTACGTATTATGTGCCATTGAAAGAATAATAGAATTTAAGTATCAAGACCCCGTAAAGGGCCATGTGAAAGAGCTTCTGCTTGGGTTCTCAATTTGGGCTATCTGAGGCCTTCAAGTAGTTGTCCTTATTAAGGGCTGAGCAAGCTCCTGTTCCTGGACTAAGACTGAGTTTAATTCAAAAACTTTAGCAGAAGGTTCATTTGTGTTAAGTTAAAATAGGCTAAGCGAAAGCTAATCCCCTCCTTGCACACCAGATTTTCGGCAGTATCAACACTTGCAACCCAGGCTGGCTAAAAGGTAGAATTTGCATGGTTTACTTCACATTTGAATATTCTGTCACAATGCTTGGGTTGGCGTTATCCATTATCCAAAAGAAAAGTGAAAAAGAAAAAGATAATCCTTATAAATGGTCAAACCAACCAGGCAGACGGACAGAAAACAGAATCCTCGACGCAGCCATGAAGAAGGCATTACATTAGATAGGCATTAGCCAACATGGCAGAAGTGTTCCTTACCAACTTTGGAGAGAAGGCTCACACCAACATTGTGAGCATGTACAGAACCAGCCATAGTAACACATGGAACTCCCATGTATAGAGATTCACAGGTAGTTGTAGTTCCAGCATATGGGAATGTATCCAGACTACACAATGAGATAACATAGGTCAGAATCTCCAGACAAGTTAAAATGTGTGAAGTCAGAGAACCTAACAAACCAATAAATATCAATGAACTTACATTAGAAGCTAATCTGATTATAAAGAAAATCAATTCCAATGTTCATTTAAAGTCTATAACATGAGGCTTTAATTCTTTCTTGCAAGTAAAGATGTATGACTAAGACGAAGAGAATGTGATCATTGTTAAACTCACACCAAAATAGGAGTAACATACAAACTCCACAATATAGATATACGAAATTAAATTTACCCGCCTATTACTGAACAACCTTCAAGATCTCTAGAAGGTCAGCAAGCCACTCTACTTAATTCAAGTCTATAATGAAGTTCAAAGTCAAATAGAGGAGATTGGTTTTACACCAACATCATTCCAAAAAAAGTTAAAAGTAGAAGGAAAACCATGAATTTGAAAATAAATCCATAGGACAAAGATACACTGGCATGCACTCGCACATCCAAGGAAGAAGGGGGAAGAGAGATAAAGGTATATGGTGATAAACTGTGAAATAACAAGGTATTGTCCAACTCTGCAAAATATACAAACATATTTAGGTTGCTCTGACCACTACTCAGTAGAAACATAAAAGGAAAAAAAGAAAACTTTGAATTACTCATCTATTAATGAAAATAAGTCAACTTAGATTTTACCTGATGTCCATAAGAGAATAAGCTTGCATGTGATCGTGGTTCAGAAGGATTAGAGGCAAAAGATCAACACGTAGTGATTCCAATCCCAGCTGCTCCAATGTTGTAAGAAATCTCTGTCTTACACTATCACAGCAAAAAGGTTTACATTTTACAACGAGGCGAGAGTTTGGAACAGCACAAAGTATCCTCGCCCAAACTTGTAAAACTTTTGGTGTTATCTGATAACGGTCCATAAAAATAAATGAGAAAATATAAATAAAATATATAGTTAAAAAGTTAACTACCAAAAGTGGAACATGTGTCTTGAGGGAGAAAAGACCTAATCAATACCTTCGCTAGATTATTAAAACTACCAAATGTAATAAAGCCATTGGCAATAGCAGGAGTTGGAGAAATAGGTCCCGCCTCTGAAGAGGGTGTATAACAAAGGAAGCATTCAGGTAATCTAATTAGCTCCTCAACATGCCTGCCAAATACAGAGATTAACATAGTGTATGTAAGTTGTACGAAAAAGATCAACTCTGAATTAAGTTAATTCGTACAAAAAGCTTAAGAATGAAGGTTAGTTCAGACATACTTCTGCTCTGTATCGGGAGGGTCAGCCAGGGAATCTGTAATTCTGTAATCAATTGCAGGCAGACCAGTTGTGTTTGGGTAGCCAATCCAAGTCACCTAGGGGATAAAGCAAAGAAAGAATAAATTATGGAAAAAAGGTGCAATTATATCAAAATACACATAACTTGAATAAATAAACTATGTGGATCACAAGACACTTGAAAAAAGTGCAAGCAAAAAAATTGGACCATCTAATATCAAGGTTAGCTTCAATACCCCCATGTATTGGGACTAGTGCCTCCCCTCTGCACTCTTGCTAATTCTCAGCAAAATAATGCTACGGATACAAATCAGATACACACTATGGGATACAATCTAATGCGGCATGATAGTATTGGTTAAATGAAAAAAAATCATGCAACGTCAGTTCGTATTCCATAGTTTGTATAGAGAGCTTGCATCCTAGCATTATTGCTGTAGGCATCCAAGGGTCTGATTGACAAACAATGCAAAACTAGCATCCTAAAAGAAATTATCACCACCAGTAAATTTTCTTTGCTCAATAAAAATCTGAACCTAAAGGTTAATTGTAGTCCCACCTAAATGACTTGAACAAGTGCCCAAGTAAGTTGTTATCAAAACTCGAGCCATAAAAAGCATTCAAAATTATAAGAAATGCAAATACATGAAAGCATCTGATCTACCATAAGGCCATCTTATTTCATATGATGCACCAAACAGGTAACAACTGATTCTTTGCCAAGCAAAATGTTTGGGCGAAATAAATTATCCAAGCAAGAACAGGCTTTTAAATCCTTAGACGGCAGACATTTCGCAGTTTATTACATAGAATATACAGAAATATAATATAGAAAAAGAAAAAATTGGAAACTGAACAGGAAAACTGAGCAGAGAATATACATGATAAGCTGCAGCATACCTGAACAGGAGCTGGCCGGCACGCCATCATTCCTAACTTATTATTAGCTGTGTGACCAGTAAGTTCCACCAAGATGTCGATTTTATCTTCTCTGACCATCCTTGCAACTTTCTTTTCATCAATCCCATATATATCTCTCCAAATTCCACCCTTCTTTACAACTTTCTCCCTAAACCTAATAGTTTTTGCATCTGCCTGCACAATTATTATAAAATCAACTCCAGCAAGAAAGTGTAAACGTATATTAGCCTAAGAGAGCAAGCTTCTGGAACTACACAAATCCCTCGCCTTTCTACCTAGAAAAAATTTATACTATTGCATTTAAATGCTTCAGTCATTATTGTTCCCATTACATTTTAATATATCAATCATTATTATTCTTGTTGCATTTCAATAAGCCAATAATATTATTCCCATTACATTTTAGTTCTGTTTTCTTAGAAGATACCCAAATTTTAATTCCTGGAAACTAAAC
>JAWDEX010000005.1:7661322-7672316 GCA_035221805.1 Trichilia hirta | reverse complement strand
TTCTCTCTCTCAAATTGGCCAATCAGCAAGAAATCAAAGGCGTTTGATTTCTCAGAGGCATCACATTATTAGTGCTACACTTTATTAGAGAATTACTAAAGGTTAGTGATTATAAATTAAATGTGTTTAATTTACAGAGCTGTAGAATACCTGATAAAATTGTTGTTTTCATTGCGTTCTGTAGTATGCACGTGATCACACACATACAACAGGAATAAATTAGAAGAGTTAGAAGACAGAGAAAATCTGTAAAATCCATCAAATAGATTATACTTACCAGTAATATTGGAGTCATAAACCAAGTCAATTTTATTGTTTTTAAAGTTGGAACAAAATCTAATTTTGTCTTATAAAAAAATAAAAAGCTAAATTCTTTTTGAAAGAAAATACAAACAAATATTCTCTAAAATATACTCAAAACTAATATCTAAATCTAGTGGAGTTGTTTTTATATAATAAACTTTAATCCCTATTTTATTTCTAACCTTTTAGCTTTGATTCAATGATATTTATGTTTTAACAACTCAATCTTATACCTATTCAGATGCGAGTGCAAATATAACTTCTTAGGATGCTTTATGTTTTCTTACTTAAAAGTTAGAACGATCCCTTTTACTTTATATAGTTGTTGCATATACATAGTTTTTGAATATTTTACTATTTGTGAGAGTCAAAGTGGTCTTAAGCCTTAAATTTATCTTACATTACTTATTTCTTTTTCGTGCAAGTCAAGAACAATGAAATTAATCCTTCTTCTGTGTTTCGATAGGTTGAGATATTTATAACTAGTATCTTTCTTCTTTTTTTACTTGAGCACTCCTAAAAAATTTTGAATTCTAAATGTTTAAATCCAAATTACGAGGTCATAGATCAATTTGACATGTTAAAAAATTTTGGGACATTAAATTTCATTTTAATCATAGCTTTTTTAAGCCCTAAATTAAATTTGAGAATATTGGTTGGTTCAATCGAATTGGAAATAGGTCAAATCAAAATTCGGTTTGGTTAGATTAGACTGCTGTCTAAACTGTATTTAGACTGTGTTAAGTCAAATCAAGTACTATCAAGTCATAACTGTTCAACTTTTTTTTAGTAACACTGTTGGTATTCACAATAAAAAAATCTATTTCTCACATAAAATACAATAAGATTAATTTTGGACAATAAGCAATTTAATAAAATAATCAGCATATTATAAACTTTTCCTTGAGCAGAATATATAATATAATATTATATTTTATAACATGAAATTTAAAAGATAATAAGAAGAATTACATATAATTTTCAAGAATTTATTACCTTTGGATAGATAAATCTTTTAAATCATACATTTTCATTATAACATATAATTACACATAATTTTCAAGAGTCTATCTTATTTGAACAAACAAATCTTTTAAATTATATATCTCCATTATAATATATTTAAAATTTTAATTTTATATAATTTTTAAAAAATTAATATACACAACAATCCCCTTTGGACAGATGATCGCACATATTAATTTTTAACATAAAAATACTTTGACAATTTATAAATTTTGATAGTTCATAAATAATGTTCCAATCAATAATATCTAAAATTTATTAAATAACATGAAGTTCTTTATGACATATACTTTCAGGTAAATCATTTTGTATTTATCGAACGATAATTCTTACTATAATTTTATATCTATATGATTCTAAATATGCACTATAGACTATGTGGGAGAGTATAGATAAATACTATTATATTAAGAAGAGTGATTACTATTATTCTAATTTGTACATATAATAATATTTTTTTCATAAATAAAAATCGAAAAAATTATGCATAAATTTTTTTTCTATGAAATTATTAATTCATCATAAAAGAAAATTCTAAATTAATTATTCTTTTAATCAAAGATAAAAAATAACTATTCAAAAATTTTTAAAATTTAAAAATAAGCAGAGTAAAAGAAATTTGGCCGAAACAAGTCTTGGAAGGCCCTTACGCTCCACATGTGTTGTTGCCTATTGTGGGTGTTTTGGGCAACTACTGGAGATCTCTTTTTCTTTTTTTCAGCTCATGCGTCTGACACAGATGCTGTACATACTGTAGTGCTTGTCTGTACGTGCTAGGATAAGCTTTCTAGTTGTGTACCTTACGTGTGGTGCAATACACGCATCTTCAACCTCCAGCCTTTTGTAATTCAGGTCGTCGTGACCTAGTTTCGACCTAACTATAAATTTCTCATTTTTAATCCAAATTTCGTGATTTCAAAACTTAAATATAGGTTTTTATAAGATGTGAAATTGATTTTGAGCTTTATTTTTTCAAAATTTGCTTGAAAAAATGGCTTAAATCTAGAAAACAACTTCTAAATTTAAAACCTAGATTTTAGCCGCCATTCTTCAAAATTTCAACTAAATTTTCGGCATCTGTAAGTCGATTATGATTGCAAAACATTGATAATTCAATGATATACAAAACTCATCCATTAATTTTGGGTAAAACACTCAAAATCAAATAATCACGATTTGAATATAATACAAACATAACATTTAAAATCTAAATTTTCTCTATATAAGTTAAATTAGAAGGCAAATTTTATATCAATTGAAATAGCATAGCAAGAGCAACAAAAGTCCTAAGGTTTGAACTCAGTTGATTAAAATTTTTATATGAAATAATAACAATAAGATTCAACCTTAATATTAAAGAAAAAAATTTTAATAAAAAAAAATTAATTACAAATTTGATAATCATATATAATTGCTTAAACATCACATGAAGATTTTATAATTTATAAATTATAAAATTAGTCAATAAAACGTAGTGAAATAATTGAATTTGATCGTATTTATATATAGGTATAAAATATCGTAAATATATTAAAATTATAAAATAATAGTGCAGATTTGTTTGTGTCATCTTTAGATTAATATTTTGTTATTATTATCTTTTCTCTATGATCTATTTCTATCCATTAGTTTTTTAATAAAACAATATTACTAATAAGTATAGTATATCTTATATATATAGGTTAGAGAGGGGACCCAACAAAATTTTAATTATCAGTGTGCCAACTATACTCTTTTTTTACGGGCTTTAATTAAGTATAATTGTTTACACATTATTAATCAACGAAGTTCACAACAATTAGATATTTAATGTCTAATTTTAACAAGATCTCATCATCAATTTAATATATTAAAATATTTATTAATCTAATTATTTAAAAATAATATAAAATTAAATAATTAATAAAAGTTTATACTTAAAAGTTTTCCAACAAAAACACTTTCTGTTATTTCAGTTTTTTATTTCTGTAGTTAAATGTTTCAAATATGTACTAAGCTGTTATAATTAATTAAAATGTTTTTATTAGAGAATTATATCATTATACAAATTTATTATTCTAAAATTTATGATAAAAGATTTGATGATTGAAATATTTAACAAGAACTATCCTATCGCACGAGTTTCCAATTCTAATATCAATAGTCCTTTTCAACGTTCTTTTGAATTGTTAGATATTATACCATGCCTAATAGCGATGGACATCGTAATACCTATAACAAAAAAAACATCACTGCACCAAGAATATTGAATGAATGATTTCATGCGATGTTACTGTTTATGGAAGCAGTGTCCCAGCTACACTGCATTGTTGCTAATAAACAGAGAGGGAGACAGAGAGAGATGCAACATAAAAATAAATAAATATAATAAATTTTGTTGGAGTTTGAATACTTAATTTTTAAATTTTGGTCATCTCAATATATATTGTCAGTTTTTACTAATGATTTTACTTACTTAATCAAGAAAAAGAAAAAGGAAAATAAAACGAAAATTGCTGGAAACTGAGAGTAGAATTATTGTGCAATTGAAATAAAAATATATACTTACAACCGTCGTAATTTTACCTTGTTTTAATTTAACTATCTTGATAATTAAAGTATTTGGTGAAATAAATTACTTAAAAATAATTAAATTAATAATTTTTAAAATAGTGTTTCTTTTTTTTTTTTTAATACGTGAAAAATTTTAATTTATCGATCCAAGTACAAGCACCACTTGAATTGTCTGTTGTAGCTTATCCTTGGAGGGACAGTGCAAATAAAATTTATCATCTAATCTCCTAGAAGCTTCGACAAGGAGAATACTAATAATGAGAATCGAACCTGGAACACGAAGCTCGAACAAATTATCTCTAACCATCACAAGGCCAGCCTGGTAATTGTCTTATAATATAAATTTTACAATTTTCAATTTTAAGATACAAATTGCAAAGAATTTTCTTATTTAAAAAACAATAAATCAAAAATTAAAAAAAAATATATATTCTTTTTAATTTTACAACAAACACCAATTAAAACAATAATACTAACAGTCTAACACCCGCTAATATACGTAAATCAATATAAAATGTTATATTTTTATTGATTTGGATACAATTTTCAATTTGAGAAAAGAAAAAAAAAAAGTCTTGATTTTTAGTTTTTCTTTGTCAAGATTGGGCATCAGACATAAATTTTTAAAGCTTGTAAGAAATATTTAACACAAGTTCATACGCCAAGCAAGTGTTCTCATTTCAGAGAAACTTAATAACAAATTTCTTTTGTACATAGGATGTCATTTTTTTTTTTTAATTCTGCTTCACGTAACCCTCTACATGCAATATTGATATGATAAATATATTTTATTGTATATTATTTTTGTGTCAACTAAATTTTGGTAATTTATTCAACACGTCATATTAATTTTGAGAATACTACTCTTTCTATTAATTTAGACTTCAAATAAATAGTTATAGTGATAATATTTTTCACAGAACATCTAAAAATTTGGAATTCTAAATAAGTTTAAATATTTGAATTTGAATAATTTATTTATTTTTTGTTTGAAAATTTGAATATTTATAATTTTATATAATAAATAAATAATAAAATCTTGAATTTTGTTATAGTAATTTATATTATACAAAAATAAATATATATTTTTTAATTTATAAAATAGCTTTATAAAATTAAATTGAAATAATATAAAAATATTAAAAAAAAATCATGCTGTAATGTTATATCAAATTTTTTAAATTATACAATTTTTTAATTTAAAATAAAGATATTTTAAAAATAAAAAAGATAGTGTCATTTTTTTACATGAGTAAGATGGAAATAAATTATTACATAAAAATATTTTTTACAAAAATTTTTAAAATTTTAAAATTTATTAAAATAAAAAAAATATTTTTTATTAAACAAAAAATATATTAAAATTCCTTTAAATCAAAAAAGTAAACTTAATTATTTAAAATAAATAAGTTTAGATAATTAATTAAGACAGAGAAACAAACCTTTAAATTGTGTTCACATAGGTTCAAAAGTTTGTCTCAATTTCAAATAATTTTTAAATATAAAATTTTATACAAAATTATAATTTTTAAATATAAAATTTTATACGAAATTATATTCCATAGCTAACTTGTGAGAAAGAAAATCAAGAAATGGAAATTAAATAATTATTAAAAAAATTATTGCTGATCCAGTGACAATGTCCAGGTCCAAGGGATCAGCGCAACAATCGAGTTAGGTAGTATTCCACTTTAACCAATCATAAAATATATTATTATTAAAGGAGAATTATATTTGCTCCTGTGGTTTGAGCTTACAATAGATTGATCCAGTGTCTTTTGAACTTTCACACACTGGCCGATACTCTCAGTGTAACAGACATTAAAATAAAGTTGAAGGTATAAAGGTAAAATTGTAAATCAGGCGATGGCTTCCACCTCGGTCATATCAGCCCTTGCATACTTAGTTTTAATTTTTTAAGTTCGGACACCATCCCATGTCTTAGAGCTGTCCGCGAAGCTCTGTAGGGCACTCGGTTGTTTTGTGTTTTGGCGTGATAAAGGTTTATCGCCTGTGACTATCATCCATCGGAAAACGGCGTCGACTTTGGGCTTCAATTCCATGAACTGGGTTTGCGATTTCTTGCTCTTCGGTTCGGCATTTTTTCCTTATTTTTTTCTTTAGGGCTGATCAAGATTTTTTGTATTGTTAAGAGAAAAAAAAGAAACTTAATATCTATCTTATAATTTCGATAAAGTTGGTACGTCGAAAACCCCAGCACTGGGTGCAGTTTTTTTCTTGTTTCTCAAGTGTGTTTGGATGGAGAGAAAATGGATGAAAAAGAGAGAGAAAATGGCGAAAGTTATTTAGATTTTTGGTCTCGTTAGAAAGAAAAGCTTAATTTTTGGCCTTATGTGATTTGGTTTATATATATATATATCAAAACATCGTACAGGCTCGTTTTCCTAATTTATCGTTTCTTTAAGGTTTGTTTTTTTTTTTTGTGCGTGCGTGTGTGTTTGTATGAAAAAATGGAGAAAGAAGGGAAAGAAAATGGCGAGGATTATTTGGGTTTTCTGTTTTTTCAGAAAGAAGAGCTTAATACAAGTCTTTCAATTTGGATTCAATTGATATGCAAAAAATCAAAACATTAGGTGCAGAATATTTTTCTTATTTATCTTTTCTTTAATGTGTTTTTGTTTGTGTGTTTGGATGCAGAGAAAGTGGAGGGAAAAGAGAATAGAAAAATGACGGTGGTGGGTTGGGTTTTTGATATGATTTTATGGATTTTTTAAAGGATTTTTTGTGTGGTTGTGAGAAGAGGAGATGGAGAAAAAGAAGGGAAAGAAAATGGTGAGGATGACTTGGGAAAGTCAAAATATTGAGTGTAGATTATGTTTCTTATTTTTATTTTTCATTTTTTTAATGTGTTTTCGCAAGTGTGTTTGGATGCAGAGAAATTTGAAGGGAAAAGGGAGAGGTAAAATGACCAACGGTGTGCTGGGTTTCTCCCATTCATTTTAGGGATTTTATGGGTAAATTGATAATTTCACTTTAGTTTGATAGACCCTTTGGCAAGAAATGACGTCCGTTAGTTTCTGAAGGTTCAGGGGGAATTTGTCCCAACTTAAAAATCATTAGCGGAATTGTAATAAGCTCAAACCGTAGGGGATAAATGTAATCTCCCTTATGAATAATTGCTAAATGCATTAATATATTACCTAAATAAATCAATAAAAAAATAAAAAAAGATCAACCTTATTTTTTTATACATATTTTTTTTTCAAATATTATAAAAATAATCAAAATTTGATCTTTACATCAAAAAAAATTTACTGGTTAAACTAAATAATTAATATCCATGACCAAGCTTGTTATTTGATCGTTGTAATGGAATTTATCCAGTGGACTAGTAGATGAAAGTGGATTATGGCAGTCGGCAAAGTAAGAGTAGGTGTAGTACTGTTGTGATTCTATTATAATTTAAAAATACAACTGTTAAAATTATTTGATAAATTTCAACTTTGATTTAAAGTTAATTAATTTTTGTCGCGACTTGTATATCATATTTCGTGATTTCATTTTTATGACTGTCATAATGTATTAAACTAAAATATTATAATAAAAAATTCATAAAAATAAGAAAATTAATTAAAAAATTTCAATACAAACATATATAATTAAGCATTATTCTTAAGAATTGTGATCTTGTTACACCTAAGGAGATTACTTTGATAATAGATGGCCAACAAAATGAATCACTTTGTTGACTGGACCGAATCTTCTGAATTATTTTTACTTTTTTTTTTTACACAAATGATTTCATTTAAATTTATAGGAACATAAAATAAGCGAACTAAGTGAAAAATTTAATGCATAGGAGAGAAGAAATATTAAACCAAACAATCTAATTAAGCACGTGAAAGCTTGACCGTTAGCTTACCTTCCCTTCTCTCCTTTGGAATTTATTTCCCCATTCTCTTGTCAGTACTTGAAACATCTATTGGGACATATTAAATACATTCTACATTTTCACGTTTTATTTGTACTAGTCTGTGCAGCCCAAGTAAAACAATCTCATTCTGCTTTTAGCTTTTTTCAGACGTGGTTAGTTTCTCCAATGGAATAAGCACCTCCATGATGTTTTCAGTAATTTCATAGTTTATTTTCTGTTATTTTGAGCTCTCAACCATGCAAAGTCCCTCAGAGAGGAAACCAGGGGTATACACTTACAAGGCTCAATGGCCAATTTCCAATTTGGCTTGGTCGGTTCGGTGCGACAGGAAATCTCGACTCGCCGTCGGCAGTTTCCTGGAAGACTACAGCAACAAGGTTGAGCTAGTTAATTTCAACCCTGAAACATCGGACTTCTCGACGGACAGCCGACTGATTTTCGACCATCCATATGCACCCACAAACCTCATGTTCTTCCCTTCCGAAGAGACCACGAACCCCGACATGATCGCCACGTCGGGAGATTACTTACGTCTATGGGAAATTCACGACGACCGGATCGAACTCAAATCACTGTTGAATAGCAACAAGACCAGTGAATTCAATTCAGCTATTACTTCATTCGATTGGGCTAATTTCGACACTCGTCGTGTTGCCACCTGCAGCGTTGATACAACCTGCATAATTTGGGACATTGAACGGGAAATTCTCGATACCCAATTGGTGGCACATGACAAAGAGGTTTACGACATTTCCTGGGGAGGATTCAACGTTTTCGCTTCAGTTTCCGGGGACGGTTCAGTCAGAGTTTTCGACTTGAGAGACAAAGAAAGGTCAACAATAATTTATGAAAACCCTGTTCAGGATTCTCCGCTGTTAAGACTGGAATGGAACAAAGCGGATCCCAGGTTTATGGCAACCGTCGGAATGGACAGTAACAAGGTTGTTGTCTTGGACATTCGTTTTCCGACAAATCCTGTAATGGATTTAAGCAAGCATAAGGGCAGTGTCAACGGCATATCGTGGGCTCCGTTTGTTGGACGGCAGCTGTGTTCTGTGGGTGATGATTCAAGTGTACTGATATGGGAGGTGGTGGGTCCGGAATATCGGACGGAGAACAGCGGTGTCGAAGTGGAGCCGCAGATGTGGTATAGATCGACGGCTGAGATTAATGGAGTTCGTTGGTCTCCGTTTGAATTGGATTGGATTGCTATTGCTTTCTTGAATAAATTACAGCTCCTGAAAGTCTGAATTTCTGAAAATTCTTGCTGTATTTGCAGATCCAATGAGTTGAGGAAATGTAATTTGGCTTTGAAAAAATTGGTTTTATTTGTGTTTTTATCTCCATAAAACTAGATTTGAAATGAAAATAATGATAGATTATAGCAGTAAAACTAACTCTTTCAAGCGAACAAAAGAAAAACCGATAAACCATAAGGATAATAATATATGGTTTTGAATTATATTACGTTATATTTAAAACTGAATAAGGTATCTAAAGGGGAATAATTTAAAATACATGATTAAAGTGGTGCTCATATGTATACTTTCGGAGTATAAACTTCTATTTCAAACATTTAAAAAAGAAAGTAATGGTAGAGAAAGTTATAGTTCAAGATATAGGGAATAACAAGCACAACTTAAGAAAGATATTATATATTTGTTTGTGATTGTTGGTCTGTAGTTTAGTTTTCACAAACATTTTTATTTAATTTGAAATATTCAATATGTTATTTCCTAATTTTTGAGACTTTTCTATTTTCAGCAATCAGTATATTGGATCGTGGTGGTTTTTTAGGTCTAAAATATTAATGGTCAATTATACTTCCATATTTATTTATTTATTTATTTATTTATTTTTTGCTGTAGTCAGAAAAACTATCTCTGATTTTGTCATTTTTTTTCACTTTATCATTGCTTTTTCATTCATCAGCAAACATTTATTTATTTATTTATTTTAATTTTAGTTTTTCAATCAAAACTATAATTGGTGTCAGAGCTCTGTTTTTTTTAGAGCCCTGTGAGTGTGCAAGAAAAAATTCCGTGGACATTATGGAAGGAAAAGCCAACATTCGATAGAGAAAGCTATTAGATTAAATATGTATCTAGAAGCTTTGGATCTCTCGAAGGCCGCGAAAGATGACCATAAGATTACTCCTCTATCGAACAATCCCACTATAACTCAGATCAAAAATCACAAGGAGAGAAAAACCAAGAAATCAAAGGCAAAAGCTTGCTTGTTTGCTGCAATCTTATCCAACATCTTTACTCGTATTATGTTTCTGAAGTCAACAAAGGAGATATTGGATTATTTTAAGGCTGAGTATAAAGGAGATGAAAATTTTCGAGGGATGCAAGTACTAAACTTAGTGCGTGACTTTGAGCTGCAAAGGATGAAGGAGACTAAAACCATAAAGGAGTATTCTAACTAGTTTCTCAGTATAGCAAATCGTGCCAAATTACTGGTTCCACTTTATCAGACTCAAGGATTGTTAAAAAAATCCTTTTGACGGTGCTTAAAAGATTTGAGGCCACTATTACAACCTTAGAAAATACTAAGGACTTGTCCAAAATTACCCTAGCATAGCTCTTTAAGTGCTTTTTAAGCTTAAGAGCTCTTAAGTGTAATGAGACGGGAAGGAGCTATTGAAGGAGCCTTACTAGTCAAGCAGTAAGATGGTAGAAAAAACAACAAGAAGAAGAATAAAAAGATACAAGGAGCAAATAATGAGATTGCTACAATAATAATAAGGGCAAAATAGAAAGCAAGAAAGAAATTCATCCTCCATGTCAACACTATGATGGACAATCACATTTACACTTCAAATACTAGAGAAGACCAGATCCTAAATGGATGAAATTCATTCGGATCCTAAATGGACGAAATACATTCGGATGGGTTCTGAAGTTGTGATTTGCAAAACTAAAAATTAGCAACAAAAAGTGGAGGCACAAATTGCTGATAAAGAGAAGGAGGACCAGTTATTTATAGCAACCTATTTTTCAAGTCGTGACATAAGTGAAAGTTGGCTCATCGACAGTGGATACACCAACCATACGACACATGACAAGGAATTGTTCAAGCATTTGAGAAGCACAGATACATCAAGAATAAGAATAGGCAATAGTGAATACATTTTAATTAAAGGAAAAGGGACAATTGTGACAATAAGTTGTTTAGGTACAAAGCTTATTACTAATGCTCTTTATGTTCCTAA
>JAWDEX010000005.1:7644711-7661222 GCA_035221805.1 Trichilia hirta | reverse complement strand
CAGCGAAAGTATCACATATTAAGAAAATTTATTGGTACTGGAGAAATTTTGATTGAAAAGATATCTTCAGCAGAGAATATCACTGACACTCTCACTAAAACGATAACACTAAAGCAGCTGGACCAGCATATTGAGAAGATGGGTAAGAGATACAATAGCGAATGGCTTTAGTACAAGTGAAAGTTTGTTAATGTTATATGCCCTAAAACTATTCGCATTATAGGTTTTAGGCATATTGTATTAAGTTACTGTAGAATATGTATTATACATATTTATTAATAATGAAAATGTTCAATTCATGTGTATACGCTGCTTCTTTTATCCAATTATACTAGTGATAGAATATACATGTGAATCATTCAAGATAATTAGATTATCTAAATTATTCCCTATAGACATAATATTAATTGGGCATTAATATAGCATAGTAGGCACACTAAATATCTTTGGCAAATATTATGAGATGATATTAGTGCGAGTGATATAATAGTCATATTATTAGGACATTAGTGTGGAATAATAGTTAAAGAACTATTATTCAGATTTGAACGGGATTAAAGTATAATGAATCACACGAATGTATGATATCAATGATTCGTCATTAAATTATAAAGGTGTGTTAACTACTTCTCAAATCTTGAACGTCATGGTTGTCAATTGGTATAGATGCACGTGGTTTATATGGTATATAAATACGAGAGTAATTACGTCTTATACACAGAAGTCAGTTTGGTCATGTGTTGTTTATATTGAGTAACAAATGACTGTCAGAAGGAATCTGGTAACTCGATATAGTAAATTTTGAGGTACCATTGACTCGATTCAGATTTGAGTTTCTAGTTGAATATTAGTAAATAACTAAAAATAAAGTCTTTAACCAAAACACAAATGTCATATGAAGAGTTCGTAATGACAAGTTCAGTTTGTACTGATTGATTCTCTAAATAAAACTAAATTAAGGGTTTTGACATTCGTAAGCCCTGATTTGGTTGGGATTAGATGAACGAAAAGATATTATTAGCACAAAAACTATAATGAGGTGTAAGGTTCGATGAAGTTTTTTTTTCATTATGACTTAGGGGTTATAGCACATTGCTAGATGTCAACCATAGTCGTAAGCATCCGAACGGTTTGAAATAAGGTCAATGAGATTGATTTTAGCTCACAGCTAACATCATAGTAAACCTAAAAGGTCATAACATAAGTCCTGAGATTATCCTTGCTATAAGAGAGAGAGTAAATAATATCCGCAAGAGAGTTAACACTCTCGAAAATGTTATTTAGTCAAAAGTCATAAATAGTTTACGTGTTAAATTATTTAACGAGATGATAGTATAAAAATTGATCTTATTGTGATTTAGAGTTAATTACGATATTCCATAAATATGTAGATATTTAAATAAAATTTAGGGTTAATTTATGATTTTTAAAAGTTGATGGGGCCTAAATAATATTTTATGATTGGGGGTTTAAATGATATTTTACAATTTAAAGGTCCTAATTATATTTGTCATTAAATTATAAAAATAGAAGCAAAATATTTTTGCTTCATCCAGAGACTGAATCATTCAGTTTTCTTCTCCCTCTTCTGCTCTCTCGTTCTCTCTCTCGAATTGGATAACCAGCAGAAAATCAAAGGCATTTGATTTCTCAGAGACATCATATTATTGGTGCTACACTTCATCAGAAAATCACTAAAGGTTAGTGATTGTAAATTAAATGTATTTAATTTACAGAACTGTTGAATACCCGATAAAATTGTTGTTTCTACTTCCTTCTGTGGTATGCATGTGATCACACACACACGTCAGATTTATCGATGATTGGTCATAATTGATAAATAGTTTATAAATTATAAATTCATACTAATACTCTTTTGACAATACATATAATGTCAGCTTACTTATATCAGTCTATGATATTGTTAGACAGCATTCAATATGTCTACTATATGGTATTAATGTCTAGTCAAAACACATATGTAGGGAACGAGTTTGATAATTCTAATTAACAATTAACAATTATCAGGGCAATTCATACACGTACCTTATTGTTTAGCATAATATAATAAAAAAAGTAACTTACATATGTGAAGAAAGAATCATTTCTTTCGATTATTATTAAAATAATAATCTTCAAAATCAATGACGCGAATGATTTCTAGGGCATACACTAATACTAACTCTCTTGAAGATATTATTTACTCACTCTAATAGTGAAAATAATTTAAGATTTTGTATTATAATCTCTTAGGCTTATTATAATATTAGTCATGAATAAAAATTTGTCTCGCCGATCTTATTTCAAACCATTCAAATACTCAATAATTATAGTTAACATCTAGTAATGTGCTATAACCTCTAAATTATAATAAAGTAAATTTTCATTGAAGCTTTTATGTTTAATTATAGATTTTGTGTGAATAATCTCTTTTCATTCGTTTAATTCTAACTAAATTATAGTTCACGAATGTCAAAATTTTAAATTTAATTATATTTAAATAATTAGTTGATACGAGTTAAACTTGTTACTGTAAACTCTTCATATGATATTTATGTTTTAGTTAAAGGCTTTATTTTTTAGCTGTTTACTAATATTCGATTGAAAACTAAAATTTAGACCGCATGAACGGTACCTTAAACTCTATTATATCAAGTTAACAGGTTCTATTTGACAGTCACTTAGTTCTTGATATAAACAACACATGATCAAATCAATTTTTGTATACAAGATATAACTAGTTTCATATTTATACACCATATATATCATGTGAATCTATATCGATTAATAACTATAATGTCTACGGTCTAAGGAGTAGTTAACACATCCACATAATTATATAATAAATTATTGATAACATATTATCGTGTAATTTATCATAACTTTAATCATATTCGAATTACAGTTCTCTAATTATTATTCCAACTAATGTCCTAATGATATAACTATCATATTATTCATACTAATATCATCTCATAATATTTACCGAAGACATTTAGGATGCTTACACTACAATATCAATGTTCAGTTGATATTATATCTGTAAGAAATAAATTTAGGTAATTTAATTATCTCGAACTATTCATATGCATATTTTATTATTAGTATGATTAGACAGAAGAAGAAGCATACACATATGAATTGAAATAATTTTTTTATTAATAAAATATGTATATTGCATATCAAAACAGTAATCCAATATAATATGCCTAAAATCAACAATACAAATAATTTTAAGGTATACAACCCCAACATAAACTACTTAGATACCTTTGCACCAGTAGCAATACTTGACACCATCAAACTCTTACTCGCCATTATAGCATAAAAGAACTAGAAGGTATATAAGTTAGATGTCAAGTCAGTATTCTTGAACGGTCTTTTACACGAGGACTCTATGTAGAACAACTGGAATAAGAGAAGAAGACAAAGTCTATCTGCGTAAAAAGGCACTCTACGAATTGAAACAAGCTTTAAGAGCTTGATACAGCAGAATTGACGATCATTTACTCAGCTTAGGCTTTGAAAAAAGCTTATTAAAATCCACCTGGTATGTCAAATGCAATAGAGGTAACACTCTCGTTATTTTACTTTATGTTGACGATCCGCTAGTTACAGGAAGTTATGCAAATCAAATTCAAGATTTCAAACAAGAGATAATTAAGGAGTTCAAGATGACAGACCTTGGACTTATGTCTTACTTCCTCGGCATGGAAATTAAGCAAGATTAAGGTAAAGTTTTCATTCGTCAGAAGCGTAAAAGAGATACTTAAAAGGTTTTATATGGAAGATCGCAAAGAAATGAGCTCTCCAATGAATTAAAAAGAAAAGCTGAGTAAAAAAGAGATGGAGCCGAGAAAGTCGATAAAGTACATTTCAAAAGTTTGGAGGAATGTCTGATGAATCTAATAGCAATAAGGCCTAACATCTTGAACGATGTAAGTATTCTTTCTCATTATATGCACTATGCAAGTGAACTGCATTTAAAAGCAGCAAAAATGTGATCAGGTACGTCAAAGGCACAGTTACTTTTGAAATCAAATTTAAGAGGAATGAAAAAGTTCAAGTTAGCTGGTTTTTCTAACAGTAACTGGGGTGGCTTCATCAATGATATGAGAAGTACCTCAGGTTACTATTTTAGCTTTGAATCAATTTTTTTTTAGAGTTCGAAGAAGTAAGAAGTGGTAGCTCAATCCATAGCAGAAGCAAAGTTTGTGGTTGCAACAGCTGTTCTGAACCAAGCATTGTGACTGAGGAAAATCCTAAATGATCTTCATCTTGAGCAGAAAGAAGAAAATGAGATTTTTGTTGACAATCAAGCTGCAATAGCAATTTCACATAATCCAGTTTTCCATAGAAAGGCAAAACACTTTAACATCAAACTGTTTTTCTTGAGGGAAGTGCAGAAGAATGGGGATGTAATCTTTGTTTATTGCAAAATAGATGATCAATTAACTAATTTTTTTACCAAAATATTACCAATTAGCAAGTCCGAGTCTTTGAGGTAGAAGCTTGGTATTTGCAGATCTTAAAGGAAGAAGGAGTGTTAGTTGCGGTGTTTTAGGACTGTAATTTAGTTTTTATGGACATTTTCACTAAATTTGAATTATTCAATGTGTTATTTCCTAATTTTTAAGAGTTTTCTTTTTTCAGCAATTGATATGTTGAATTGTGGCTGATTTTTAGGTCTAAAATGTTAGTGATCAGCTATACTCTTATATTTAGTTTTTCTTCGTTTGAATTAGAAAAACTCTCTAATTTTGTTATTCTTTTCACTTTACCATTGCTGCTCTTTCATTCATGAGCAAACATATCTTTTTTAATTTGGTTTTTCAAGCAAAACAACAGTGATTTTTACTAAAAGAGACCAAAAATTATTTTTACTGAAAGATTCATTATCTTCATAAACAATAGGACGTAGAACCATAAAGATTTCTTTTTTAAAATTTACTCCTTAGTTGAATACCTGATTAAACAATTATTTTGGATCCAATCTGTAAGAATCAATAGAAAAGGTAAATCCCTTGTGATACACTAAATCTGTCTCGGTTATTGATAGTGACTACATTTGCCTTTTGCTGAAATCTCCCTTTTCAAAATGGTGGTTTAACGAGCATCCCCTTTCCGGTCATGGCGGATGTTTTGATGCCGCTAAGATAAGAACAAACTCCGATCACAACCGAGTGTACTCTTTGTGGACTTAAATGGTCGGCCTCAGGCTGGCAATTAGCAAGTGGGGAAATGATAATTTCCTTTTTGTATGGGATAGATACATGGCCCCTTGGAATTCACGAACACATTGGCTGCAAAACCTCTTGCCTGGTGCACAGTCCGAGGCGATTTGTTGGCCTCTGGCGGAGGTGTGAGTGACCAGTGTATTAAGTTCTGGAACACTCTTACTGGTGCTTGCTTGAATTCAGTGAATACTGGCTCTCAGGTTCGTTCTCCATGCTCTCAGGTTTGCTTTCTTTTGTGGAGCAAACATGAGCGGGAATTGCTTTACTTCTCACTGATCTACACGAAATGAGCTGTCTTTGGAAATATCCTTCCATGTTGAAGGTGGCAGAACCGACGGTCACAGATCCAGTGCTCTTTTCATGTCTCGGGTGCCAATTTATTTTTTGTGTTTTTGTTTTAAAATATGAATTCTATATTCTATCTTTATTGTTTCTAGGGGCATATTTGTCTCTGCATGTTCTCATAATTTCATTTATTGATGATTATTTTTGTCGTCTTTTTCTCACGGAGCCCAGATGGATGCCCAGTAGCATCTGCAGCTGGAGATGAAGCATTGCGATTCTGGAATGTGTTTGAGACCCATGAAATGCCGAAATCTGCACATAAACGAAACCCTGAGGCATTTGCTTATTTAAGAGGCATTCGTTGAAGATCTAGGTAAATGAATCTTTTCCTTTAATATCTGTAACATTAGTTTTTTGTTTTTAACTTTTACTCGTGTAATCTTCCTGAATTTCTGATGAATTCTTGATTTAACTTTTGGCTGTCATTTGATATTTATTGAAATTCGGGTTTTGTTTTCAGTATCTCTTTGGCACGCTCTTGTATCTACCTCTGCTTGACATAGTTGTTGATGATTTTGCCATTAGTTCCTTCTCCACAACCTATCGATCATGAGAACCAGCAAGAGGTTTGTGGTATAAACTGGTAAGTCTCAGTCAGTACAACACTTACCAAGTCAAATTGATATGGTATAGATCGACGGTGTCCTCTTCAAATTCATCAACACAATGGCGCTTCACAGATTGGAACAACACCATGCAAATGCTTGTTTGGGCAATTTCTTTCTGGCCTCCAAGCTGGTTTTATTTTTTATTTTCTCTTCAGTAATTCTTGTTTGGATAAAAAATTAAATATGTCAGAATGATGCTTTCCATTCATTGTCTGAATCTGATTGTCCTCTACTATACTATTACGTGGAATTTCCAGTCTCTTTTTCTCACTCAAGGGAGCTCAAATTAGCAAACTAAATAATTTTATTTTCTTAATTCATTTAGAACATGAAATTTAATTTCTCTAACACCATTTTAAATTTAAAGGTACAGTTCTATTTGTACCGTAATTTTTACTATAAAATAGCTGTATTTTAATAAAGAAATTTATTATAAAAATAGCATACCAATATAATTTAAATATACAAAAAAAATATTACTTTTAACATCCATAAAAACAAATTCACTAATAATTTTTTTTTTTATTTTAAACCCAAATTTTTCTCTTTAATATCAAAATTAATTTATAGAGACAAAATAAATTTTGAGAAGATTCAAACGATTTAAAACAATTTTTTTACATGTTTATTTTTTAAATTATTTTTATAATTTATAACTTCTTTTAAATAGAGTTCATAAATATTATCTTTTGTTGTAAGCATGTCTCGTTTCAATTTAATCAATTATATTTTATGAACTATTAGTTTTGTTTTATTCTAGTTAATTTGTTTAATATTCAATTTTATTGATTTGTACAGATATTAATATTTACTTGCAATAATTTGCATAATGCTGACATAATATGATAATATTTACTTGCAATTTATGAAATAATTTATTAGGTTAACCGTTATATTAAGAAAATCACTTCAAATTTAATTTTAACTTGAAATTAAGTAGGTAAATGTTTTTATGGGTTTAAAAAAAAAAATAATATATATCATAAAAAATTTAAAGTATTTTTAAATATTATAAGAACGTACAAAGTAAATATTATTTTTTCAATTTTTTTGATAAATATATAATAAAAGTGTCTACAACGAAAATTAAGGTGTAAATCAGTGCCCCCAATTTCAAGTTTTCCTCTTTTAAACTACTCTTCCATGATTTTAAGTTGTTCGTCTTTTTAGGCTGAGATGCCCAATGGTACGTATACAATGTAAGCAAATTGTTTACAATATTATCCAAGAAATTAACATCCTAAATTGTCGATTATGTGAATTGTCCCATGAATAAAATTTTATATTTTAATATTATATATTGCATTTAATTTTTCTTTTAAAATTAGCATGTCTATTATTCAAGTAGAATGCAATAAGTTTATGAATAATCATTTCTAGTCTTTTTCCAACTATCTCATATTTTAACAAAGCTTGGGGGTCATGATGAAATTAACTATATAAACTAATTAGGTTTAAAAATAAGACACAGAAAACAAAGTTCAACAAATATAACAGTAAAGGTAAATAATACAGAAAGTTTCTCGCTTCCCATTGTTTTCTACAGATGAACAATCAAATGTTATTAGCTAAAATCAAGCTGAACGCAGATCAACCATCTCTTCAGGATATATGGAAATCATATGTACAAGCTGGGGAACTTTCTCCATCTTTTGTATGGATATCATAACTTCAACATTTGAGTAGTATATGCAATATTAGTTACCAGTCATCTTCAAGGCTAGCTCGGTGAAAACACAAAACAGTGCAGACAAATATGAAGAATGAAGTGAATTCAATGAACATAGCACCGGTCTCAATCATATGAGCGTGTCTAAGAATAATGGGAATAGCTAAGCTTCCCACGGCTGATGCTCCCGTCAAGAATTTTGCAGCATCTATCCAACTGAGATACCAAGTTTGTAAACAGAACAAAATGTAAAAACAATAAGAAATATTTTGATGGAGAACAATCTCCTATGAATGCGATTGTTACCAAAGAAAAATGAACCGACAAGCACAATCAGAATAATTTCCACAGTTTTGAACAGATATGTAACCAGAATGATGCGTGTTGTTCAGAAATCAGATACATGAATTTCAATCTTTTGCCAATAATTTCAATGTATTAGCAAGCAAAGAAGAAGGTGTTCATTTCATTTTGTGTGCGACTAATTTTCCTTTCCTTTCCTTTTCTTTTCTTTATGTTTTACTAGAATGATGGAGATCTGATATTCTAATTAAGCAAATTCATCACAATTGAAGTACTAAACCACCCCAACAAAATTTTAAACTGCAGTGAAGTTTATAGAAGAAAATTTTGAAAAATGACAACAAAAAGGGTTTTTTAAAATGATGTTATACATCATACAGATCTACATACAGGTGTCAGACAGAGATGTAAAGAGTAATTTTTTTGTCAGATTTCTTTCACAATTGACTTGAGACATTTTTTGGTGAGATACTACACTCTGTGTATTCATCTGACACTTGCAAATAGGTAGGTCTATAAGATGTACTATATGATAAAATAGCTTATAAAGTCAATAAACCTTTTTTCTGTTAAATGGTTTCTTTGCATAATTGCATATCAAATGCAACAAATGTTTACTACAGCCAAATTATTCAATATATAAATCAATAATACCAGGCAGCATATTAAAAACAGTTCAAATAATTCATCTCAACAAAATCTTTAATAAGAGAAGCAGTTGGATTCAAATACACTCACCCCCCGCCATCCCTGCTTGTCAGAAATTGAGTAGATCCGCCTCCAAAGAACAAACAAGGCATAGGTACCAACACATACATGAGAGCTGCAGGAAGGATACATTCACATCATCAGTTTTCAAATGCAACATAATCATAGGTGGGATCATCAAACTAATACCCTCACTCACCTGATAACATTGGCCACCAGTTGTTGTAAATTGCACAAGCCTGTAACCAAAGAACAATTTAAAAGAAATGGTAAAAAAAAAAAGATATAAAGGAATATGTATGGCAAGTGATTCCAACTTAATGTTCATTCTGATTCTACCAGTGCTTCCCTAATCAGATTAAAGCACCCTTAAAATGGAAATATGTAATTTCCATAACGTACTCCATAAGAGGGGAATCTAAAGAGTCGTTTCCTAAAAATAACTTCTAAAAGGTGCATTGTAAATTTTCCAGTTTGTTATGTGTTCCCTTTGGATAAGTGTAGAATATTTTACAAAAGGATGCAATCCAAGTACATGGATAAGAATATTTAGCATCATCTTATACTAAGAGGAGTAATCAAGACTTCCTGATAAAGCAGATTAATTATAAGCCTTTGAATGCCAAAATTTCGTCTTAAATATGAACGAATATGAAAGTAATGAAGTGCTTGCCAAAGGTATGACACAATATATATACAGTCCCAACATACGTTAATCAAATTTTAGGTATAATTTTCTGTGAAGTCAAGAGTTCTGCGTTCTCAGTATTTGAGTTGTGAAAATTAACACACTGCAAGCAGCTAATGCAGATCAAAAAAGGACTTCAAGATATGGGATAAAAACAAAAAATTCTTTCCAATTCTATATTCATTACTTACATAAAGAGCTAAAATGCATTCATTTGTAAGATAAGCAGAGCGAAAGAAATCAATCCTCAAATTTATAGAAAATCGCAAAACCTGGGCACGGGCATCACATGTACTAAAAGGAGGAACCAATACAGACCCATAAAGATACATCTCTCCGCCTTGTGCTTTCCCACAAATCCACAAGGATGGAATTTCCTCCACACGGTAGTAAGCTAATCAACTCTCTATGGCCAATATTTTCTACCACAATCCCCATAAGCAATCAAAGCCCGGAATATAATGTTAAATGCAAGACAAATGAGCATCTCTGGAAAAATCGAAGCAAGCATCTCTATCCCAACTGAGGCTTGTAGCCAACTTTCCCATAATTTCTATGCCATTTCATTGTCTCCCAACTTTCAAACAATTCTCAAAATGACACCATGAGCAACACAACTACCTCTGTACCAACTGACTGAAGGACGAGTTGAGCAGATTTGGTTTATTTTACATAGATGGCTATATACTCTGTTCCTAGCGAGATAATGTCAGTTTCTATGGCAGTACAATGATTCAAGCATAAACTCAGCTGAACTCCGTTCTGAAGGCTTGAGCTATCAAGCAGCTTGCAAGAAAGAGCTACGAGCAAGCATGCATATATGGGATCATAAATTCTCAACCCCATGAGTTACAAGGATGAAAAGTATATCAGCATGTAAACTATTTATCTAGACATAAGTTCCCATTCACCATCCGACACTTTAGGGAAAAAAATTCTCTTAACTGCTTTAGAGTATGAAGCAAAAATTCCAACAGACCATAAATTCTAAATGCATTTATGATAACTACACTGAAAGAACTGGATCATTGTAAATTATAAAATACATTCACGTAACTAAGTCAAAAGAATTGAATCATAGTTCAAATAATTTACAGTAGTAATAGACCACCCCAAACTCAAATCCATCTGATTAGAAAGCATACCAGAATCTGTAATAAAATACTAGATGAAAACATAAAAGCAAGCCCAGCCAGCCTGCACCCAAACAAAAAAATGATATTAAAAATCCTCTCTTTTCACTCAATAACATGACAAAACTCATTGACTTTAAGTCTCCAACTTACACTGTAAAGAACAATCACCATTTGTAAATGAAAGCCCAGCATTGTGAATACACCAGAAAAGTAAATAGTCAGTACTACACATCACAAAATTATTAGCAATGATTAGACTAGATCTTAAATACAATCGCAAACCCTAAAACACAATAATTTTCGTTCCATTAAGTTGAATTCCACAAGCTTGAGGAAAAACCCACAAAAATCGCAACATCTATTAACTAGAAGGCGATTCGGCTAAGGATGATAGCACAAACTCCATAATTCAATGTACAAACTACGTCTTTCTAGGTTAATGAGTTATAAAGGGAAAAGGAAAGCATCGAAGAAACCGAAACTGTAAGGAACTTAATAGGAAAGGATATAAAATATACCTTCGATCGTCATCGCCATTTTAGAAGCGGAGAGCTCGTAACTTAGCGGAAATTGCAAACAAAGAAAAGTGTGAAAGGAAAATAACGTAAAGTGAAAGGGGTTCTGCTTTCTGTGTCAGTGAAATTAACCACCTGTTTATCTCTCCCATGAAGATAGAAATCAAAGATATGAACCCCATTTGTCAGAAATAACAAATGAAGACACGCTTTACATTTTTGTATCATTCAAGTCCTCTTTGTCCCGAAATATTTTTATTTTTATTTATTCACTCTCTTTTTCATTCGTGCTTTTCGTACATGCATTGTGGTAACTACGACCATAAAACAACATCAATAATTGTATTTGATAAGGTGGTGTAACCAGAAAAATTGGTGTAATCAAGTTGTTTTTTTAAATAATAACAACAACATCATTGAGAATAAGTAATTTTATTTTTTCTATAGAATGGTTATTAAAAATATCTA
Source organism: Trichilia hirta (assembly GCA_035221805.1). Taxonomy (NCBI): domain Eukaryota; kingdom Viridiplantae; phylum Streptophyta; class Magnoliopsida; order Sapindales; family Meliaceae; genus Trichilia; species Trichilia hirta. Next base: position 7,649,545 of record JAWDEX010000005.1, on the reverse strand, counting down.
TAAAATATATTATATAAAAAATAAAATATAAAAAAATAATAAAAATTAAAAACATTGAGGTTTTATATAATTTTTAAGTAATTAAAATTACACAGTTTATTTTTATTTCGATATATAAATACGAAAGGACTATTAAAATAAATTTCCTCAAACTTTAATTATTTACGTTAAAGTAATTATCTTTTGGTGTTGAAAAATATTTTATTGGGTGTCACAAAATTTGAAACATCACCTTTGCTAAATTTTGAAGATTTTTTTTTTCAAACGGGACTGGACTCTGGAGTTTTATTGGGGTGCACTTAGCTCAATCCATGGATGGCAATAGAAAGCAGAGTGTATGTAGGCCCACTAAAAACTTTAAGAATTTTTTGAGTTTAAACTTTCTATAAAATTTCATCGAACATAAGAGAGAGTACAACAGTCTACGGACAAAAAATTCAACATAACAATTTCACTCTCAATGTTCATATTATGTCTAATTCTAAGTTTTTCATCGCTTTCTTACTCTAACTTTTTATGTAATTTCTTAGTAAATTCATTCATCGTCATTATATTAGAAACGAATAAAGATTAACACAAGTAAATATTTAATTATCGGCACTTAATTTTCTTATTTTTTATTTTTTATTATGCTAAAAATAACCAAAATTGAAGTTTATTCTATTAAAATTTTTTATACTAATACCGTATTTTGTACTTATTATATTTTTATGTGTGTTTAATAAATAAAATAATATATATTAGTGCATATTGAGGTTTGCTTTAAAATATAAATCGGAGAATAGTTTTAATAAATATTAAAAAAATCAAGTTTTAATATGTGACTACGTATATATGATCTAAATTTTTATCCTTGTTAATGTGCTTTGAAATAGTTACAAAAAATGTAGCAAATTAAAGTGGAGAAAAATTCTTTTAACCACAATCAATGAATATTACAATATTTTTTATTATTTATTAAACATTATCTATTTTATTAATATTTAAACTAGCTCCCGTGTCTTTATATTAAAATGTTCAAATATTAATTTAAGAATAAATAATTAATACATGAATTTAAATTTAAAAAATAAATAATTTCTTTCAATAACAAAACAAATGTTACTTAATTTTCATAAGATTATAAGAAAAAGGTTTTTAAGTGAGATGATCTCATTAAAATTATATATTTTATTTTTAATCTTATTATAATTACGTATGTAATATTTAATATTTAAGTTTAAAGATATTTTTATTATTTTACTAAGTTAATGATATTTTGAGAGATTTTAAATAAAATTTGTTAAGTTTAAAAGGACTTTTTATAAAGCACATTTTTGTATACAAGAGCTTCTGAACTATATTTCTATCGATCGAAAAATTAAATTAACAATCCGTTTGATTCTATTAAAAGAAAATAAAAATACGATTATATATATATATATATATATGAATGAAATTGAAATTCAAATAAAAGAGAAAATAGTCCTAAAAATAAATTATAAATCTGAATGATATTTTTTAAAAATTAAAGAGATTAATTTTTTAAAAATTGGAATGATATTTTTGAAGTATCGATACCAAGTTTAAAAGTGTCGATACTTAGACTAAATGTATCAATATTTTCAAAAAATTTATCTATACTTCTTTATAAAAAATATGAAAAACTCTATTTTTGAGCACTTTATAGCATTTTATCTATATCTTAAATTATAAAACTTTAATTTAAATAATTCTTAATTCGTTAAAAAAAATAACTCAATTATTTATAATTTTTATATTGATCACTCTTTTTAATTAAGTTGTTTTCTAATTTAAAATGATAGATTTTGAGACATATATAATAACGGAGTGATTCTAAATACTCTTCAATTTTTAGTTCATAACTTTCTATAAAAAAATTTAAATTAAATAATTTTTAAATCATTAAAAATATTATTATACAAAGTATAAATAACTAATAAATTTTATAGACTTAAAAGACATATTTAAAATTTTAAAATATGTCTTAAAAATTTGAGCAATTATTATGTGTGCACCTTATAAGCGAGGGTAGTGCAATATATGTAAATACACATGCAATGTTTTTTAAAACTATTATAAAAAAATAACTTAAACTTTTTATTAGTTTTAATTACAGTGAAATTTAATTTTAAATTTTTGTGAAAATTTTAAGTGATCCCACTATTCATGATAAAATGGATTATTTTGGATGAGATCGAGGTGAGACTAAAATATAAAAAATAAAATTTATTTTTATTTTAATATTATCATTTTAATCCTATAAAAAGACAAGGTGCCGTATTATAATTAATTTGTACCGTTAACTCAATTCAATGAATTTATTTAAAAAAATTTCTAAATTTTTTATTAGGTTAAAAAGTCACTGACGTGACTAATACTGACTCTGTTCCGTTCAAATGCACCCAATTCGTAAGAAAGCAGAGAAATTTCAAGTTTTCTTGTTTTGCACATGGAACGAATGAATGCATGGGCAAAATTGTATCAACGGATTGTAAAGTTAATGGATGAATTTCAAACATTTCGTTAATAAGGGACTCTTGGTCGGTGAAGTCATAGTCTTCAATTATGGAGACAGAGACATAATATCGCAAATATGCTTTGTCATTAGTATTAAAAATAAATTACAATAAATATATAAAATTATTATTTTATAAATATATATTTTTTTTTCAACAAATTTAATAATTAGATACAATGATTTAAATAATTTTTTAAAAATATTTCGCCGATTAAACTTAAAATTTATTAAATAAATGAACAGGTTTTATCTAAATTTTTTATAAATATATGCAATCAAATTGATTAATAATATAAAATATTTTTTAATGCACACAAATCAAGATTTTGAGACTTCTGTGGAAAGATACAATCTTTTTTATTTTCAAACAAATGAACGAACGCGTACACAATTAAATGCATTTGGAATTTTTAAATATTTTTAATTGTCAATAGATAATGTCTTGAGTCGGTTGACTTACTGGAAAAATGAAGTCTCCAAATGACTTTTAAATATTGTTAATTGTCTGTCGACATCGAATGGGTTGACTTACAGGAAAAATGAAGTCTGCAAATGACTTTTTATACGGAGTTTGCAATCGTTTTTTTATCTTCAAAGGGGGAATTGGGGTTGTCGATAATTATTATACAAATAAATTTAATTATTTTTAATAATTATATTATATTCTTTGATTTTTCTTTTAAAAATTTCCTCTTTAAAGTTGAAGAACAATAAAAGTCAATTGTTAAATTTTGTTTTCTTGCTGCTGAAAACTTTACATATGATAAGAGTCATTGAAGTTTAGCGTAATCGGCTAGGAATTGAACAAAAGCTAATTCCATATATTCAACTTTCATATATATGAAATATATAAGTTTTAAATTAAGTGGTTTGAAATATTTTAACTAGAGAACTCTAGAGAACTCAAAAACAAATAATAAATAATTTAATAAAATTTTGAGTGAACAAATTAATTTAGAAAATATAATCCCAAATTTGAAATTTGAAATTTCACTATTCATTCAAGATATTCCAAAAAATAATTAAATATATTTTTAACTTTTGAATTAAATGGTTTGAAATATTTTAACTAGAGAACTCTAGAGGGTGTGAGTTGGATATTTGTTTATTTTTAGTCAATTTGTACCCTAAAACAATAACAAATAATTTAATAAAATTTTGGGTGAATAATTTAATTAAAAAAAATAAATCCAAAATTTGAAAATTTGAATTTCATTATATACTTAACTCCTTATTTTTTTTTAATCCAATCCACTATTCATTCGAGTTATTCTAAAATTTCTCCAATCTAATAATTTTGATTTTTAAGGCACTTAGAAATTAATTTTCATTATATATAAAAATTAAACATAAACCTTTTTTTTTTCTGTGAAATCAAGATTAAAAACAAATATTTGAGCTTAGCAATCACAAAAAATTAAGATAAATTAGCTTTACAATAATGATGAAAAATAAAAATAATGTAAGTTAGTGGCTTAAATTTGAATCATCAACTTAATGAAATTATCATCTTAAGTTCTTGAACTTTATTTTACACTTTTATATTTTGGATATCGAATAATTAGTGCGAATCAAATATTGTTGTATATAAATATAAAAATATAATTTGATATCATCAAAATTTAAATTTTATCTTATATTTAGGTCCACATAGGTGAATAATATTAGGAAAAAAATCTTAATAAATTCTTTCACGTAAAATATAAATGAAATTGATTCAAGAGTGTATGAGACAGATCGAATTCGAGACACGAGACCGAGCGACAAAGAATTTAACACTCTCACACAGTGAAAATTTGTCTAGCGGAGCTCTCTTTTAAAATAATTATATATTTTTAATAAATTAAGAAATAAATTAATCTCAAATTTGTGATTCATATATATATTTTTTTCTAAATGTCATTGTTTTTATATATATTTTTTTACTTATTTTAAAAGATATATTTGTAATTTAATTTAATAAGTGAATTTTTTGAAGTAATACTAAAAGAAGGTATGAAACTGCAAAACAAACACGCTAAATATATTATTTCTGTTCAATTAAATGAGAAACTAAGATTTGTAAAAAATTCTTTGTATGAAGCAATAAGTTTTGATATTAATTTTATAATTAAATTATAATAAATAAAAATCTATAAAGATAACTAAAATATATAACAAAACATAAGCGTAATACTACTTTCATAAATGAAAAAAGCTTAATTTAAAAAAATGAGTGTAACTATAATCCACAAGTTGAAGATGTTTTTAATCTTAAAAGTCAATACACTATTTAAAGAAAATCCCAAAAATAACCTTCCCATCACCATGAAT
>JAWDEX010000005.1:7511721-7601146 GCA_035221805.1 Trichilia hirta | reverse complement strand
AACAACTTAAAATTTATTCCAAAGACTAGAAATATGCATAATTTGAGGGAATTAATTATATTTAATTGTAAAATGATGAATTTAAACCTTAATACTCATACACTTTTATGTACTCATCACATTCCCTACACTTAATCAACCCTCCGAACTTTGAATCTAATTTTTTTCTTAGGTGATCTATCCCACTATTATTTGGATAGATGGTGACTCTATTTTTAAATTTTTCTTTACGTCAAATTTTGGATGACATCAACAGGGTACTATAATCGGTCTCGTATGTGATAATTGATCGCTTATTAATAGCATACCATCCCCTCTCCTTAATCTTTTTAATACGAGTGAGTGTTAAAAAGTCCCTAATTATATTACCTCTTCGTGATATCTTGATACAAAATTTCATAAGCTCTCAATGGGATCCTGTTGTAATAGAAAGAGAGTGCTTGCATTATGTGTAATTTCAATGGTGCCTCGAAACTCTTCTATAAAGCTTTGACTTAATTACTAAAAACTCTTAATAGTACCTTTTGGGAGGCTTCTGAACCACACCTTGGGTTATTCTTCTAATATTGAAGGGAATAATCGGCACATTTGGGTCTCACTCAGCTCTTGAATATACATAATTTCTCTGAAGGTGTCCAGATACAGAGTGGGGTATGTCTTTTCTGTATAAGACTTGATCTGCGATATCTTAAATTTTCTGAGGATGGTTAACTCTAATATATCCTTGATGAAAAGGGAGTCACTGCATTTCTTCGCCTCGAAATTTTTGCATTTTTCAGTAAACTCACCTTTGTTCTCCTGATCCCAACTTTTTTTAGTATCTTTCTTACACAAATTTCCATCATTTGCGAGTTGGCTAGACGAGCACTGTAATCTCAAGACCTGATCTTGTTAAGTTGTGACCGTAGGTCTACTGTGGTATGCCTTAGTTTGATAGTAATTTTTGGGTCTATTTTAGGGCTGCATAGAGTAGCAAACATCATTGGTTCATTGCCACCATCCATTCTCCTTTTGTCATGGGATTAGCCTTACCCTTCCCTTTCTACAGACTCATAAAACGAGTATTCTTGGTAGCAGCTCCCCTGATTGGGCACTAAACTTTTCAGTCCCTTTCTCCTTAAAGATAGTCGGCCCTTACCTCTAAGGCTTCTGGTACAATTTGATGCCTCTTTTCGTATTTTTACAGCCGAACTAATGCTCTCAACCTCGTAGTTTCCTTTTTTAGCTATTGATTTTTGTGTTCTAGCTCAGGAATCTTCTGATTATCGGTCTCTTTTGCATTTTTATGCTTTGTTGGCCCCCCTTTTATAAGCCAGGATTCACACCCTCCAATTCTAACAATTGCTCGACTGGCTGAACTTTTAGCATAGTGATACTGTGCTTCGTTCTCATCGGATGATTTTGTAATGGTCCTTTTTTCACCAATGTTTAGAGGACCCCTGACTTTTTTTTTTTTTTTGCACTTTTTTAGAGAGACGGCTACAATTATTTCCCATCATGTTGGCACGAAACACTTTTCAGGTTCTTTATTCAGGCTTTTAGCTTTATTTCTATAAATGGTGATAACTGTTGATGCCTAAATTTTTCGGGCAAAAAATTTAGCATATCATACAGATTTTACTGTTATTATCGATATAGAGGCCGTATAGAATAGTGCTTAACTCCAAACAAGGACTCTTGGGAGACTACTTAAAATTAAAGAAAAATGAGTTAAGAGTAAAGCCGAATTATCGATAAATAAACTCTAACGCTCAAGTTAGTGGATTATTTAAGGCCAAATTAAAGAGAAAAACGTATTAGGAGTGTTTAAATAATTTATTGATCTAAGATGTTATGGGAGAGGGTTAATCTTGGCCAGTTAAATTTTCTTTCTTTCACTAAGCTGAAAAATGATCTAAGGAGCCAAAATCCTACTCTCATATAGCAATTCGACCATTTTATAAGACCTTTACACGTATGAGCATCGAAGAATGGGAGCCTGATTAGACAAGAAAGGTATGGTCATTATCAGGTCTTTTCACCATTTCTCTACGTCAAACTAGGGGATGCAATGAATGCCTGCAGTTTGTAAGACCAGATTTCTCTTAATATGATATACGTTTAAACATTTCTTATAGCAGTACACCCACTGTTCCTATTTGGTTCTCCTGTTTTTAGAATATTAAAATTATATTGCCTCGCTAATCAGGATGACAGTCAAAAAAATAAGAAAATCAAGGCGGTAAGGTTGGGTCGGGTTGCCCACGAAATAAAAATTGGGAACTAAAAATAACTGATCGGTAAAAATCATCAACATCCCTCATTTTTTGGCACAGTAAAAAATAGATAGTAGTAGTACGGTCTAGCACTCAAGCTAAATATTGTGCCTTTGCTGATACTAAACAAGAAATCATTTGGCTCTGGTGGCTACTCAGTGATATAACTGTTTTAAATACTGCAACTACTGTTTTGTTTAAAGTGCTACTTAAATTTCGCACAATGATATTTTTCATGAATGTACCAAATATATTGAGCTTGATTGTCTCTTCATTCATCAGTATGTTACTTAGGACATTATCATTCTTCGTCTCATTACCACTTCTGATCAACCAGCAAATATCTTCACAAAGGGTCATTAACTTGGTTGCTTCCATGATTTACAACTTTAAGTTTGAGCAGGGTGTCAATGTATTAATGGATGATCTTCTAAATCCTCGTGATTTGTGCAAGATCAATGCCATTAATTACATATATATGATGCTTGCCATATAGTTAAATAATTTTTAATCATATTTTCATGTAATTAATGGGTAAATTAATAATCTATATTCGCTTCCTTAGATAGCTCTTATAAAGCTTATACAAATACCACTCTTGTATTCAATTTTATTTAATTAAAAATAATAGAAATACGTTCATATTTCTAACAAAACAAATGCAACTAAATTTTTTGTATGTATTAAGATTTTATATTAACACATATAGCAACTTATTTTAGTTACTGATTAATTTCTTACATTGTTGTAGTAAGCTCCATTTAAAGCAGCTTATTTCTTTACAAAAAAACACGCTACAATAACTCTCTATCCTTTCCTTATCTTATTAAACAAATTCAATTGCTCCCAGTCCCACCAATGTTCGCTGTTAGAAGCCATTACCATGTTACTACTTTCTCCCATTTGAGGTGGTTGGTCGCTATGGCTACCTCTAAAGTATGAACTTTCTGGTGAACTTGTTCTCTTTGTAATACCCATTTGAATAATATAATAAGATGATATTGCTATTTGATGATGGAGATGATCACCACTATAATGAGCTATACATTGCACCCTTGGCTTGGTAATTAGCACTCTGGATGATAGTCGTCGGTCGTATGACTAGAAGCAATTTGATTTAATAAACAATCGGCACAAATTGAATTCTGGCACAAACTAAATTCTGGCCTTATTAGAATATACATTAATGAAGAATAAAAATTTGCATTTTTAATCTGACCAGCAAGGCTTCCTACTCTACCTTGTTATTTGTAAATTAGAAGTCAAAATTTAATTTTGGAGGATTTTTGACCCTGCCAGTATAGACTTCATAAACTTGGCAGAGCATTAATGCTTTGGAGATCGATTACTCGACTAAAAAGTCCACCAATGCTTGCTTTTAATGGCCTTCCTAAGCTTGTAATTGATGTCAAATTTGCTAAGTTCAATTGATTATTTGATTAACTGACCCAAGAGATCCAGTCAGCAGAAGTTTTGCCTTAGGAGTTGGTCAATTAACATTAAGATGAGATGAGCTTAGAATATAACACCAACTTTCTGGTAGCCATAACCAGAGCCAAAGTTAGCTTTTTTCAGAAGAGAGTACCTAATTTTTGGTCCATAAAAAATTTACTAACATAATATATAGGTTTTCGTATTTTTTCAAGATTATCTTTTGTAAGAACTGTACTAACCATATGGTCGCTTATTGTTAAGTAAAGGTAAAGTATTTCTCTATGTTACAAGCTCATCAATATCAGAGTAGTTCTCAAGTATTTGTTTAACTCTTAAAAATTGGCCTCACACTTCTTTATACACCTTATTTTTTTTTCTTTTTTAAGAAGCTTAAAGAACTTAAGGTACTTATTTGTAGACTTAAAGATAAATCTATTGAAATTTGCTATCTTTTTTATTAAGCTTTACAGTTTTTTGAGTGTTAAAGGTGACTTCAAGTTCAGAATCACCTTTATTTTTTGAGAATTAGCCTTAATTCCTTACTCATTCACCATAAAGCCTAGAAAATTCTTAGGCCTGACACTAAATGTACACTTTTTAAAATTTAGCTTTATCGAGTTTTCTTAAAGAGGGAGAAGTTTTTCTCCAAATGTTTGACATGGTTGACCAACTCCATTAACTTCGGTGATCATTTCATTCACGTAATCCTCTATGATTTTTTTAATCATGGGCTTGAACACCTGATTCACTAGCATTTAAAAAGTTGCCCTGCCATTTTTATCCCAAAGGATATAATTTTGTAATATTACAGCCTTTGGTTTATAATAAATATGGTCTTTTCTTGATTGGGTTCATGCATCTTGAGTAAAGAATGATTTCACAAAACTTACAAGTCAGTGCTCCATTGTTAAATTCACTAGCTAGTTTATCTGTAATAGCGAGAAACTGTCATTGAGATAGGTATTATTGAAGTCAGTAAAGTTCACACATATCTTTCATTGTTCATTAGGTTTCTTTACCATTATAATATTAGCTACCCAATCAAGATAAGAGACTTTTCAAATGAACCTAACTTTAAGCAGTTTGTCAATCTCTACGCGAATGGCCTCCTTTCACTCCTAATTAAAGACGTGCTTTTTTACCTCAATAGCTTAGGTATAAGATTTACTATAGTCAATGCAAGATGACCTATAGGTTAATGTTCAGCATATTCTTATTTAACCAAGCGAACACATCCATGTTGCTCTTTAGACAATCTTTTAACCTTCTTTTTTTCTACCTCAATGAGATGTGTTCCTAGCATCTTTTCATATCATGGTTATTCAATATTATAGTTTTTAGTATCTTTGTGGACTTGGAAATTGGCATACTCGACCCCAAACCTAATTTTTTATTTAGATTTTTCAATTGTTTATCCTACTCCACGTCTTTCTAATAGTCGTAGAGCTCCTCTTCTCAAGATTGATTGTGGACGTAGTGCATGGGCCTTAATAATATGGCAAAGTAAGAATGGACATTCTTTTAATTTTCATGCATAATGTCGATCTCATCTTTGACTTGAAATTTCAACTTCAAGTAATGGATAATCTCTACTGTCTTTATAGTCCTGAGAAATAATCACCTCAGGATCATTGAGTAAGATATTTATAGGTCTACTACTTGAAACTCAATTATTATTATCTTCTAGTAAGGTTTGTCTCTCATCATAACCAATAACAAGACCATCCCTAATAAAGAGGATGCATCAACCCCAAATTTATGGAGAGCTGAGTTCACACTTCTCAAATTCAAGTCTTTAATTTTCAAAAAATCTAATGTTTCTTTGAAAATAATATCTGTTAAGCTATCGAAATCTATAACATCTTATTTATTGACTATAACCAAGTTACGATCAGGGCATCGCCACATGGGTAGGGCATCCCAACTTCATCTGCATTGCAAAACATAATAGGCACTTATATGACCACTAAGATCTCATATTTGATTCTCTTCTTATTATATTTATATAACAATTAATACTTTTGTTCTCAAAAGTTTATATAATCTTTTAAATTGAATTCACATTTATCTTTATCTTCTTAAATTATTGTTACTCTAAAAATAAATTATTGTATATATAAATAAATACACCCGCCAAATTTTTTGTTTGGTATGTCAAATTTTTCATTAATTTTTACGACATTTAATTTGCTTTTTGAAGAACTTACTGAAAAATATATGACTTAAACCTTTAAAAAAGTTTCTTCTTTTAAGCTAAAGCCTTCATAAGAAGGCATTAAATTAATAAAAAAAGCGAAGCAGGTAAACGGGCGAATATGCGGCCTTACACCTAGAAGGCTAGAACAATATATAAAACACAACAAAACAAGTAGAAAACAATGAGTCAAAGATTAATAAATGAAACCATAGAATCCTTTTGAAAAAGATTAACCGTCGCATAAGGAGGAGATGGGAAAAAAAAATTAATAACTAAATTCCAATGATACAACTGTTTTAGCGTTTGTATTCCAACATTTGCCTGTGGAATATTGACAGAAAGTGGACATTCTCTTGTGTGCCTGTTTATCGGTCGTTTGGTCTTCTGCAATTTGCAAAGGTTTTATGAAAATAGGCAGATGGGGATGGCTATTGGTAATTTCCTTGCCATTCCTATTTTATGTTGTTATTTTCTTTTAGAATATTTTTATCCTTTTCACATTTGTTAGTCAAAACTTTCTGGGTCTACTACTGTATAAATCCATGCGTTTATATATATATACTTTCCTAATTATTTTGTTATAATCACCTTTTAAATTATCAAAAATATAATAAAAAATTAAAAACTATAATAATTTTTTTTTATTAAAGCCGCTCCAATAATATTGTTAAAAATTATCAGGTTATTGACTACTCTCCTTAGAAGGTACAATAAAAAAAATTTAATATTATGTATAAAAGAGTTAAAATTTACTGCAACTATACAATAAATTTAAAGATTATAATGTCATAATTGAAAAGGGTATTATTAAATTTGTTTCTTTCTAATACTATCATTTTTTATAAGGAGTCTTAGGACTCAACGAAAAGAGTATTAAACCGTAAAATTTTACAAATGTTCACATCATTGAAGCATAAGAACTGGAGTGTATTGTGAAATCGTAGAAAATGAACTATTTTTCCTTTTCCGTCAACTGAATGAAAAGTTACCTTGAATATTGACGTCTTATTCAAGACCAAGACATAAGAACGAGAATACTTGTAATTCTCTCCGTCTTGCATGTTCATAATTACGTTAACTTCTTTCACTGAAAATTTTGTTGTCTTATTTTTAGACAAAAGACGGAGATAATAAAAAATGAGATGAGCATTGAAACATAAACTAATCGATACAAAAAGAGAACATATATAGAGTTTAATTATAAAATTTTAAGCATAAGTTGAGTATCGAGATACTGTAAGCACATAGTGCCTATTAATTCATAATTGTTGTGAGATGAGAGTTAAAATATTAAATATTAATTAAAAAATGAGTTGATTTTATTAAAATTTAATATTATTAAACACTTTTTATAACTTTATTTCTAAAATTAAATGAAAAAATATGTGCTAAATCTAATAATTACACACTAAAAGCATTGGTTAACCATAAACAATTTTAAGCTATAAAGAAAGGGTCAACACTAATGTTAAAAGTGTTTTGCTACCCAGTACTTTTTTACATTTGGTAAGTTACAATTTTTAATGTATTAAAATTCTTATTACATTTAATATTAAAACTTTTTATAAATAGTAAATATAGAAACTTTAATAAGTGTCCAAAGGCACTAATTAGCAAATTCCATGGTAAAAATAAATTTTAACATATACATAAGTCCATTAGACATATAATTATGCTAGGCATGTTTTTCTTTTCACATAAAATAGGTTCGCCCATACTTTTCGTGAAAATAATAATGTTACTATCCAGTGGCTTAGTTGGGTCTACATTGTAATGGCTTCCATTGTTTGGGATAATCCTCCTGAGAAAATTCGAAGATGTTTGAGCGAAGATGCTTCCGAGTTATAGATTTGCGTAAAGTTCAGTTTAAGATTGTGTTGTGCTTCTTAGCTTTTTTGCTTTCTTATTTTTCTTTTTCAGCTTTGGTTCTGTTAAGGCTAAGGCTTAATGTCCATGATTCGATTTTCTTTGTACTTGTTTTTTCTTTGTATTAGGTTTCCTTATATCTTAACTTTGTTCATTAAAAAAATTATGTTCTTATTCAGAAAATTAATAATTAAGGCACACGGCTTTAACATTATTCTCTACTAGCTATAGCTAGTTTTCTCGCAGATTAATTTCTTACATTCTTGTAGTAAGCTCCATTAAAGCAATTGATCATTTTTGCTGCAACTATAGGGTCTCTCTGGTCCCACTCCCACCAGGTTACGTTATCAGAAGTAATAGCCATGTTACTACTTTCTCCAGTTTGAGGCGGCTTGCCAATCTGGCCGTCTCCAGAGCATGAACTTTCCGGTGAACTTGTTCTCTCTACAGCACCCATTCGAAGGGTCTGATCATGAGATGATGCTGTAATTGCCTGAGGATGAAGATAATAATCACCGTAATGAGCCACTCGTTGAGCTTTTGGCTCGTTGATTATAACTCCCGATGGTGGACGCCGGTCGAAGGACCTCAAGCATTTTGACTTCTTATACACACGACACAAACTGAATTCTGGTCTTAACCGAAAATATTTAATGAAAAGAATTGCAATAGGACCAGCACTTCTAAATGAAAAAGAAAATGTTCGGAAATTTCTCAACGGTAAAGGTCTTCTAAGAGTATTAATTGGTGCATAATGCAATTAATTTTAATAATTGACAATTTTATCTATCAATAAGAATATGCTAAAATACACGTAAAAAAGAAAACTGTCAACGTCAATGCATATTTTTGGATAAATTTCCTTGGAAATAGAAAAATTTATTAAATAAAAGTCAACTTCCAGTAGTTCAACAAATTGATTACAAAATTTATTTTATAAAGAAATTGAGGATCATGTCATCTCTACAAAAATTAATAAATTTCAACCAGGTATGGTATAATTCATTTTGAAAATTAACTATTGAACAAATGATTAGTTACAATAAGTAAATATACTCACGAATATATAACTGATTGTACAGTAATATTATGGTGGTGTTCTATACTCGATTCCTCATTAACATTATCATAAACTCATATATTAATTATATCTTTTGAAATGGTACCAGAAATTTAACGTTCGAATTCTTTCTCATATTAAATTTAGAAAAAAATTAAATCACCAAATAATTGTACTGCAATAAAAATGTTATAGTTTTCATATAGGTAATTAGAATTTAAAGCAAAACAAAACTTGCTCATTTAAAATCTCCATTGATCTTGGATTACTTTTCTAAAGTTGTATTTCAACCTAGGACTAGTTTCAAGAAAAATTACATGCTCGACTCTTTGAAGTTCATAATATCTAGCCTTACGCTTCAGTATAGGGTTTCCTACCTCCCCTTCCCAAAAAATCATAATTATATTAGATCCAATGAGAAATTAGTGTTCAATTATCCATAATTTACTTAAATTAATTGACTTTATAAATTGAAGTATCTAAAAAGATCAAAGCTTATATATATCAGTTCATACCATTTATGTTGCAAGAGTGCTAGATAATGTTGAGGCTTCTACATCAATGGTTTTGTATTCATTCATCTTCAAATCTGTTTTCCTTCCGTTCGGAGCTCTTCCTTCATAGAAAACCATTGTTCTTTTCTCTCCAACTGGTCGATTTGATGAGAAAACAAAACCAGGAGATCCGGATGCTTTCCAATATCCAGCAATAGTCAGCCGATTCGGCCTCCTTCCCCGGGCTTCACTCTCTTGTCTTGGACTGAAGAAGAACCATCGTTCAGGATCTTTATAGCACAGGTACTGTGAAAATTCTGAAACCAAATAACGAATAAACAAACTATTAATTAATAAATAAACAAATATATCGTTATGTGAGATAATAATTTTATTTCGCAGATCCCACGGATTATGTTTGTAAATATTGACTACAGGTATAATCCTGTCCATGAGTCTGTTCAGGTCTTCCCTTGTTCCTTTCAGCTTGTTATACAGATAAAATGAAATCAACTCTTCTTCAGCTGGATAAAACCGAAAACCAGGTGGTTGATCCTCGACCATTTTCAAAACTGACACACAATCTCTGAGTTTTTTTTTTTTTTTATTCTCTTTGTTACCGATGGATAATTATGACGTCAATTTGAAAGAGAGATAAGAGTTGCGAAATGAGAAAGGGAGAATCATGGGCTGACTTGGAAACTTCCACGAGCTTGAGAAAAATCGCCTTCCAGCTTTATCCGTACATTATTTTTTTTTGACTTAGTCAAAACGGTATTACGTGTAATTATCTTGATTTTATATAAAAATAAATAGACTTGTCTGAAAATATTAAATTAATGTGAAACATATTTATTTGATTGTGTGTGTGAACCATTATTAACAGAGTTTACTAATGAATAAAGGTTGTGAATATGTAATGAAATTAAACTTTACAAAGTTAGGAATTAAAGGCTCCTGTACAAAATTTTTTTTAAAGAAAATTTATTAAAAATTAATTTGCAAAATAAAGTCATTAAAAAATTAGAAATCATTTCTAAAATAAAAATCCGTGTGTGCCTGCACGTGTGATGTTATTATATAATCATTTATAAATCTGCATTTATTATGTACCTATTAATTAGTATAAAATTGATTTCAATAATCCTTTTTCATTTAGGAAAGTGAGTATTTACCAATTTATTAGTGGGTTCTTATTATATTGTAATTTTAAAATTACAGTTGTTAGAATTAATTGCATGAATAAAAAAAGTGTGACAAACTTTAATTATTAAATAAAAATAAAATTTTCTTAAACTTTTAATTTATTATAATTAAAAATACAGTAAAAAGCACAAGAATTCTAAATAAAATCATTAAAAAGATGGTAGGTTGTATGAATTATACAAAAATCACAGAACATTTCAGAAAGCGAAGGAATCCAAGTTATTTTAAATTTCTTAGAATTTCAGCTGAAAGAGATTGAGCAAAATTTCCTAGAAACGTCAATTTTAACTTTAAATGTCACTCAATTTTAATTATCTTATTTAGCAAAATAGACAGCTTAAACAGCATCTTCCTAGAGCGTGGAATTGATTCATATAATATTAATCTACAAAAACGACACGAGCGTTGAAATTTCTTGTGGAATTGACTCGCAATATCAATTAGCTAAAACGACACAAGTGCTGGAATTTTTTATCTTGTTTATTTGCGAAAGAAGACATGAAGTCAAAACAAGTCAATGAATGCTTGACTGTCACTTTCATTGTCTCTCCAGCATTATCCAAGAATGTGTGCTTGCCAGCGCATTACGCTGATTACGCTGCTGGTCTCCAAATGACTTTAGAATTAGTCAACATTATCTAATCTTCAAGAATATTTCAGGATTTCTAAGTGTAATTTCAATTTCCATTTTCCAAGTTCACATCTAAATTTCTCATAATTTACATTGAGTAGTATAATTCCACTTTAATTTGAATATCATTAAAATCTATTTGTAGCAATGACATAATCTACGACATACAAGTGTAATACTAAAATAATGATCAACGTTGAATGATTGAAACATTGAATATTGTGAATATGACATCAAATATATTTTAAAACATTGAACCTTTATAAAATTAAAACAATATTATCAAAATAAAAAAGAGAAACAAAGACAAATAAGGAAGACATGAAAGTACGACTGACCACTTTGAAGAGAGGCCAATGCTAAAATGAATTAAGCAAAAACAAGAGTCAAGAGAATCTATATATAAATGGGTATTCCATTCGCTTCCTTAAAACCCTTGAATCTCCGAGAATTAGAGTATTCTCACATTAAAGGAAGCCTGCACATAGAAGCCCGAAGTTAGTTGCTAGGTCTACAGCTGCCCCATTACCCTCTCTAAAGGTAGTAGAAAAATTTCTCAGACGCAGAAAAAACTGATTATGACAATTTTAACTAACTGCGCAGCTGCCAAGGGGAAACTATAGAAGAATTGTGCAAAACCAGAATAACCACTCCTACGAGAACTGAGTCCAACCTTGGTAACTGCAATTTCAATAACCAAAATAATCATCTTGAGTTGCCAAAATAAGTGTGTACAACGGCACTCCAAATCTATCCAAATAAAATGACGCATCCCAAAAAATAGCTCCACAAAATGAATCTCCAAGGTTGCCCGTATATAGACCATCCAAATTAGCCTTTATCCAACCAGTTAAGTGGTTGCTGTATCAAAGAACGAGCTTGAGGAGCATGACCCAGAAATAAAGGGACACCAAACAAAGATAAGGTATTTTTAACACTCCTGAAATGCACAGACTTAGAAATGAATTAAGCGAAAAATCGAATATGAGCCTCATAATCTGCCGTGATTGCCTGCGGATGCAAAAAGGAATCCTTCCAACGTAGCTTATATCTGGCTTAATTTCCAAGTTGAGTAAAACAGAAAGCAACCTTTAGTGAGCCAAAGGTTATACAGTTTCGGACTAAGGTGTTTTCGGATGACATAGCTCCAAAGCAAAGCCACAATATCAGTGGAAACATGAATTTGAAATCTGCCAGCATGCCACCGACATAGGTGACAAAAAAATTGACTGCCAGCGAAAAACTGAAGCTACAGAAACAAAGCAAGCACACTGAAACACTAGGAATTCCGCAAGACAAGATTATCATTTGTTGAAATTTTTTTTATGAAGTAAGCAACAAACTATCATGGATAAATTTTGGCAGAATAAAAGCTCTTTGATCCCGACAAGCAGCAATGTTGCACTGGCTTGTGAACTCAGACAAAATCATAAATGAAAAACTGGAATGCTTTTTTAATTCACCATCCCTAGTGCTGCTCCAGATAAGTTTGTGAGGACAAACATTTGTAGGCACGATGATGACCTGATATAGAGGGGTCCAAATGTAAATATTCTGCTATGCTGGAATAAAAATAATAAACTTTTATTTTAAGGAACTGAAATGATGAAAATACGTCACATTTTTCAAAATCCTACTGTTCTCATGTGGCTCCGCCGCTGCTGAATAGAGGACTCCATGTGCGAAAAGAGAGAAAACGCGGAAATTGGAATCTGCCACACCCCAATGCTGATAACATCCGTGAGTTTTAAGAACAGATTGCTCCTTCCAAGAATCAAACCAAAAGATTAATACCGAAACCATTTCCCAGGAAAATCCATCTATATAGACCCATCTCACAAAGCTGAAGTACTGCCAGAATACCATCCCAATAAAATTATTGGATACAGAGTCGTAAAAATATGTCTTTTCCAGAAAAGTAATAACGTACAATGATTTTAACATTATTCTCTACTGGCTGGCTAGTCCTCTATTACATTATTTCTTTCATTCTTAAAATAAGCTCCATTATAAACAGCTTCTTTCAGCTGCAAGCCTGCAACCATAGTATCTCCAGTCATTGGTCCCAGAACAAATCCAATTGCTCCCAGTCCCACCAATGTACATTGTTAGAAGTCATCACCATGGTACTACTTTCTCCAGTATGAGGAGGTTGGCCGCCATGGACGACTTCAGAGGATGAACTTTCCAGTGAACTCGTTTTCTCTGCAGCACCCATTTGAAGGCTCTGATCATGAGTTGAGGATGTTGCTTGATGATGAGAATAAACATCTCTGTGATGAGCCACTCGTTGAACCTTTGGCTCTTTGATTATTGCTCCTAGTGGTGGACGCCTGTCGAAGGACCGCAGGCATTTTGATTTCTTGTACACCCGACACAAACTGAATTCTGACCTTACCTGCATGTTTTTAATGTTCAAATTTTTATTTCTAAACTGGTCGCTCAATAATATCATGAGGTATCACAAAATTTATTTGTAACTACATTATCATAAACTGATTAATTATCTATTCTAAAGTAATACAGGAGATTAGAGGTTTAAAAAATCCCTGCTCAATTTAAAATTCAGAAAAAACTAGATCAGAAAACGTTTTGGACTGATATCCCCAGAGGCAATTAGAATTCAAGGCAAAACAAAACAAGCTCATTAATTTAAGAAGCCTATCCATATGGAAAAAAGAGAGAGAGACTCATAATTATGCTCTCGTTGATCTTAGAATATTAACGCTTGTCTAAAAGTTGTACTTTCACTAGTGTTTTCTACGCCACAAAGAAAAAGATGATCAGCATCGGAAATTCTTAAAAAATCTATAGTCCTTCTGGTTTAGATACAACGGCTTGTCAATATTTAATTATCCCTAAGTTACCATTATTAATTGGCTATACATAGAAGAATCTGAAAATTTACTTAAATTAATTGACTATATAAATTGAAGAATCTAAAAAGATCAAATCTTAACTATATAATTCATACCGGCGGAGTTGCCCCAGTACAGGATATTGTTGAGGCTTCTCCTTCAATGGCCTTGTATTCATTCATCTTCCACTCGGTTTTTCTTCCGCTTGGAGCTCTTCCTCTGTAGAAAACCATTGTTCTTTTTTCTCCAACTAGTCGATTTGATGAGTAAACAAAACCAGGAGACCCGGTAGCTTTCCAATATCCGGTCGTTGTCAGCCGATTCGGTCTTCCTCCCCGGGCTTCGCTCTCTTGCATTGGAATGAAGAAGAACCATTGTTCAGAATCTCTATGGCAAAGGTATTGCGAAAATTCTGAAACAAAATAATTTTTTCACAATTATTGTTAATAACGAATAAAAATATATATGCATAGTATGAGGTTAATTTGACTATAAAATTCCAATGATGTTAATCCTATGCACATCATTTATTCTTGGTTGATTGTTCGGTTTTATATTTGAATCTAGCTATCTTAACCTGATATAATTTCAACAAGGTTCGTCCATACCTCGATGAATTCTCTCTTGAGATTGAATTGATCTAACATAGGTTTCTTACAAAAAAATAGAAAATAACATAATCTTCAGCTTCATTTAAAGAAAATTAAAAGAGAACTTAAAATATAGTCAGAAATTCTTCCTTGTTCGTGGGAAAAATGGAATAAGCCGGAGCTAGACGGAGTGTATATGCTCATTAATGGACTAAAGTACTAAATGATAAATTGGAACTTAATGCAAGTCTTATAATTAATCTGTTTATGCTATTAATTCTCCAAAAACTACGTTGAGCTAAAACCATCATAAACAAAAAATAAATACAAAATATTGTAAATAAATAATTTTACGTGGTAGATCCCATGGATTGTATTTGTAAATATTGACTACAGGGATAATCCGGTCCATGAGTCTGTTTAGATCCTCTCTTGTTCCTTCCAGCTTGTTATGAAGATAAAATGAAACCAATTCTTCTTCAGTTGGATAAAAACGAAAACCAGGTGGATGATCTTCGACCATTTTGAAAACTGAGATACGAATCTCTCAGGTTTTTCTTTTTCTTTTTTTTCGTTTTGTTTTTGTGAATGATGGATGATTGTAACGTCACTTTGATTATTTGTATAAGGGGAGAAGAAAAGGAAGAGTTAGGCGAATAAGCAAATCCAAAAGAGAGACGAGTTGGGAAATGAGTATGGGAGACACATGAGATAACGTGGAAACTTCCACGTACTTCCGATAAATTTTTTTTTTTTTATTTTTTTTTTTTTGGAAGTAGTCAAAATAGAAATACAAACAAATGAAAATAATATAATAAATAATTTAAAATTTTATAAAAATATTTTATTCAATAAATAAATATCAAATAATTAAGATATAAATTTGAGATATGTAACATTACCTTTTAAAATTCAGAGAGAATATCTAAATTATTTGAAAATAAATATTTTCTTACAAGTCAACAAAAAAAGTGATAAATCATCTATAAAATAATAAATATTAGGTAAAATTTATATTTATAAATATATAAAGAGAGAGTAGGCGTATTTGAGTTAAATTTTTTAATTTAATCCTGACTAAAGGATATACACCCTATAAGATTTGGTTAAATATATATTTTAATTTTAAAATACCTATGCAAACTCTAATTTTTTAAAAAATAAATTGGCTTAGATGATTTTCTTATTGTCTTCTTATAATTACAGTGATACTTTCTTGATTATAATCATTTTGAAAGTTAAATGTATCAAATTTTTTTCATTTATATCTAAATTCACATATTAAACTAATAAATTTGATTCGTATAGGTATTTTAAAAATATTAAAATTAAAGTATACGTTTGACCATACTTTGTAGGTTTGCATATCCTTTAGTCTTTAATTTTATACAGAAAATTTTATAGAGTATTGTTAGGAATCTTAATTTATATTCAAATTTTTGAATCCTAAATGATGTAAAAATTAAGTTAATAGTGCCAAATTACTGCAATTATTAAAGACAAATAAATTTTTGTATTATATATATATAACTCTTTACCTCATGTGAACTTTTAATAATTATAGTAATGTTAAATTGATACTTTATATTACTTGTTATTCAAAAGTTGAATACAACTTGAGATCTCTAAGATATATATATATATAAACAGCTTATTAATTTTGCACTAAATATGAGAGGAAAGGTAAAAAGAATGATAAGCTAAATGGGAGGAGCATGCGGTTGTTCTGTACTTCATACTATAATTTCTTAGCTTCCTTTGCAAGTCCTTTTTTTTAAACAAAATTAAAAACTAACTTTTATGTCCCTAAAATAAATAAAATTATATTATCTCTCTCTCTCTCTCTCTCTATCTATCTATCTATATATATATATATATCAGTACATGACTACACATTTTATACATAAATTATTACATAATTTTTTACTTTGTAAGTTATTTATTTTTAATAGTTAAGATTCAATTTAACATATGTATTAATTAATATATCATAATGATACATAAAACAATTGCTTTAATTTATATAAATAAGTTTACATGTGTGTTATTGTTTTTAGTATGATTATATTTTTAGGATTTTCTCTTTCTTGTTTATAGACAAAGGGAATGCAAAAATAAATAATTATTTTTTTATTTTGTTTTCTATTATAAATATATAACTTTTTCTTACTTATTTATAGACTATTTCACTTTTAATTCGCCTTGTTCTTGTTCACTTTTTTTTTTTTTTTTTGTGGGTGGGGGGATGCGTAGAAATAATTTTATTCTGATTATGAAAGGTGTGAATATGTTGGTTGTTTAAAAAAAAAAAAAAAATTAACGCAATCACACAATAGAAAGTTATGCATAATATATAGCAACCTCCAATAACATTTGATAATGAATTAAATATGCCCCCAAGAGTGTAGTTGAAAGGGTTAAGAGCTTCTTTATGATTGGCGTTCAACCCAACTTTAATTCTGATTCAAAAAAATATTAATAGTAATAATAAATTAAATATGTTCTTTAATTGTACTTAGTGATACATTGCATTCTACAAAGAATTAGAAGGTATTGCTACAATTTTATGGTTTATTTACTTGTAAAATTTTGTAGATTTTTCTTGTTATAAGAATGATAAATGAATAATTTTATTAAATTATACTGATTGTTGATAACACAGTTAAATAAAGGGGAAGTAAATATCTATCTTTTGTATTCTCACTTAATAAAACAAATTTTGCAAAATTTCAAGGAAGGTAAGAGATATTAAGTATCTATTTAGTTTGGATTCTTTTACTTGTCAAAAGAATTTTTTATTATAAAAATTTCTTTTAAAATATTTTTATATCATTTAATTGTCATTAAAAAATAGATTTTAAATGGTTAAAAGAACTATTTTACTTCTATCAGAAGAAGTCCAAAATTTGAATTTTTAACTCTATATTCGAAACGGACAACCTAACGAATCTAGCTCAAACTTTGAATTTCCGTTGGCTTAAACGAACCCTAACTTCAACTTTGAATTTCCGTTGGCTGACTGGTTGGTATCGAAGGCAGTCGTTATAATTTCACGAAAGTCCTCCAATGGACTCTTTGTTTTTTATATACCTTGGAATGGAATCGAAACAACTCAAGCTGAAAAATGAAATTTAACTGATTTGCATTATTAGCTCGAATACAGTTTTTTTAAAGTTTCCAGGTAATTGAATCTTAAAGTTTCCAAATAATTAACAGTATAATATATACGTACTAATTAACATAATAATTTGAATCAATATTTTCAGTTGATATTGTTGAAAAAAACAACAGTTGATATTACTATAAAAGAAATTTGAGCTAAAGTATGCGATTAATATTAATTATTTAATAAAATAAAATATTTATTAAGTATTCTAATTATCAGAAATGGAAACACAGCAAAAATGCAATAATGTCAAATCAATCATTCAAAAAATTTGGTAAGTCTATGAAAGCTTGACTTATACAAATATCAAATAAACTTTTAGAAAGTTAAAATATTGACGTTCAAGGGATATTTCAATTAATTTCTCCTCTTACTTTGAAAGCAAGAAGTTAAATAATTAATTCCCCTTCATATTAATTGTTGAAATATTATTTATCCTGTATTTTGTATATAAAATAAATGCATTTGAAGTTCATAAAATTAAAACAAAAGCAAAAATGTGTTTTAATGGTATATTTAATATTATTAGCTTTTACTAAATTTAAAAATAAATTTACAAAATATGTTTAACAGTATCAATTTTATTTTATTTTTTTTTTTAACCATTGTTTAATATTTTTAATAACGATAACTTAGAATTATAACATCTCCACTGAAAAATCTATTAAATTTCTTAGAATTTCATTTGAAATATATGGAGCTAACTTTCCTCGAGACGTTAACATGTCTCAATCTCCATCTAAATCAAAACACACTGGCAGTGATGGAGACATGTGTTCTATCGTCTCAATCATGCATGCATGGCCATCAAATATTTACTCTTTTTTTGTCTGATTGCTGGAGAATTCTATATTCGTATGGACCCACTACCTTTTTGGTAAGACGAAAAAATTACATTGGATTTTTTTAGAATTATCACAATGTTAAAAAAAAAAAAATTATGTATATCAAAACCAACATAAATAAAAAAAAAATAGTAAAAATATTAATTGTATAATAAAAATGTGTCTTATGCTTTTAAAATAAAAATGTTTTAACATAAATTTTTTACCAATAAAAGGGTAATAATCTATCCGTTATATGGAAGACATTTTTTTTGAAAAGAAAGAGAGCCATGTAGGTATGCAAATACTGGAACTGAACTTGTTAACTGATAATTATTTTATATTTAGACTAAGAAGACTCATAATTTGTTAAAATAATAATGAGTTTTTAACTTGTTTATAAAAGTTAACATAAATAATAATATTATGTAATTTTCCTATGTTAAATATAATTTAATATAATATTTTTGAAACATATAAAATATTAATTAATATTATTATCGTTAAACGACATTTAACTAAAAAATTGTTATTGACTGAAACTCGGCTAAAATGACAGAATTTGGAATTTCATTCGTGTTTACTTGCAAATTGTACGAAAAGGTTACAAGGCATGAAGTCAAAATAAGTCAACCAATTCTTAAACTCTCTCACTCACTTCCCCTCATAATCGTATCATGGAATCCAAATCCAATAATATATGTTGGAAACAAAAATTAAAAATTTAAAGTTAAAAAAAGTAAAGTCGTTTATTTTTTCACGCACTAATTCTTAGAAAAGAATAGTGTTGAAGAATCCGCGTGTGTCGCCTAACCATTACGCTGTTGTTCGGCAGCGACTTCATTTTCAACAACATTTATTTCAACTTCGAAGATTTTCAATGAAAAATTCAATTAAAATTTCTCGAGTTCACATGTAAATTTCTCAAAAATATTTACCTTCTTCGTCTTTTTATGCAAAGTAAGATAATAATAATAATAATTTAAGTTAATTATTTTTGGGTGCTCATATCTGTTTCAATTTTAAAAATAAAAAATATAATTAGCTTTATTTTTTATCTGAATTTATAAATTTAATTAAATAAAATATAAATAATTTAAAACATTATCTCAAAATCAAAATGATAGCATTTCATAATACACACAATTTCTTGACTCCTAATATTTTTATCACATAATTTTAACATCTAGAGAAACGTCGTGATATATAAGTTGTCGACTTTCTCGGAAAGATTTTGGGCCTTGACTATGGCTTGATTATGTCTTTTTATTTACATTAAATTTTTTTATATGATAATTTATTTTTACAATATAGATAAATGTTATTAATTTTAAGAAAATCATCATGATCCGGTGGTAAACTTAATTGATTTATGGGATGATATTCCGAAATTTCTTGATAATTATTTTTGAGTGGAATTTTCTTTTTTCTGTTTCTTATAACTAATTTAAAAATAAATATATTGTGAATTTTAAAATATATGAAATATTATTTATTTATTATCAGTAGACTCTAACTTAAAGTTTAAACTTTTGGATTGTATAATTATTTAGAATAATATTTCTTTTAATAATTTAGACATTCCTCGTCTTCTTTGGAAAATTCTAAGATTTTATTTTTTCTTCAACCAATCGTACCGATGTGGGGTAGTCATTTCTTCTCCAACTACTCGCGTGAGAAAACGTCCGCATCATATATAATATGAATCAATCCATTTGTACGTGGAATATTTGCCTCCATGTGCTTCTTCAATTTGCAAAAGATTTTATGCAAATTGTGGAGATTCGATGAGAGTTGGTAATTTCGCCGTCCATTTGCCTTGTGATTTGATGGGATGGGATGATTATTTTGTTTTTCTATTTACAAAAAGAATACTTTTCCGGGTGTCTGCGTATTTGACAGGCAAATTTAGACATGATATATTAGTCAATAAATTAATAAGTAAGCTCGCGATAAAAGTATTATTATCTCAGAATTTTGAATATTAGAGATGGTATATGACTTGGCTACAGTTGGTTGGGATGAAACAACTCGAAAACTACCCACCGAAATTTAATTAATTTGCATGAAATTTGAAATGAAATTCAATACGGTTCATTAGGTTTCCAAATTAAAAATAGCCTATGGAATCCATATAATAAATAATCTGCACAAATGTTCTCGTCAGTAATCCAATAATATGATTATGCTGGAAATTAATGAAAATTCATGTAATTTTTTATGAATCTAATTGTGATCTCCAATCTCCAATGAATTTGACATTCAACAAGACTTCAACTGATATCGAGATTTTGAAGTAAAAATTCAATTTCCATTTTTTCATGTTCAAATAAAAATTATATTTTATTGAGTTGCGACAAGGATCAAATAAGAAGAATATTAAGCATCTTCTTAATTATTATTGTATAAATCCAAAAAATAGAATCGACTTCAATATTTTTAACTGACTTTTGTCATAACCAGATTATTCTACGTTTTAAAATACTTCAAATTTAAAGTATAAAATAGGATCCTAATACTAAATAATATTCATTCCCCTTTGGTTGATAATATATATCCTCGTGTCAGTTCCATTAAGATATTTTTACAGAGACAAAGTTATCAAATTTTCTTAGAATGATGTTAGTGGTTTGGGTGACGATAATATATGTTTAGACATTCACGTTTCAGTCACAGTCATATTGATCCACCAAAAATTGGTAAACAATTTCTACTAACAACAACAAAAATAACTTCTAGATTTTTTATTATTATTATTTTTTTAATAATGAAAATTGTATATTTTACATACAATATTAGCCATGGACTATTTTCTTTTCTTTTCTTTTCTTTTTTCAATTCTAAAAATACAAGTACTAATTAATTACTCTTGTACTTCACACCACCTTTCCGTCCATCAGCTAAATACTTAAAACAAAATCCTTATTAAACATACATCATGCAGGGCATAGTTAGTATAAGTCATTTTTATTGAATTTTAAAAACAAAATTATAAAAAAAAATATTAATAACACTAATTTTTAATAGAATTTGTATATTTTAATTAATATTAATTATTTTAATTTACATTTTGCAATAAGTCAGTGTGTGACAAAATTACAACAACTTAATACTAAACATTTTCATAATGTCTTTTGAGAACATTAATTTCTAATAAGAATTATTTTTTTAATTTATATTTTACATTAAGTAATTTCATCTTACTATAATTTCCATTTCAATATTGTAACATTTTTAATAGTAATAAAAAAAATGTACAACTGTCACAGCCTTACTTAACGAAGAGGCCCGCGACAACAGTCTCAGTGTTTCAACCCAAATTAGATTAAAATATGCAAAACGTTGTTATAAAACTTAATGGATGGGCCCCCAAAAGGCTACTAGATACACCCCACAATTTTACAAAGTACATTCACAATCAATCAAGTGTCAATTAGATCAATTTTTAAAAATATGCAAATATTTTAAATCAATCTTCGGGTATATTTAGCAATTTGTTGATCAAAAAAATAAAAAGTAATTGTGATACATAATTTCCGAGGTTTATATAAATGTTTCTTTAAAATTTGTATAAATAACAAAGATAAAATAAACTTTTAAAAATAGTGTATAAGAATATGATAAAGTTGTTGAACAATTTATAATAATAAACAATTAATTATTTTTAAAAATAAAAATAAAAGTTAAATTTTTTTGGATTTTTATTGTTTGGATGGATCGCCATACTCTATAAAAACTATATTAAATAATAATTTGATGGTTTTCTCTCTCTTTTTTCTTTAAAAGTGTCCGATAATTTTAAAAAAATCTTGGTAGCTTCGAATGTACCTAAGGCATTCTTAATTTTAAATGGGGTGTAGTTTAGACAAAAGGAGGAGTGTACTTATGATAACTCCAAAATGCTTCGAAATTCAGTGGTACTAAAAACCACTTTACTCCTTTCTGACTATACACTTTGCCTTCAGGTGGCAACAAACTCTGCGATGAATGCATGAGGTATTTTGAGAAATGACAGGGATGTATTTAGTGAACACAAACGTCCGAAAAGAAACTAACATTTGGAACCTTATTAGCTCGAAGATTACAAGAAAAGACCCTTTTGGCAAAACTGCATCAAATAAATCCCAACATCTAATAAAAGTTTGAAAACAATGACAAATAGCCCTGTAATTTCAAGCAATTACAAATACTCGAGTTGTTGTAATGAAAAATATCCTCAAATTTGAAACTAATGAAAAATAACATCATATAACTTGAAAAATACGTAAAATTTATTACAAATATTTATAAAATTATATAAAATATATAAAATTTATAAATTAAAAAAGCATAAAATTATATAAAATACATAAACTTTAATTATTAAATTTATAATTCGAAGAACATAAAAATTTATAAATTAAAAATATTTAAAATTACATAAAAAATTATATAAAATACATAAATTTTAATTATAAAATTTATAATTTAAAGAACATAAATAATTTATAAATTAAAATTCACTAAAAGTATATAAATTAAAAATACACATACATAAAAGATTATAAAATATGAAAAAAAATTTAATTATAGAATTTATAATTTGAAGTCATAAAAATTTTGTAAATTAAAAATACAAAAATTTAAATTTTATTTAATTTTATGTATTTTTATAATAAATTTTATATATTTTTAAAATTATAGAGAAGTATTCAGTTTTAAACTTTATAAAGTATTTATCACAAAAATATATGCAAAGGTATTTTTAAAATTATAGTAGTATTTATTATTAGTTTAAACTTGAGAAGTATCAAAAGAAAATATAAAAGATATTGGTAAGTATATAAAATTATAGGAGATATTTGTTATTCTCTCAAAAATTTAAAATAACAAAATAACTATTTTATATTGGATTTTAAGTTTTTAGCCAACTTAATCTCAAAGTATATAATTTTGGAGCTAACAGACACTTTTGTCATTTAAACTCAGTTAGGAAACTATTAAATACTAAATAATACTAAAGATCATTTTTTTTTTATAAATTTTATTTACAAATTAATATAATATAATAATATTAATCAATAAAATACAAAATTAATATAATTATTAATAATAAATTATATAAACTATATAATAAATAATATTATAATATTAATTTGTTTTTGCTAACAGAAACACTTTTATTATAATAATATTATAATAAATCATACAAACATTTTTACTTTTAACATTATTTATTATACAATAAATTATTATTTTTTTAAAGGATAGAATATGATTATTTGTGAACACAAAAATATAAGAACCTTTGCATTATTATCCTTTAAGAATAGTAAGGGTGAATATGTTATTCAGAAGAATAGAGAGGCTATAACAATAATATACAAAGTTCTATAAATACCTCCTTTCTTTTTTCCGCCTCCCCATTCATTAGGGTTTTGCGTCTGTAATCCTTGCCTCTTCTCCTCTCAAAACTCAACAAACAAGCCAATAAAATTGTGAACTTTCTCTACTTTTTAATACTTGTGTTTTTGTTTTTACTCGTAAAAAAAAGCGCAGCCCTTAAGATCGCCTTCCTGAAAGCAAAATGGAAACGTTTTGAGTCATAGCTGCGCAATATTGAACTCTTTATTCTGGGTTTTCTCTTTAGGGTTTTCCTATCGAGTTTCCCCTAATCGTCCCTCTCCTGTTTTTGTTTTCAATGAGGCTGATCTATATCTCTGGACCTGTAATCTTTCCTATTTCTTAAGCTTCAAAGATATTAAATAGTTTTTAAACTATTTCTTTTCTCTTTGTTTGTTTCAAGCAATAGGTGATTCAAGACCAGTAGTAAATAGTAAAATGTCTCATTTTTCAGGTAGGGAAACATATACATATTAAATTGATTGTTGATTATTTAATGTGGGCGTATTTCTATATTCAACTAAAATTTGCTTTTGGGTTTAGTTATTTTTATGATTTTGGCAAGGATGATGAATCAATTAGATGTGTGAAGGGAGAATATGTTGGATCTCTTTTGAACTCAAACTTTTGAGGCATAAAATTTGTCTGACTTGCCTTTGATCTTTTTTTTTTTTGTTGTAGTTGATTTTGAAATTTTTGGCTTGAAATTGCGTGGTTTGAGGTCTGTGACGATGAATTGATAGGCTTGTTTCTCAAAACATTCGCAGTGGCCGCTTAAGAGCTTTCGGCTTCGCCGGGCTTGAGAGCGGGTGCTACTTTCATCCTTGGATGTCTGAGGCCACAAGTCTTATTTTTTATCGTCCTGTATATTATCATTTATTAAGTATTTTTTAATTAGAAGTGATAATATATTGATTTTGTAATGATCAAATAATTTTATTGGTAAAAATTTAATTTTAATTTATTGGATAATTTATCCTCCATATAAAATGATGGGGTTTATTTCATTTACTTTGTTATCAACATGGCATTGGCGTAATGGGGTGTTCATTATCAACATTGGATATGGAATATGCAAATTGTGTAATGTCATATTTGGAAACAAAATAATAATAATAAAAAGAGATGATTCGAATTTTATACCCCGAGTAGTTAGTTAATCCTACGGAAGAGTAGAATTATTTTTTTTAAAAATTTATAATAAAAGTTATTTAATTATGATAACAAAAAATCCTTAATAAGAATAATTTATAATTTAAATATTTATAAATGACGAAATTACTTTTGGTGCGATTTTTTTTTTATTCTTATTCAAATATTTAATTGTTTTTTTGAGTATTAATTAAACTGATGGTTGAATATATTTTGTATAATTGAAAAACAAGTTTTAAATACAACTCAACCGTGCACCACATCAAACTATATCAATATATTCCAATCCAATTATCAAAATACTCTCATCGTCATACTTCACTTAATTAGATTCTAATAATAAAAAAACTTCCCTTAAGTTACATGTCATACGAACGGACTCTCTTTCTGCAACGTAAATGATTGATAGTTGATTTATAGGTTCTTACGTTAGTAATTTAAATATTCAAGAATAGAACAGGTCCCATCATAATACATATTGTCTATTTTTTATTTTAAGCTAAGCCCATTTTTTCATCAAAACACCATAGCCATTGCGACTTTATTATCCCAGAGATCAAATACAGATTAGGGATCTAACTACAACCTAATGTCATATTGCAGTCACCAAATCAAATCCCAAGATAGAATACAACATGTCTAACTTGAAATGAAGTAAAACAGTCTTTAACATCTTTGTATTATTCCAAGTGGTGATGCACTTTCTAATGCTATGATGTACATTACGTGAATATTTATCATTTTAATATATTTTATTATTTTATTTTAATAATATAAAATAAAATTACAAAGACGATAAAACATGTGACCCACACAGTTTTTCTCTGCAGTAGCATTGGCTTATCCTAACTCCAACAATTTCAGTTCAATTGGCAAAGACTATCAAATGGGATAACGTATATTGGGGTATGTTAGAGATGGAGATAGAATCACAAAATGCCCAAGTGCCAGACATTAGTAGAAAAAGTGAGAGAGTTCCCCTATAATTGGTGTTTACTTTGTTCTCAAAGTCAAGTGGAAGACAACAGTACCCAACAATCAACAGTACCCAAACATACCCCGAGGAAGTGTACCGGTAGGTTAACGGATCATTTCATGCTATCAATACAGATGGGAAAATAAGAAGCATCTACTGTATGAGTTGGAAGTTTGGTGGCATGATCATCAAATGACAACAGTCCAACAACGGCAAGAAGAAGTTTTAACTTACTTTCAGTCACTAATTCTCACTAGGTGAGACAGAGGATCTAAAATTACATCTCTTCATCAAGAAGTTCTTACAAAAACTTAAAGCCAGAAGTTCTTAACAAAACTTAAAAACAGGACGAAATGGTGATATGCCATTGTACGTGCCAATAGCTGAAATGTTGATCATCATTTTTCAAAATCAGTACCAAATGTTTTTATGCTTCATACATCACAGAAACTCAGAAACAACAGCAATGAGTAGACAATTTAAAAAATATCGCATTCCAATATAAATTTCCAAATTTTTCATAGGTTCAAATTTTCCAAATTTCCAAATTCAAGTACAGTGAATCAAAATTGCATCGCTTCATTACGTAGCTCTTACAATCAAAGAACAAGCTAAAATTGCGTTTCTTCACTAAGTAGCTCTTACAGATCAAAGTAGAAACTTAAAAACACGAGTCAAAAGTTTTGGTGTCATTGTCTTATTTCGCCATGAATTTCAAATTTTCAATACTTAAAAGCTGATGAAGAAGCAGCAGTTAGGGAAGTTTGAAATAATATAAGTTTTCAATATAATTTAACACCTTGTCGTTTAAAGAATCTAAATAGACAAGACAATTGAGTAGCCCAGCACAGAAAAGGAAAAATAATAATTGGCCTAACATTGATTTCAAACATGTATCTATCCTATCCTTTATGTGCTTAACTGCAATTCTATAAATGATACTAAATTCAAAGCTCTACTAATTTTTTTCATATATCACAGACAAATACGCTAGCACCATTTTCGAGCAGGAACTAGACAAGATGTAGATGTGATGTGCAGATGCTTCAACATAGAAATACAAGCTCACTGACCTTCAAAAGAAAAGAATAGACAACTTCTAGCAATATTAGTCAGCAAATGATCTTGCTATCTTTATGTGCATATTTTTGGAAAAATAAGTTCTGCCACATAAAGGAACACTCCCCTCCACGACATTCACAAGACCGATCAATAGAGCCACGCTGCATAACTTAATTCTATTGGACAGTCTCATCAGGACATTCCCATATAAAACTCTCTATGTCAACAGGTTCATCCCTTAGCAGCAAGCAAGGTGTTAATTAATTCAGAGAAAATGTCTGATAATCATAGACAGGCAGAAAAAGCTGTCACAACCAAAATGTTCTGCACCACCATGAACAACAAAGAAATTCATCTTCATCCCAAATTGAATTCTACAAAACCATGACAATTATGGCGATAATGTTGGATATTTCCTATCAATCAAAGCAACTTTCCGCGTTCAAGTTCTAAAATCAAAATATAATAGAAACTCGACTAAGGCCACCAGAACCAGATATTTCCATTTCAATGCTTTGCATCCGACACAATTTCAGTTACATATAAACAACAAAACCATGATGACGCTGTTTTTAATAACGGCCAAAATTGATAGTAACCATACACGAAAATCATCTAATTCAATAAAATTGAAATAAAAAAATTCAATCAAGAAAACCAGTTTGGCGAAACACAGCGTTCCTAACCTGGCGCAGATCCCTCCCTTTAAGTGTCCGCCCAACGCCTTCCAAAACCGAGAACGTCGTCTTCGGCGACACGCCTGATCCTCTCACCACAATCTCGTGAGGCGGCAGCATCTCGTCATCTGCTTCCTCCTCGTCAAGTTCTAAGAACCTACTATTTCTCTGCTTCGCCATAGCGATTGACAAAACGGGAACATTCATCGGCGCCGAGTGCTGGAACTTTCTATTATTAGGCATCGATTGCCACCCCTCCATCTGCGGAGGCTTCGGAATCGTCGGAATCACTTTTGATGATGACGCGGACGACGATGTAGACGATGATATCGAATTCTTGCGGTTGAGGATTGGGCGCCAATCAAGCTCGGGTAATGCTGCGAGGATTCCGGAATTCTGTTGACGCGTGAACGAAGATGAACGGCTTTGATTCGTTGAGGTGGTGAAAGTATTGTTGTTATTGTTGCTGTTCTTGTTGTAGCGGTTGTTCGGTTCAGTGGGATCGTTTGTCCATAAAATATCGTCTTCGTTCAACTCGTCTCCTCCGTCGGATGCGGCTAAGGTCGATGAAGAAGATGAGATGCCGAGGAATCGGTCGGAGGACGGAGTTCGGCGATGACGGAATTCCGGGTCCATTCCGATTGACTGTGAATCACCGATTCATTTCGCTTTGTGTCTATATAAATAATAGTACTTACATAGAGAGGTTGGCCTGATGTGCGGAGAACTGCGAGTGGTGGCGAGGAATATAAGTAGGTGGAGAAAAAAGGCTGAAAAAATTTTAATGTGTGGAACCCGCACGTCATTTTCGTCGATGACGTGGCCGATGATTATGTTTATAAAAATGTACCTTGGCTTTTGGTTAAGTGGGACCCACGTGGTTCGACATCAAACCCTTTAGGCTAGCCTTTAGATTAACCTTATCTGCATCGGAAGAATCCTCTGAATTATCCGATTGTATGGTACTTTCTACTCATTTCTGCCACCTGGGGAGGCCTTTGCAAATTCTAACGACGTCGTTTCTTCGTTGACGAATATCCCCAAACCCAGTCCAAGTTTTGAGAACAGGAGGATGGCCACCGCAAATTCCTCTATTTTTCTTAAAAAATAAAAAATAAAAAATTTAACATTATGTATTGAATTTTTAATTCGAAAAACATTATAAAGATTTTGAAAAATTATAATAATATAAAGTTTTAAACTTAGATTGATTCGACATGATTTTAGATCAATTATAAGTCCAATATTATGAATTATAAGATATGTAAATTTTTACTTATTCCAATAAAAATATAAAATATAATCATATTATGAAAAAATTTATATTTTTAGTATTATTTTTTTTTAATAAGAATACATACAATATATATAATATACTTTTAGAAGAAAGATAAATAAATCGTTAAATTTTTGTAAATATTAAAAAATCCATTAGTTTAATAGTCCAAAAGTACATATCAATGTCCTGTTCTGTTAACGCAATAATTGACGCGTCTCAGTTCGGTAGAGTGCAGAAATCGTAATGTTACCATCGAGCTTTTCAGTTATATTTTAAAAAAATAATCTTTTTTATGCAATTTGATTTTGTCAAGGCATTAAAACATGACATTTTGCTGGATAATTTCATCAATTTTGTGCTTCTCAAGGTCAAAATCATGGCACTCTACTGAACCAAAATTTCATTTATTTGACCTTAATAAATTTAGATAAATGAATATAAATCAAGAAAAATAATTATTGAAGTTTATTAGTTTGACTTTCTTTCTCTTGTTTGTATTCAATAATTTTATTGCATTCTACTTCAATAACCCACTAATTTAAAGAAGAAAAATTAATTCAAATGTTTTATATTGAAATTTAATGGTCCACTTCAAATAAACTACAATTTAGGTTATTAATTTCTATTTTATATTGTAAACAATTTGCTCAGATTCTATGTCAATATCACTGGGCCTGCATGTACGAATGAGCTGAAATTTGAAATGTTAGTTGAGTCTTTGAAAAATGAAATTCATTCGATGGAAAAACCCTTTCTAATATATTTATACAAACCAGAATTACTAAAATGGAAAGAAACAATAAAACTATCCTAGAAATGAGTTCGCAACTGTACGGTGGTGTTTCAATATGTGAAGCCATTGGCGTTGTGTTGGTGAATAGTTTGTGATGGAGGCTGACATTTTAGACCTCAAATCTCTTGCTGGTTCTCATAATAGGTTTCAACAAATAGATTGTGGAGGAACGGAGGGTAAAATTATCAACAATGATGATTTTACCATCTTTTCCTCCACTTCCAAGGTAAATTAAGGATAACCTCTCGAGGTTCTTAGCTGCAAAAATCAAAATCAATAACCAATCAAATACAATTACAAACCTGTTGATTTGTAGTAGAATTCTGTTTACGGACTTGGAAATTGTTTGAGCTAATATGAATCCATCCGACTGTTGAAAATAAAAAAATCAATAGTTAAATCAGGAACTAAAAATAATAATGATTATAACATTAAGAGATTCTAAAAAAATCAAGCACCTTTAGATTCAATAGTGATCATTTTGGATATAAGCTACATTCACTTTTCAATCAATTAATCAACCAGATGGAAAACATAATAATATGGCCAAAAGATACTGAAAACGGAATTGCAACTTCAGGAAAAATCAAACACCCGCCAAAAGTTAAATCAAGAATCCATTACAAGTTCAAGAATATTGCACAGGCATTCATTTTCTACAAAACCTTGGAAATAAATAGTGATGTTATGAACCTTCAGTAAGAAAATGCCAAAGAAATTGAAACCAAAACCTGAATTTCAACAAACATCAAATACCCACCAAAAGTTAAATCAATAATGCAGGAATATGCAAGAGCAAAAAGTAAAACTTAAGACTAATAACGCAGATACGGACTTACAGATTAAAAGAAAAAGATTCGTTTACCTGCATCTTCACCTCTTAAATAAGCAAATGGCTCGGGGTTTTATTTATGTGCAGGTTTTAGTACTTCAGGGGTCCCAAACACATCCCAGAACTGCAGTGCTTCTCTCCAGCCGCAGATGCTACTGTGCATCCATTAGGGTTCTGAAAGAAAAAGATGGCAATAATAATCATCAATAGATGAAATTATGAGAACACAATGCAGAGACAAATATACCCCCAGAAATAATCGATCTAGAAGATAGAATTCATATTTTAAAAGAAAAAACAAAAAAAAATAAATAGGCACCTGAGTCGTGAAAAGAACACTGGACGTGACACTGGTCAGTTCTGCCATCTTCACCAAGGAAGGATATTTCCAAAGAGTAAGCTTATTTCATGTAAATTCGCGAGAACTAAGCAATTCCCACTTATGTTTGCTCCACGGAAGAGAGCAAACCTGAGTCAGTATGCAGTGAATTCATGCAAGTACCAGAATGAGCATTCCAGAATTTAATACATTGGGCACCCACACCTCCGCCAGAGGCCAGCAAATCGCCCTGGAATGGACACCAAGCAAGCTCACACACCAGCTGTATGGTCTTCGAGTCTGTGAACACACAGTGTTGCTGAATTTTGAGAGGCCATGGATCTATCCCATACAAAAAGCAGATTATCATTCCCCCCACATGCTAACTGCTGGCCTGAGACTGACCATTTAAGTTCACAAACATCTTGCTGGTGTCCATGACACCATGGATGATGATTTGAGCATTTACTCCTCCAGCCGGAATTATGTTGTTGCTCCAAGTCAATGCATAAACTTGAGATCATGGCTGCAAAAATAAAAAACACACAAACACACGAGAAAAACTATTTCAGAAGAAAAAACTAGCAGAAGAAAAACAAATAACCAACCGGTTGTGTTACAAACATGTAGATTTACAGTAGAATCCCATGTTTGAACATGGTAATTGAGCAAGCCAATGTCTATGTGCTGCCCATCAGCAGCCCAACTGACAGTTGTAACCGGGCCAACAGTGACAAGTTCTGAGGTACAATCATTTGATGCGTCCCAGAGATATACTGCATTACTGAGTGCAATACAAGCACATTGTTGCTACCCCAGTCTAGTAAATTAAGGTTGAAATCATCTATGAGCCCAGGGACAGTCAGTGTTTTCTCTAAAAACTGCATAAGCAATTCCAGAATAAGCAGAAACAAGGAAGCATATAGCAGCCAAAGGAACCAGTGATCTCAAACTCAGAAACCTATTGGCAATTTTGACTTTTCATAAAATTGTAAGCACCAACCAGTGTATTCAGTTTTGTCCGAATTTACTATCAATTAGTAAATTTGGCTTCTAATAGAAGATAGATTAGATTGAACTTAAACAAATTAACTAAATCAAAATTCTAAACTGCATCACTAACTTAATCCATATTTTCAATCATCTAATCATCATCGTAAAATCATGACACCTCATAATAGGATAGCAGATGTAATAGGCAATTAATTATGTTCAGTTTTGACTTACTGACGTTTTGGATGCTCCCATCCTAAGGTTAGCCTTTTTGTGCCATCTCAGCACACTTCGCTAGTTTTTTGCTACTTTGGGCTCAACAGGGGCATGGCTCCAGTCCCTAACTAGCTTGTACTGCAAAACAAACCCCTGTTTGCCACCAGCACCCAACCGTTCCCAAATTAGAAGTCCTCACTCAACATTAAACCACCCCAAATTAGCATATCTTTGACACTTAAGGGTGTGACAAGCTACCACCGCTCAAAATCATGCAAATCGTCGTACATAGGCTAAAATGATTCTCCCTCCCCTATTCAATGTATTTTGGTGCTTCTTCCACCAGTACCTCTTACACTTTTGGCAAAACACCCCCTCTTTTTACTCACTGAGTTGTTCCAAAGATTTCTATCCTACCTGCTACTCACAGCCCCAAATCATGAACAACCCACTCCCGCCAGCAAAGTTCATCTTCACTCGATCAGAGATCCCTTCTACTCGTAGTGGTATTTTCAAGGAACTTTGTTTGGCCTTAGCGCTTGGCCTAGAGAATCTCAGCAATTTCGTGCTATTTTGTATTTTGCTGTTAAGGAGAAAGTTTTCCAGCAATCAATGAAAATTCAATGTATGCTCTCTTAGCACCTCTCATGGCAGCTCCAATACTAATGTCACAGGCCATTAGTTATGAGCAGCTTTGACCTATTGGCATGGGTGCTCCCACCTTAAGGTTAGTCTTCTCGTGCCATCTCGGTACACTTTGCTATTTTTACCCTGCCTTAAGCTTATTAGGAAGACGGCTTCAATTCCTGACCAGCTTATTCGACAAAGCAAACCCTCATCTGTCACCTATACCCAACTGTTCTTAAACTAAAAGCCCTCACTCAACATTAAACCATTCTAACTTAACATAATTAGACACTTAAGGCTGTGACAAACATAAAGCTATTATTTTACAAAAATCAATAAACAAAACCTAAAATTGGCATTTTCAATTTCTAACCTTAATTTGGTCTCCGCCTACATTCTCTACACTGTCTCGCACAACCACCCCCAACTCTAACTTCACTATTATTGAATTATATAACCAAAATAATAATGAACTGCAGGTTAAGTCGTGCAATGTAATGTCCTTAAAAGTTATTTATACTCTTTTAGGAAAATTTGCTTGTGCAGCAAAGTTATAACCAACATAGCTTCAGAATAAAATGTCTAAAAATTGATATAAAACTACACTCAAATACAACAATCTTAGAACAGCAGAAATAAATATGTAAACTCTGAAAAGAACGAATATTTTCAAACATATTTACTGTAAAACTGCACTGAAATAAAACGACCTTAAAATGGCAAAAGGAAATAATTAAACTTTAGAAAGTATAAATGTTTCCAAACAATCACATAGGTAGCCCTAGAAGAAAAAGGACGTGAAAATCCTGCCTCTCGTGCATAATCTAAGGCCAAATAGGCTTTTAAATTGAGTTTCGGACTAACCCATTTTATGGCGCGTCCTCTTCCCATGGCTTGCTTATTAATAGTGTTTCTATATATAAATACATCAAGATTTTCGAGCGGAAAAGCACCGACGATCGGCGACTAATGCGATAGTCTCTGATCTATTTTCCGGCACAATTTTAAACCAGAAAGGTATCCGTGCGTCAGGTTTGGATTGAAAGTGAGTCAATCTTTCGTATTTTCGAGCTTTATTGCATCCACCACCGTTTTGTCTGTTTTCACTGCTCTCATCCTTCCCTCTCTCACGAGTAACCCTCCCCTCTCTCAACACTTTCTATCGACAGTAATTTATGAAAATGAAAGAAAATACAAATTTTTTTGAATCTATTGTAATTGTATTTTGGTAGTTCGATGCTTTTGAGTTGCAAATTTAATTCCCTTTTTTTTTTTAAGGCGATTGTAATCTAGCGGTAATTATTTTTGGAGTTTTAGTTTTGAAAATAATTTAAATTATTTTGTAAAAGAAAAGGTTTGATTTTGATGATATGGGTTTGACCTTTTGTTTTCTGTGTGTGTTTTAGCGTTATAGGTTAGATCCATAACGGTAAAATAAATAGCTAGCAAAGTGAGTTTTGTTGCCAAATTTAAGTAGAACCTAAGCAAAAAATAAAAAGATAAAGAATTTAAGAATCTTGAAATTTATTTTGTGAGTCATGAACTGATTTAATTGACTATTGCTTTATGAGAGGAAAAGACTATTTATTTGGTTGAGTCCTGGTTTTGATTTTTGGGTTCTTGGTTTTAATTGATTTTTTGGGTGAATAGATGAGAGAAAATTGGTTCTAAGGAAGGTTTTAAGAAAAGGACCATGTCCAAAGATAAGATCAATGATTCTGTTGAGCATTATATGGATTTTGATGATGAAGAAGAAGAAGTATCCGAATATTAATTGGATGATTATATCGTTATTACCTTACGTTTACATTTGCAATATACACTTTCA
This sequence comes from Trichilia hirta, assembly GCA_035221805.1. Lineage (NCBI taxonomy): Eukaryota > Viridiplantae > Streptophyta > Magnoliopsida > Sapindales > Meliaceae > Trichilia > Trichilia hirta. Next base: position 7,566,429 of record JAWDEX010000005.1, on the reverse strand, counting down.
ATTTTGTCACAGTTCCTTTTTTTTTTTTATTTTTATTTTGAATGAATTTGTGTAGAATGGATATGCGAGTTTTTTCAAAAGATTTGTGGAGAATGATTAGGAGCATTATCAACAGTGTTCGTATGGTAATGGTTTTGCAATTATAGGATGAAATTAACTGTTGGAGTGAAACAGAAAGTTGCTATTGCAGGATTATTTTGATATTAATCATAAAGTTCAGGGAATCTAAACTTGTCATCGCACCTTGGAAATGAATGAAACACGACAGTGACGGCAAGGTTGGATTTGAAAAAATGAAACCTTAGTGACGAATGTAGTAATATCTCCTGTTTTATACTTTTACAAGAGAAAATAATTTTTAAGTATTTAAAAAAACTAATTTTCTCTTGTTTTATATTTTTACAAGAGAAAATAATTTTTGACTCTTTAAAATTACCTTCTACTGTTTTAACAATAATCTAAAGGGACTGGCACGTCAACTCTTGAGATATTAATTAGTTTTTTTTTCTAATTGTGATAATTTTATTATTTTTTAAAATAAAGATAAAAATTTATATTTAAATTTAATTTAATATTTTAAATAATTTGATTCCAAAAATTATTAATTTTATTCAAAAAATCATTTAATTAAAATATTAAACGACGAGTAATATAACTCGCAGGAAACCCTTTCCGGCACGCCTTTCTCGCGCGCCTTAACTAGCAGTTTACCAAGCAGAGCGCAGTGCGCAACGCGGCGCACTCTAGAACAAACCTAAGGCACCAAACAAGCTTGCTTTTTGCTGGATAATCCAGATAGAAAGTCATCAATTAGCGTTGTTTTCAATTTTTTCTTCTTGGGTTATTCAATTTCCAATTACATCATGATTGTCACGGTAATTATGAACCTGTTCCTTCCTCCTATTCTATGAAAGAGCTCTGATTTATATATATATATATATATTTTTAATTTTCACTTATTGCTAATTTATTCCTTCATTTATTTGTTTCTTTTTGGTTGATCGTGGAAAATGGGGCAGCAGAGAAGCGCATCGGGATCGTCGCAGAGCCCTAGATCTCCGTCGTCACAACCTTATTTGTCGGTGTCAGTAACCGATCCCGTGAAATTAGGCAATGGCGTACAAGCTTATATTTCCTATCGAGTCATCACGAAGGTATTGTTAGATTTAATATTATCGCATTAGAATTAGTTTTGTGCCAGATATTACTAGTTGTGCCATTGAAACCGTGGTTCTTTAGTGTAGATGATGTTATTGAGTTGTGGCTATGATTAACAGGTGTATTATGTTCTTGCTTATATTTAGCTGAATTATTATATATTTTTGTCCAAGAAATTGAACAATTTTGTTTCTTTTTTTAAAATCAGTAAAATCGCTCTGAATTAGGTGGTACTTAGTGGTTCATTCTTCTTGTTGTGATAAATGCTCAATATTTGGACATTTGTTGGGGAGGAGTGGACGTATTATCATTCAGTTCTTATTTTTTTAAAATGGTTTTAGAGAAGGCCCGTCTCTTTTGTTTAATTTCTAAAGTTTTATGCTTAAGCTTGTGCTGAATAGCTCATTTTGGGGTTAATCTTGGTTGGAGTATGACTGACAGCTAATCAAGTAGGTCATTACAGATTAGTATATTTGTAATGAAGGAATGTATGTTTTTACTTTTGTCATTCGTACTCCAAGAAGTTTTATGCTTAAGCCTGTACTGAATAGCTCATTTCAGGGTTAATCTTTGTTGGAGTATGAATGACAGCTAATCAAGTAGGTCATTACTGATTAGTATATTTATAATGAAGGAATTTACATTTTTACTTTTGTCCAAATGCCAATTGTCGTTGCAATTTTATTGATACCCTTCATTCCATTTGTAGTTTTGACTAGTGTTGTTTTGCCTAGTGAAGATATAAATTAAACGAGTATCACCAAGTCATTTGGTGAATGTTTGTGAACTTTCTGTTTGGCAGACAAATTTTCCTGAATATCAAGGGCCCGAGAAGATTGTCATCCGCCGTTACAGTGATTTTGTCTGGCTACGTGATCGACTTTTTGAGAAGTACAAAGGTGTTTTCATTCCCCCTCTTCCGGAGAAGAGTGCTGTAGGTAACAAGTGATTTATTTACTTTTGAACTTACAGATTTGTATGACAATGAGGCGGTGATGGTAGTTCCCTATATTTATTCCTTGCTGCTGAAGTTGATAAAGGCGTCTATCCACTGAATATGTGTTTAGACCATCCCATATAACATCTGTTTTCCTATTTAACCATGTCCGGCTTATCAGGAAAAGAAAACTCCGAAAATATATCCTGTTGCACTGTTTCCTAAACCTGCAATAATGATTGTATGGCCAAATATGATCTGTAAGGTCAGCTAGTTTACCATTTTATGATCATCTGGTATGACCTCTGAGTTGTGGGCCACTATAAGATATCACTATCCATTTATGAGTTACAAATGTGAGTGGTTTTGGGGGGATTGCTACTTACTGATTAAGCATGCTAACACATTTACATTGTCAACAGAGTTACTTTTTCTGTTTATTTATAATTTCTTGGGCATCTATGCCATTGGTTTCTTAAACAACACAAATGACAGTGAGGTAACCTGTGACGAATTTTTCTGGAATGTTGCTGCTTCATGTGAGTCTTAAAATTCTTGGTGATTTCTCTTTTTCTACAGTGATGAGTTGAGTTTTGTTGCTGATGCCTTTGCTTCCTTATCAGCATGTCTAGGAAGCTCTGAGAGTACATGTTTCAATCAATTCCCCTCCAGGAGCTAGTTCACATTATTCTTAATTGAACCTGTGTTTGCTCAGCCATCTTTGTAGAAGGCCTTGATTTATTTTTATATTTAGAATCAATTCTGTGGAATTTCCGTCTTTTGTGTAGAATGTAATGGGGCTGTAAAGTAACTGATATTTATGTTGACCCTGCTTTAAACATTAATAATGCAACTCTCTGTGCTGAGACGACAATTCTCTCTCTCTTTTTTTTTTTTCAATTTTTAATTTGCATTCTTCAGTTATTGGGAGAAATTGAGATTAAATGTTGCTGCTAGTTTGAAGAATTCCAAGATTTAACAGCCGTCTAACTTCAGCTTCTCTAATGCAGAGAAGTTTCGTTTTAGTGCTGAATTTATTGAGATAAGACGCCAAGGATTGGATGTGTTTGTCAATCGGATAGCTTTGCATCACGAGCTGCAACAAAGTGAGGATCTAAGAACATTTTTGCAGGCAGATGAAGAGGTGATGTTTATGAGATCTATGCTTTGGCAGCTGCAGTCTAGTTTCTGTTTTGCTGCCCACATATTCTGTTAAAAATTTGTTTGATCATACTGTCTGTGGACACTGCATCTATTGGTTATTGTCATACATGAAAATGAACTTTTATGTCAATTAGGAGGTTGTGTTTTAGAAAATGCCAAGTTGAAAGGAACACCTTCTAGTTCTTTTACATAAAATATACTAGTATATACATCTTCTTGGCTAGGTGTAATATTTCTTCTGTAGGAAGCGTTGTTGGTGGTATGATTTATTGATTTCTTTCAACTCCTTTCCTTTGTCTTTTTCTTTATATTTGATATTTTTGTTGCCAGATCAATTTTAGTTTACACGGATGTATTTACTGATGTTCAGACAATGGAGAGATTAAGGTTCCACGAGAGTGGCATTTTCAAAAAGAAACCAGCTGATTTGATGCAAATCTTCAAGGTAAGATCAGAATTCTTCTTGATCCTATGATATCCCCTAGTTCCTCACTGGATATGCAATGACCAGATTGCACTATCCTATTTGTAGGATATTTACACCTTAATGTCCAAAATGACAATTATGCAATGATTACTAATGAGTTTGTAAAGCATTAAAGACTCCTTATTTTCTTTGAACTCGACATCAACTTTTTCTTCTAATTATTTTTATATATGAAAATCTTGATGTCTATGGAGTTTATTGAGAAATTCATAGAATTATGCTTCTGCATGGGGTAAAATTGATCCTGCTATAACTTATTTGAATATTTGGCAGGATGTACAATCCAAAGTCAGTGATGTTGTTCTTGGAAAGGAGAAGCCAGTGGAAGAATCAAATCCTGAATATGAAAAGATGAAGCATTATATCTTTGAACTTGAAAACCACTTGGCTGAAGCTCAGAAGCACGCATATCGTCTTGTAAGGAGACATAGAGGTAATGGGTTTGAAGGCTCACCTTCATTTTGATGTGCCTTGTTACGTCTTTGCTTCGGAATTAACTTCTATTTTGCCCTGAAGAGTTGTTAATTGTGTAGAAATTTGTGTCCCTTTTCAGAGTTGGGTCAATCTCTCTCAGACTTTGGGAAGGCAGCTAAGCTTCTTGGAGCTTGTGAAGGAGATGCTCTTGGAAAGGCTTTCTCCGAGCTCGGGTTGAAATCTGAGACATTGTCAGTTAGGCTGCAGAAGGAGGTAGGCTACAATTAAAAGCTCAGTCTTTTAGAGTCAATAGTGCCTGAAGTGTGTGTCAAAGCACATTTTATTTTGTATCCGGATGTTATCATGTTTTTTCTTTCCTTGAACAAAGACAAGTTCTGTATTCACTGTTGGTCCGCCATGGCAATATTACATTTGAACTGTCACCTTTGTATTTTTCTGCAGGCCCATCAGCTTCTGATGAATTTTGAAGAACCCTTGAAGGATTACGTTCGAGCTGTGCAATCCATAAAGGTGAATCAGGCTTTTCCCTTGGTTAATGCACTGAGACTGTCTACTGATTTATAGACTCACACTTTTAAAAGTAATTACTTTTTCTTTTGAGGTCAAGCTGAACTCTACCTCTTCAGTTCAGCTACAAAATTTTGACAAATGATTATCAACAAGTTAATTATAATATTAAGTCATCATTGGAAACTCCTTGCTTACCCTTCCTCTTCACAATCTGGTGTATTTGTTTATGGGAGAGTCTTCTTGTTTCTGTGTTTCAAAGCAGGCTACGATAGCAGAGAGAGCCAATGCCTTCAGACACCAGTGTGAACTGGCTGAAACTATCAAGTTGAAGGAGATAAATCTGTATGATTCTTTCCAGCCATTTTATAATTTTTATTTGCTTAAATGTGCTTATTTATAGCATGACCTTTGATATTGCAATTGAGAAGCTTGCTTTGACCAATAGGGCTTCAAATAGTATATGAGGCTGTCCCTAGTTTAGATAATCTTCAATCTATCTTGAATTTTGTGTGAATTTTAAGGCTTGGGCATCATCAATATTTTCACTCGCTCAAAAGGGAAATATGGAAGGCTCATTGGAAATGCTTTTTTGTGTCAATTTTTATAATGAATTGCATTGTTACAAAGCTGACGAGAAGTATTATTTACCTGTCATTTGTTGATTATTGCACTTGCTGAAGATGGAAAACCATCTATAATTTTGGTCTACAAGGGATATTTTTATCCTAGCCTATACAATTGAGGCATAATAATTTAAGATGATGCACCTTTCACCGACTTTAGGCGAGTCTCAAAATCATGTACATCCTAAAATAGGGCAACCCAGTTTTGGATTGGTTGATATTTTAAGGTGTATAATTTAGTTTGCACAAATGTTATAAGAGAAACGAAGAAACCTAAAAGAAATATGCTTAACATAATATGCATAATGCAAGGTTCATGGACATTATTAGAGTTACAAAACAAATTCATATGCAAACCACAGGACAGATATGCAGAATTGGAAGGCTTTTATTGTCAAAGCCAGCTTAAGTTGTACTAAGCAGCATTTTGTTTTCACGGTGAGCACTTTTTGTTAAATTTGATGGGTGAGAAAGCTAACATTGCTGTTTTTGAGCAATATTTTTTTAAGAAGCACATATTACATTATTACACTAGAACAGTGATAAAGTTATGATGGAAGAGATAAATATTAATGATCCATCGAGTCGTAAAAGTAGGTGGTTGCATCACTTGTGTTTCGTCTGTTTACCTCCATATTTGCATCTTTGGTTACAGGCCAGGGGCTGCATATTCTAATTTATGATTGGTTACTTGTTTCTATCCTTTGAACTTCAGTGACAAACTCATGTTAACACGATCAGATAAGGTTGGTGAGGCTGAGATTGAATACAAGGAGGTAAGTCAGCTTAGAGTAGCATTTGTGTCTCATGTCTTTGGCCCCATGTTCTTCAGCTAAAATGGGTTTTTTAATTCAGTTGAAGGCAGAGAGCGAGGAGGCAACTAGGAAATTTGAGACGATTGTGCATTTAATGAATGAAGAGATTGTACGTTTTCAGGAACAAAAAACATCGGATATGGGGATTGCTTTTCATAAATTTGCGAAAGGTCAAGCGCGTCTGGCTAATAGTATTGCTGATGCCTGGCGAAGTCTGCTTCCCAAGCTTGAAGTTTGTTCCTCGTAGTAAACAAATGCTAACTGCTGGGCAAATGCTCTTGTTCGATATGGTTGATCTTGGATGGCGGGGACAATTCCATCTCTGTAGAAACTTGACTATCAGGAATTTAACCCTGCGATCCTGGGGCTGTATGCATTGCTATTAAGTTCCATGTTTTTCCTTGTACAAAAGTTTTAGTCTTGAAAAGGAAGCTGCAATCACCCTTTGCTGCGCATGACTTACGAAAATATTCACGTGAATCACAGGATTTATCTTCATTTACCAAAGTTCGATGTTGCTAAAAGATGACTCAACGCTATTATAATACCTACGTATTTCTTCTTTCCTGTGCTGTCATTGATGTGAAATTCAATTTCTCTTGTATTTGATTATGAGTAAATATGTTTATAATTATTGTATTTTCTGCTCAACTGAAATGCTTCTCATCTCAAAGTTGTTATAGGTTAAAAAATACAAGCTATAAATATACATTCAATGTCATAACCAACGAATTAAATAACATTTTAACGTGGAACAGGGAGGGATTAGCGTTCATTATTTGGTTATGATGGGACGGCATTAGTAAAAGAACATCTTTTACAAAAGCACTTTACAGCCTCAAGAGATTAGGAAAGCAAGCCCACGAAAATCCTATATCAGAATTTAATCATTTTGTGGCCTTCAACTTGACGTCCTCAGCGACAGTTATGGCCTCCGCTGCGAGACTACCCCACCGCGCACTTGTGGATTCAAAAGTGCAGGCATCTTCTTCGCTGTATAGAAAGAACAACAGAGGGTTTACTAGACAGTAGATTCTCCGGACTACAACAGAAACTGATTCCAGTAGCCAAGTCCTCTCAGCAAAACGACCGCGTTCTGTGACCGACTTCAATGGCAAAGCCTTTCTGTTTTAAGTATTAATTGAGCTATACACCGTTGCTTATTATCACTTGAGTCCTCTCAAATTTAGTAATTTGAAAAAATATATATATTTTTAAATAATGAGAATATAAAAATAATCATTTATTTTTTAAAATATTATTTATAATTACTTTTATATTTTTATATATAATAATAAAATTAAATATAATTATATATTTATTTCAAATCATTATACATATTTACTTATTATCAGAAGTAAAAAAGTAATTACATATTTAATAATTAAAATTGAATAATTAAAAAAAATTACATATTCCCATCTAAAAGAAGAATTCATTACTATATAACAATCAAATATATATTATAATAAAATATTCAAAATTTTAAATAAAATTATTTTTCATTATAATAATAACTAAATAATATTATAATAATAAAATAATGAATAAATAATTATATTTAATTTTGTTATTATATATAAGAATATATTATTAATAATTATAAATCATAGTTTTAAAAAAGAGAAAAGTTAAGTTTCATTTTTATATTTTTATTATTTCAATAAACTATTATTAAACTTCTAGTAAGGTAAATAATAACTTTTAAAGTAATTTTAAGCTATAAGACGAGTGATTTAAGTCCTAATATGTTTTCTTTTTATGCATAACTAAATATTTTTTTATTATATTTTAATTTTTTTAAAAAAAATTTCAATCTTTTATAATTTTTGATAACTTCTATTTTTTTATTTTCTTTCTATACCTGATATTTATATATATTAAGAAGAGAAAGTAAAAATATATACATCATGAGTATAGCTTGGTGGCTTGGTGATTTAACAGCATTCTCTCTTAAGTTAGTCACCAAAATTTAAAATGGGTGTAATGACTCAGTGTATAGTATTAATATAGTTTGAATTAATTAAGAAATTTTTTAAATGAGTTTTCTTTTTTACTCAAGAGCAAAATAATCATTTAAATTTGAAGGGCATTATGGTTATTTAAAAATATATATTCAGGGTGATAGAATTGAGTTAATAACTTCACATTAATTTGTTATTAGTAAATTGGGATAATTTGAGGTAAATGTGATAAATTTAGAAAAATATTCTCTTAAGATCTCAATTGCATACCCATACTTTCAAGCTGAATTTTTGGTGATCTATGAGTTTAATTGACGAGTCGTTTATTTTTAATAAAAATAGATAGAATAAAAATTTTATAGAAAGAAACAAAATTGAAATCAGGCATCAACTAAGAAAGTTATAGGCTTAGGAACATAGCTATTTGTGTGCTAAAAATATTGATGTCATTTTTCTTTCTAATTAAATGACAAATTAGACTCTAAATGATTCTATACCCATTTCTTTGCTTCAAGGTCAATTTAGACATTTTCAAGTGCATCAATCGGGAGAGATTAAAAGTTAGAAATGTAAATTGCTTCTCATCCCTTCCTCTCTTACATTTTCTTCCTCTTGTTTTCATTTAGGGTTTACTTTATTTTTTTCTTTAAATTCCTATAATTTTCACTGTTAAATCTTACAATTCTTACTATAAATCAATACTCCTCTACCTCATTATCATCCTTCGTACCTTATTTTATGATTTGAATTGAGTTTTAAGTCAAGAGAGAGGAGTAGAGCATTGTTCACAAGGAGAGATTTTTGCCAATTACTTGTAATTGAAATTTCTAGGGTTTAAACTAACTTTTGGGTAAGACTCCCAGTTTCGTTATAATATTGATTTATAAGACAGGATTTTATTTGTGTTTTATGCATAGTTAATGAGTTAATTAAGGGTGAATCACTATAATTGGTATTATTGGATGGCAGGAATAAATGGTGTGATAATAATTGAAGTGAGATTGTGAATATTTGGGTGGTTTGGATGATTTTATTCAAGCATGTGTTATCAAATAATATGTTTATTGTGAATGTGTTTTAGTGCATAAGAATGAGTAAATAACATATTTAGAATATATGCAAATAATGGTTGATTATGGGTGAATAAATGGGATAGTGAATTGATAATGATAGTGTTTGTAAAGAATTTGCCCAAATGTGCTGAGCAATGGATGATTTTTGGTTTATAAGTTGAGTTATGAACCTTCAATTGACAAACTATAAAATTCTACATAAACTAGACACTATAAGGCATAACATAGTCAAATTTTAGATTTTTTTTCATTAAAGCATTTGCTCCCAGTAAATTTCATAATGTAGCTGTTCTACTGTGAGACTTGAAATGATTTTCTTTCGCATTATGTGTAAACAATTGGCTATAACTTGAGCTCTAGAAATTGAAATCATAGATCATAAAAAGCCATATAAACTAGATATATAAAGGGTCATTATAGTAAAGTTTTAGCCTTGTCCTATTTTCAAATTTATTGTAGTGTAATTTTAAAATTAGCCTTGTACTATGTAATAATGTGTAGGATTACTGGGAATTGGAGTCACGATATTTAGATTGCGGTAACTCTAATTTGGGCTTTATAAAATTCTTAAGGATATTAGATATTTAAATTTTCTAGTAAAGTTAAATGTTCTTTCATGTCATGCATTATTCATTATAATATATATTATGTCATTCTTTCTAACGGTAGCTAATTGGTTACAGATTGGTGATAACCTCAGTCACCTATGACTCTATGATATAGTTAACCAAATTCCAAATTAGTGAATGGAGTACTTATTTTACAAAAATTTTATTTGAAATATTTATTAGTTAAAAATTAGTTAAATTTTTAATAATTACTAAACATGTGAGTTTAGATTAACTTGGTTTACTAATTTATATAAAATTTTTATTTCAGAAAGTTTTGTAATTTAGATTTCAATTTAAATAAATGCAAGCATAATGTTGCCTCAAAGAGTTAGATATAAAACTTGAAAGCGTGATTTAGTATATGTTGAAGATTATTAATATTTATCTATTCAAAAGGTGTCATAATATTTTGACCTTGATTAGTCTTAATAATAAATGAATTTAATAGATAATTTTTATGATATTTATGAATTTATTTAGAAAGCTATGTGCACATGTTTATACACAGATTTGGGACCAAAGAGACGGAGATATAATACCCTTAAGTCCTTTCATGACTCAGATGTTACATTCTTAAGTGCAATTTCAGTGTTTTTAAGGATAACGATATGTAACACCCAAAACACTAGCAATTTTTTAGATAAGTGTGTGTGCGTGCGGCTGGGTAAAGGTGGGAGATGGGGATAAGTAATGCTCTATATGCTAGTTTTTCTTCTACAAAATTAATTTGATTTTATAAATAATTTTTGGATAAAATATAATTTAAATCTTTAACTTTAATTGTGCACAGAAAAATTTTATTAATAAATGTTTGATCTAATACTATATTATTATTATTTAGATTGTTATCTTAATTATTTTATAGCTCCATTCACTAGATTTATTAGGACTCACCTCTCCTACTTTATAATTTTGGAGAATATTCTACCTGGTGAGCCATAACAGACTTTTAGAGATATGAGCCGAAGAAAAGAAAGTTCACTACAATCATTAGGATTGAGTCAGTTTATTATGTGTAGTTATACATTCACATTGAATGTAATTAATATTTTATTTAGTTGTTAGTCTAATGTATTAATACAAACACTATGTACATTTATTTCTGTATATATATTTTAGGTTTGACCCCTTATTTATTATTTGCCTATGTCTATTAAAAAAATATTAAGAATATTAAATATGAGATTATTAGAGAGTTAGACAAAGGCTTAATATGATGATGGAATCTGTCACTTGTCAATAACTTTGCTGAGTTGGAGATGTTACAATAGGAGTAAAGGTTAAGTTTAATAAAAAAAAATGTGAGTCTTGTTCATTTAACTTAAGGATAATATAGTCATTTATCATTGTATTTCTAAGCATGCATATGTTTAAATGATAAACAATCAACACAATAGTGAGACTAAATTACTGTTTCTGGGATAAAATATGAAAGAGTGTTTTAAACTCATAAATATATGGACTTTAATGATATTTTTCAATTATAGATAAATTTCTTTTTCATTGTTTGTCACTGTAGCGAGAATTGCTTTACATTTGAGATTGCTACAACGAGAATTCCTATTATAGTCAGAAATTTTTGTTGCAGCGAGATCTATTATACTACTGAAGATGAGTTTGACTTCTATTATAGAGGAATTTTTTTTGCTACAGCGAGTACTTGTAGAGGTAAATGGATTCACTAACTCTCGCTGTAGTAAGAATTTTTGCATTGCTCACTGCAATCGGCCTGGGTAAAAATTTTGTCACATTTCTATTTTACTCTTTCTAGAATTTATTTTCTTTTTAATTTTTGAGGGCAAATTTGTCATTATATAAGCTCTCTAAAGTTTCAAAAATATCTTATTTCTTCCTTTCCTTTCTTCCTTCTCATCTCTCTCTCTCTCTCTCTGAATCAAAAAACCCATATTATCAACTTTTGAAATTATTTTGATTTCTAACTTAAAACAACTTCACCTCATCATTCTAAGGTTGTTAGGACGATTATTTTTGAGTAGTAGATGAGGTTTGATGAGGGAGAAAGTTAAAGTTAGAAACGAAAATTTGAGGCTTTTCGAAACAGGTAAAGGAATCAGCTTTTTCAAAATTCAAATGACTTTTAAATAAGATTTTTAACACGTTTTAAGCATTTATTTGTAGTATAATTAAATTTAGAACCCAAAATTTACTGTATATTTAAGAAATTCGAGATATTAGATTTAATTTTGATAAATTAAGTAAGAATTTAAAAAATCTAACTAGATAATATTGTATTAAGAGTTAAAATAACTTAAATTAAAGTTTTCGAAAAATTCAAATAAAGGTTACTATACATGAATATTGTTCATCCAAGAATAAACAAGTTAGAGTGTTGATTTTATATGTTAATATAAGTTAAAGATGATTGTGATAATATAAGAATGGATGTGAGGTTTGATTTGATGACAATCGAGTACATAGCTAAAAATGTACATAATTTTAATATGTTAAGTTCAGTTAGAAAATCTTAGTATTTTAAGCATATTCATAGTGCTTAGATCGTATTAACTTTTATTTGTGATTTAGAGTTAATAAGCTTGATGTTATATGTGTAATTTAGTATTAGAGAACTCGAACGACGAGATTTTGATACACGTGAATTAGAAAGGAGTGTATATACCCTTGTTAGACAGTAAGTGAATTTATTTTCTTTTAAATGTTTTAAAAATAATTTATAAAAATTTACTTACTTTTTGACTTAAAAAATAGTTTATTTTATAATTATTATTTTAAAATGAACATGAATGGCATGTTGGATTATGTATAAATTTATATATGGCCAAAGGCTAATTTCGATACTTATATTTTAATATTATAATATAAATTTTGATGATGATGTTATTGATTTTCATATTGGCTTTCTTTATTGTTCTTGGATTTGTTTTATGTTATTAATAACGGCGGGGATGCAATTTGTAGTTATGGATATTAAGATGCTTATAGACAAGCTAAAATAATGACAGTCTTAGGTGAGTAGGTGCATTGGTGGAGCTGATATAAGAGAGATTATAACCTCATTTGTAGAATAACTTATTAAATGAAAATATCGATAACAAACATGTGTGAATTCAAGTGTTATTTGAAGCCAACATTAGTGGTTGGCCATTTTTATATATAAAAAAAATGAGTATGATTTTTACTTGAAAATGTATACACATTATTTCATTTGACTTGTATTAATTTATATAAAAAAGGGTAACTGATGGTTTAAATTTGCTTTTAATTAAAATAAACTCCGAGAAAAAATGTCAGCCTAATAATTTTAAGATATAGCCCATTATTTTTATTGAAATTAATTAGTTTTTATACAAATCATAAATATTTTTTAAAAATATTTCTTTACAAATATTTTTATATGCTTTTATATATTTTGTATCTACTCACAAAGTGTATTCCTATATACTCACTTTCTCACATATTAGTTTAGATAATTGTATGTCGAATAAAGAGTTAGCTAATAGTGGTAATTACTTAGAGGTTAGAGACTGCAAGTATCCTTCTCACTTTTGACTAATAGTTCAATTATTTGTCCATCGGAGATGGCTTGAAAGTCATCATATTTATATTTGTTCATGGATTGAAAAAGAAAATTTTTTATTATGTGATTTATATATTTATTAATCGAATGCACTTTTGTTTTTTAAAATAATTTGAAAATATTTTAAAGAGACAGTTTATAATGTTGTGTTAATAATACGATTTAAAAAATGGTTTAAAAATATAAATAAATGATTGCAAAGAGAATATGTACCTAAAATACTTTATAGGTCTTAAAGTGTGGCAAAAAATACATTAAAATTATTTATATTTTAAAAGACAAAATAATAAAATTTAAAAAATAAAAATTCAAATTGAGTAAATTTTATTTTATTGGTGAATTAGATTTATTAAAAGAATATTGTAATTCACAAATAAGAAAGTTCAACATTGGCTAGATACAAATATTTGGATGCTTAATTGAGAAAAATTATAAAGAAAGGGAAAAAAAATCTACATGAACAAAAATATTAAATCAAATTCTAATATTAAATTTATGGTTAAAGTCAAGATAACTATATTGTGAATTAAAAAAGTCTTGCAAAAAATACTAAAAAATTTCAAGCAATAATACCCTTAATCTTACTTCAACGATATGAATTTAATAATAATAATAATAAAAGTTCGTGAACTAGTCAGAATTATAATAAAAGTAAAATAATAATCCTGTATACAAATTGAGTTAGAAGGGTATAATTATAATAATAAAAGAAATTTCTTGACTTAGTCTGACCAGTTGGTTGAGTATAACCTTTGTTAGGATGGATATTTGTTGATTTGGTTTCCCTTTTGAACGTAAAATTAAAAATTAATATGATGATGTCGTTTTGAAAATATCAAATTAAAACTGAATCGACGTAAAATATTAAAATCTAACCGGAATTGATCTGACATTTGGTTCTGTATAATTTGTATTAAATAAATGGATTTTTAAAAATAAAATAATTAATAATACTGTAAATAAATCAAATCAGGAGGATATAATTGTAGTAACATGAGAAATTTCTGAGTTAGTCTAGTCCTATGGAATAATTTATACACACATTTTTGAAAATAGTAATGAAATAAACAAAATTTAACAAGTATTAGATTGTTTGGATCTTTAATTTGATGTGTTTCTTTCATTTTTTTTGAATTATCTTTGTAAGAGTGGGTAAACAGTTTGTGTCAAGGGGCTAATCTACCGCTCCCTTTGCCACTCAAGGTGAATGATTCCATTTTTATGTTGATAATGATATGATAACAATATTAACTTGGGAATTGGAAAATTGTTAGAACAAAACGTAAACATCATATAGGTTAGCTTCCTTTTTTTTCCCCGTACGAACCTTGACGATGCTGTACTTTGCGAATGGACATTGGCTGACATTATTGACCCGTAAGGCCTTGTGTTCATAGTGTGAGGTCAGGATGTGAACGTGTATTCACAGTTTAGATGATGACTGCTTAGTTTTTCTGTTGACTAGTGATTCAGGTCCAATTTTTCAAACTGTAAGAAATGGACCGCTCACCATTTCAAGATAAACCACTTCCATATGAGGGGATCATGAGAAGTAATCTGAAAGCCCTAAAGAAATGAATCGAAATTGCTAGAATTTGAACAAGTCTTGTGTTTAATGTGGGAAAGAGCAATGCGAAAGCATCATTAATACTTCAACAGAAAGAGATTGAGAGTGGTTTTTCCTGTTGACATTATTTTTTTTGCTTGGTTGCAGCTAACATGCTTGTAATTTTATATGATGGTCTAAAGGTTTGGTTCATTATGACTAGCGGTTCAGTGCATTATGGTTCAGGAATCCCACTAAGTTTCTGCCTTTATTTATTACGAGGATCAGCCTGATAGCTGCTTTATTCTCTTTCATATAACTAATCAATTATGTAGTTGTAGTAATAACGTCTGCACAAATGATAACAAAGCAGGGAAATACATACTCTTGTGCTTGTTCTAAAGTAATATTTTAGGTGCACTTAATCACTATGGTGTTGACAAGAACCAAAATTTGTAAATTGCATCTTGTGACTTGTAAGGAATGATCTTTGAAAAAGGATAGCATCAAAGGGAAGACTTCCATAAGAATTCTGGAGTATGTGTGGAGTGTGGTCACGAATTAATTGAGGTAATTTCTAATGAATTGACGAAAAGATTAGGAAGTAAAGAAATAATACAAAACCTAATTTAAAATTATGGCAATCTATAAAGGCCTATGATTCTGTTTCAGCGTATGCTTTGACAGTGAACATTAATTATGTTTTGGCTAGGTGATGGGGTTATAGGTAAGGAGTATGAAGATAATTGGAAAACACCTTTTTGACCAAATGAATATTAAGGCTGGTGGGAAGGAGAAGGAATGCTCATATTTTTATATAAGTCCAACAAGTTGTCTAAAAGGTGTTTCGGATTGTGGTGGCAGTGAATTATATATCTATATGATGACATGGCATTGCGTGACAAAGGTACTATACCACAAAAGATTCGGAAAGCTGGCTCACGAAAATCATATCCTATCCGAATTTTCATTCCGACCACTAATTTTAAAAATATTTCGCTTCTTTACTTTCTCTCTCCTTTGAAGCACCTTGAACTTGAAGTCCATGAGCGACAGTTATGGCCTTCGCAGTGAAACTCCTCCACCCCTCACGCGTCGGTTCACAAGTGCAGGTATCTTCCCCTCTTGAAGTTCACCGCAATGTAATATTCATCCTCCATGTAAGAAAGAAAACGAAAGGGTTGTTTACTAGACACAGCGTATTTTCCGAAGGACAACAGAAATGGGCTCCGGTGGCCACGTCCTCTCAGCAAAACGACGGCGTTCTGTCCTCAGACAACGATGAAGATGGAGTCTCCCTTGGCACTCTGAAATTGCCACCGAATATTGATTTTCAGCGTTTTGAATCCTTGCTTTTTCAGGTACATTTTTCAAAATATAAAATGATTTTAAAATCAACTAAGCTGGAGCAGCCAAGTTGGTTAGAGTGGTCATTATTTTTTTTCTAATGACAAATTAATTAACATTATTTCTCTCTTTGCAGCTCTTATGGTTCGACTTTTGATATTTTCTCTCTCTAGCCTGTGTCGTAAATTGTGACTGAGAATCATATTAGAATTAAAATAGTGCTGATCTATAATAGAGAAATATATTAGAATTATATTAATAATGAGGATAATCGAATTAGATTTATGAAAAAGATTACTATAATTTACTTTTTATAAATTAAAAGGTTTAACCTAGGATATAAATATTTGGACACATAATTGAGAAAAATTATATATAAAAAAAAAAAAATAGAAAAAAATCTCCACGAGAAAAATATTCGAAACAAATTCTAATATTGAATTTACGGTTAAACCTGTTATAATTAATCAAAGTCTTTAAGAAAAAACAAAAACAAAAACAAAAACAAAATAGAAGAAGAAAATTTATGCATTGACTGTTTAAGATGCATTATAATGTTTTTACATCATTATTATTTTTATGTGAGATTGAGGATTTGAGATATAGAGAAAAAAAAAAAAGAAAAGAAAAGAAAAGAAATAAGAGTACTGGAATAAACAAACAAAAGATTATGAAATAAACTGAAAATATTGTTGGAAATAAAAAGAAATTAGTAATACTGCTGTAAATAAATCTAACTACAATGGTATGAATACAATAATATAAAATGTTGCTTGTGAACAGGCCGTATTATAATAAGATAAGTAATATTATTATAAACGAATCAAATTAAGAGGGTCTAATTACAATAATAACAAAAAATATTTTTGTGGGTAATTAACCTGGCCTATCCCACAAGAAGCTCTGGCCCTAGTTGCCTATCGTCTTGTTCGTCACAAGGATTATATGAAAACTTCATTATTCTATTAAAATCAAGTCAACTTCTTCTACGTTGGTTTCTTTTGTATGTCTACTGCTATAGCTCTTATAAATTATGACGTCTTAATTATATGGGGTAGGATGAAAACAATATTCCTTGTAGACCAAACCACCAACACTAATGGTTCATCTAGTATTTCGTATGTAATAATTTAGACCCAAGTTCATGAAACTAGTGATGAAATAAACAAAAACGGAGAAGAAAAGTTGCATTTTCGATAAGTTCCTGTTTCGATCTTTAATTTGATGTGTTTCTTTTTTTTTCTTATATTGTCTTTCTAACAGTGGGCAAACAGTCTGTGCCAAGGAGCCAATCTACCACTCCCTGTGCCACTCAAGGTGAAACATTACATTTATCTCTTGTTAATGACTTTTAAATATGCAATTGGCCATACAACACATATATATTCGTGCACATTTTATACAATTTTTGTAGAAGTACTGGCAGTGACGGAGTCGGAAATTTTCATTTGGGGATAATGGTATGATAACAATAACTTGGGGATTGTACACTTAAATATTTTTTTAATATAAATTAAATATCACATAAATAACTTATTTATTCTAAACAAAGACGGTGCTGCCGCTTTCCCACTGAATATTGGGTATCATTCCAAGACCAAAGGTGCCAATTCTCTTCAAACCTTTAATAAAAAATAATGTAGTTAATAAATGTTTTGAGAGACTTTGAAACCATCTGCTTAGAAATTTTAGATGTCAAAGGTGATTTCATGACCTTATAATTCTTTCCTCTTCAGAATTTGTCATTTTATTGTTGTCTTTTATTCGTTTACATGGATATGATTTTGCTGATACTATTTTCCACCATTTACATTCATTTGACCGGAAAATTTGACTCTGTCCTTAACTTGCATGAAACATTTATTGACTGTAAGGCCGTCCTAAAAATATTTATAATTCATATTTTAAGACAAAAATGAAAATCTAAACTAAAATGGTTTTAATAAGAATATTCAATCAAATTATGACGTATTATTATATTTTTTAACACATTGATTTTTCTCTTTCATTTTCATAATAATATTTATAATTGGTCAATTTCAAATTAATTGAATATGTGGTCAAATTAACGGAATGAACATACAAGTGACCCGGTACGCATATATAACCTAATACGCCTTGTTTATCCTAAATCAACTCATTGACCAATTGCCCCCTATTCGATTGACCTTGACCAGAACCAATTCTAAGAACCTTCTACCTTGTTATTGTTGACCTCTCAGAATTCCCTGTGGTTGGGCTAATAGAAAAGTGCCTGTTGGTTTATTTGACAAACATTTCGTTGCTTGAGTACGAAACTTCACGAATGCTTTTCACATTATGCTTTTGGTCAACCGGATTTAGTTAACCGAGTTAATTGCAATGATCATTATTACTTAATTGATTTCAAAGCATTACTCGCTTTCTCACCCATTTACATCGGATATTTTCAGTTGTCAAGGAGCTTATTTGATCTAGAATAGAGCGACATGATGATTGTCAGGAAAATTAACGAATTGCTTCTCCTATTGACGACCATCTTATCACCAAACAATGAAAAAGACAAAAAACTACGTCACCTTAACTTAATGATGGTCGTCGTTTTCAATTGAACAGGTCGATAAGATAGCTGGTGGAGTGAGATTGGGCTTTATTACAGTTGGAGATGGAAAAACTGAAGTCCTTGTGCATATTGACTGCTCAGTTTTTCCTTTGACTAGTGATTCAGGTCCAATTTTTCGAGCTGTAAGAAATGGACCATTAAAAGACAAGTCACCTCCTGGTGAACCGAGGATCATGAGAAGTCTCCTGGAAGCCCTAAAGAAATCAATTGAAATTGCTACAGTTTGAACAAGTCTTGTGCTTAATGTGTACAATATAGGAAGGGATGATCTACTCTTAATATTGTTTTTTATTTCTAGGATTAACATATCTGAAGTCTAAACTTCGGTATGACTTGGTTATGGCGGTCTTGATATCTTATCTGTCCATTTATATTTTGTCTGTATGCTTAGCCATACAGCTATATATAGCCAGCTATTCAGCGTTTATGTACATGTGTATGCATATATGGGTATATATTTATTCCCCGAAAGATCTATAGGTTTTGACTCAAGTAATGATCCAAGCTTGCTTCTTCGGTTCAATAGTTTGCAATTTAAATGGCTAGAATAGTCATCAATTTAATTTTCTCTATCTTTCTCTGTGTATGCAATCCCGAAGAGATTTTTATATATCGAGTTGAATTCTTGAAAAATAGTTTTGGAAATGCCTTCTGATAAATTCTTGCATAGTGATTTCAAATATAGCATACTAAAGTACATGTTTCTTGTGGCCTTCAGGCAATGTTGTTCGTTGAAACCTAGACTTAGAAGCCAGAGTGGCAATGTTATTCTGTAGTATGCTTTCGTGATTTCTGTATTCTTTGGTTTATCTATGAATACCTTGTTAAAAAATTGACCGTATTTTGTCAAGGATCACAAAACTAAGTTGTTCGTTCAGTTTCCTATCAAACATTAGAGAACAAAATAGTAAATTCTGTATCTTCTATGTTGGCAGTATATACATTTATAAATTTACTTAAATCTGAAACTGGAATTGTCCCCCACATTTTTCCTTCTTCCTTTTTATTGTTTGTATAACTTGCTCATCCACTGCACGCAACATCTTTGTTAATCTTTAAAAAATTCAAGAACTATGGAGAAAACAGAAGATTTCGTCCAAAGTTTGATTGATGAAGAAAAAGATGGTTATGATGCTATTGTTGTGGGTTCTGGATATGGGGGTTCTGTTGCATCTTACAGGATGTCAGTGGCTGGAATAAAGGTCTGTCTATTAGAGAAGGGTCAGAAATGGGAAGCTCAGGATTTTCCAACTGACAGTTTGAAGATCTTGTCTACCGCGAGGATGGAGAACAGAAACTCAGGTTTTAGCTTTGGTCCGAAAGATGCTTTGCTTCAGGTTATTCTCTCTTCCTCTATTCTTGCTTTATGGCTGGCTCGGCAACAACGACGGGCGGAGCCTCTTGTGTCCTGTCAGTCACAAGAAAGTTTTATATTATTATAATATATTTCAACCTAGTCCGCAATCAATTTTATATATTTTTATATTCATCGTTAGATTTATTTGTGATATTATTGCTAATCTTTCATTATATAAATAACAATATTTTAGTCTATTTCATTTCACTCTCAAAATATTTATTTCAATATTATCGTATTATATAGATAATATGATATTTTCTGTCTAATAAATAATATTTTTGTTTGTTTATTTCATTTCAAGACTTTTCTATTAGATTATATAAATTAATGAATAAAATGTGTGTCTAAAATTAAGTTAGAAAACTCCACCCACCCTTTTAGTAGTGAATTTTATTTATGTATTTACTAAAAACAGTTCTTATTAATTAAACTTTAATTTTAAAAAAATAACCCCCCTGAAAAAAATCCTGTACGTTGACGGAAAGAAGACAAGGTAAATGTACTTTAGTGTTTCAGCAGTCGAAAATTACATGTCTGCATGAATAATTCAGGAATGGGGATTAATGATTGGGACAAATATATTCAAATATTTGACGCCAGTTGTGAAGACACAATATGAAAATATTGCCTGGGTGGATTCATGAATATGACACAGTATCTATATCTTCAGGAAGATGCATGAGGATACATTTTTAGTTTTCACTGCTAAACAAACCATAGTAATCACCAACTTATTTAAGCTCAATTCGAGTGTGAATGTCTAATAAAATAAAAGGAATCCAAAATGGCCAAAGGAATGGGAAAGAGATTGGGGCATCCGTGAGGCTTCTGCTGCTGCAATGTTGAGAATACAGAGTGTACCTGTCAGGTTTCCTGTTGCCAATATCGTGACAGAAATAGCCAATGGAGAGATGGAAAAAGGTTCTGAAGACGAGATAAAGCTGGGCATCAATTTTGATCTTGAAGAAACTCCATCAGATCTAATCAAGCCCCGACAAATAGGTAGCTGCTTAGCCTGTGGAAATTGTCTTGCTGGGTGCCCTTACAATGCCAAAAATTCTACCGACAGAAACTATATCCTTTCAGCAATTGAGGTACATTTTCTATGACTTGATTTATTGTTTAATAATTTCCATGTAGATCCATATATGTATGTGCATGGATTGCTTTTAGATCAATAAATGTTAGAAAGGGAAGACAGCACCAATGTTGGTAGAAGATTCGAATAGCTACATTTTATTTATTCTCCATTTAAATTCTATACCATCCGTCAGGATTATAGTTCCAATATAATACCCTGTGAGATGTCCAGGCATGATCTCATTTACAATTTATATCTCTGTTCAACTCTGATTTTTTTCTTTTAATTATCTATGATGCAGGCAGGATGTGTCGTTAAAACACAATGCCAAGTTCAGTATGTTGTTAAAAACCCATACGAAAGTTTGCATGAAAGTAAATCTGGCAGAAAAAGAAGAAGATGGTTTGTTTATTTAAATGAGGTTGACTACATAACCGCCGACTTTGTAATCCTATCAGGTACTAAGTTGTAAAGGCAAATGCTAGATATATTGTCTGAATATTATTTCAAACCCTGTAACAAGTTGAAAACGTGTCATTCTCAGCAGGAGTTCTTGGCACGACTGAGATACTTTTTCAGTCACAAATGAGAGGATTAAAACTTTCTGAGGCACTCGGATATGGATTCAGCTGCAATGGGAATACTGTCGCTTATCTTGCCGGAAGCCCTGCTCCTCTGAATTCTTATGGATTAGGCAGAAAGGAAATCCAAGAGAAACCATTTCAAGTGCGGCCCGGGCCAGCCATCTCTTGATCTTATACTTCTTCGTTGGGGTTCACAATCCAGGTATGTCACTCAAAATTCAATTGAATAGATTTTCCTTCTCTGTGAAAGAGTTTACTTTCCATATGCTTCTACCTTCCAGTTGTCTAATCTCCTTGAAGCTCGTTTTAATAGTTGGATTTCTGATTAAATTTAATGTACTTAGACTGGCCCATCCCTGCAGGAAACTTCTAAAGTGGATATGAAGCAAATCAACTCATAATTTTTCATTGATTATTGGCAATGATTCGGGTGATTTTGTAGTATTCTAACAGGAGTGCATATTTGTCTCTCTGTGCTAGTGTGAGCTTATGCATAATAGGCACACTTATCTTCTTGTGGACTCTTCCAACACTTATGTTCTTTTCTTTTTCTGTAGAGTGCAGTACTTCCAACTGCATATCCCTATCTACTGTTTAAAGGGATTGTCACTTATGGATGGCCGGCTGGTTACTGGTTTTTCCATGGGATTATCGATAAGCTTAATCATTTCATGGGTTTTAAATCAAGCCAAGCAATGGTTCTTAATACCATGGGACATGACGAGAGTGATGGGAAAATAGTGTTTGACGAGAGCACAGACAGAATCTGCTTTTTTCCACCTCATGATCCTTTACTTCCACGTAAAATTGAGGCCTTCCAAAAAATTACCAAGAAATTAGGGGCAATTCTCTTCATGTCAAGGTATCGGAGCACTGCAGTTCATCTGTTAGGAGGTTGCAATGCATCTTCAGATCCCTCCCATGGTGTCTGTAACCCCAGCGGTCAGGTTTTTGATCCAACGATTCCAGCAGGAGCGCACCCAGGGCTATATGTCTGCGATGCTTCGTTAATTCCGTGTTCCGTTGGCATAAACCCATCACTTACTATTGCAGCAGCAGCAGAGCACGTTAGTAGACACCTTGTGAAGGATGTTCTCGATTACAAGAGCATAAAAGGCGTACAAATTATTGAAAATGTTGATAAGTACCCACGTGCAATCACTGATAAGAATTTAAGTAGCAGTTCCAGATCAATGATTTTGATTAAAGAGACTATGAAAGGTTACGTTGGAGGTATGCCTTGCACTGCTTGTCTCAAAATGAAAATGAGTTCTCTGAAAGATCATGAGAATTTTGATCAACGGGAATCTCGTCCTCAACTAAGAGGAAAAGTTGGAGGATATGTTGTATTTCCATCCATTGAGAAGGATAAATTACATATTATATAGATGGGGAAGTGGATCTATGCCAAGTGGATAACAGAACTCCTTACACACAGTTCATGAACTACCGTCTTCTTCTTGCAGCTTCATCTGGTTTAAGGTGTAATAAAGTCTAAATTTGAATTCATTTCTACATTCGTTTTCCTCTACATAACTATTAAAATCCAATTGTGCAGATACATTCTTGAGGGAAAGAAGATAATGAATCCTTTTCTATTTGGGCTATATGCTTGGAGGGAGACAACTACGTTGCATGTAACATTCAAAAAATTTTCCGGCAACAGTTCACATGGTGAAGTCATAAATTTAACCGGAGAACTTAGAATTTCCATGAAAGAGATACTGAAGAGCATGATGAGCCTTGAAGGAAACAGGAAAAGAAGCTTCATATCTCTTCTTTTACAATCTTTCTTGAGAACCTATTTTTTACAAATACCACGGGGGAATCACAGCAAGAACTTGCCAGATTATTCCTACCATAAAGCTTATCCAGACAGCATTCTTCATGAAATTAAAACAGGTATTCAAGAATCTATATCTATTGTTTAAGCTCCCAGAGATTGAAATTTGCTTAGGAATGACCTAATCAAATTCAAATTTGTTTTAACAAAGTTGCTTGTTGAAAAAAATTAAAGGGATCAGTTGGATTTAACAATATTGTAATCTCTTGATAATAGAATCAGAGGTCTGTTACCACTATGCCACTATCCACGAAGATCTTCACTCATAAGGGTAAATGTACCATCGTGATCGCCTAGGGACTTTAACCCCTTCCCGCTAGGTTAGCTCTCACCACGAACTATTGGTGGGTGCCCAGCTAGATGTTTACTTAAATTCTATTAAAATATGCAATTAAAGCAAAATACGGAACAAATCTATTGGTGGGTGCTCAGCTAGTTGTTTGACACTTTTTTACTGATCTGTACGTGTCTTTGTTTGGTGACTCTGAATGGAGCAGAAGATGGATATATCATCAGTTGCAGACAATGGAAGTGCAGTGAAAGTCAAAGAAGGCTTAAAGGCGAGAGAAAACTATATCCAGTTCTCCTTCTTAATCCATACGCAATAGAAAGTTACTGGCTCCCAACAGAACCTAATGATTTAGTAAGAACTTTAGTAGAAGAAGGGTATGAGACATGGCTACTGCAATCGCGATTGCATCCTTCCAATCCTGCAAACAACTTCACGATTGAAGATATTGGAAGATTTGATATTCCTGCTGGTAAAAGAAGAATGAAAAACAGAAAAAGCTCATTGAATTTATAGGTGACACTTAAGAACTGATCATCATCAAAATAATTAATTTCTTTATTTATACATTTTGGCAGCAATTGATAAGATTCTTGAATTTCATGGGGAGAGCATTAAGGTTCATGTAGTTGCACACTGTGTTGGAGGCTTATCCATTCACATAGCTCTCATAGGAGGTCATATCTCCGCAACCAACATAGCTTCTCTTTCTTGTACAAATTCTTCAAGTTAAATGCATTACCTACATTC
Organism: Trichilia hirta; assembly: GCA_035221805.1. Lineage (NCBI taxonomy): Eukaryota > Viridiplantae > Streptophyta > Magnoliopsida > Sapindales > Meliaceae > Trichilia > Trichilia hirta. The sequence continues at coordinate 7,541,694 of JAWDEX010000005.1, read as the reverse complement.
AAAATGTGGCTTCCACTGGCTCCTGTAAGTTTTTCCGTTCATTTATCTCTAAATTGGAAATTACTTTCGATTTTTCATTTTATAGAACTAAATCTTCAGGTATCAATGGCTATCCTGGGCAAGAACAAAATTTTGACCCTTGTCGAAACATCAAAAACCAGTTTTCGCCACCAGTTCTTGAAATGCATAGCCCGTTTTATTCCTCGCTATGAGAGATGCACGTGCAATCAATGCGAGGTATTTTCGGGTATATTTGGCAACTCATTTTGGCATCAAAATATTAGCCCTACTATGCACCATTGGTTAAACAAGCAAAGCACAACCAAGATTCCCCTGGGAGGACTTCCTCACCTCAGAGAAATCTGCAACTCAGGATTTATTGTCGACAGCAATGGAAACAACTCTTATTTGATCCATCCAGAGAGAATGGCAGTCTCAACACTATATATTTCTGGAGGACGGAGTATTCTGGTGAGTCCGGAAACTTCTTTTCTAGCTCACAAGTACGTGAAATTGCACCAGCCGAGTTTTAGACATGGCCGTGTGGTTGTGGATGGTTTCGGACATTCGGACTTATTGATTGGGGAGGACTCTTACAAGAAAGTTTTCCCACACATTTTATTACATATAAGATTGTCTGAACAAGGAGAAAATATTGTGACGACTGCAGGAAAGAAATATAATGAAGTGGCTATGGCTTGGGAAGAGGATCCTTATAGCATATGCACAGGATTTGGAAAATGGTTTTCTCCTTGGATTCTAATGATTTTGGGGCTTCTTGTGTTGATTTCATTGTTCATGTGATTAATGAACTACAAAGACCAGAGAGTCAAATAATTTTATTTGTTTGTTTGTATAATTCTATGATGTGTTTAATCGTATGATTCGAGAACTACAAAGAGCAGAGAGTCAAATAATTTTATTTATTTGTTTGTATAATTCCATGATGTGGTTAATCGTGTGATTCGTGAACTACAAAGAGCAGAGAGTCAATATTTTTATTTATTTGTTCGTATAATTCTATGATGTGGTTAATTAAGGGGCAATTTCTCCTAAAATCCCCCAATATTTGTATAATATTAATGAATAATGGACAATTTCTCCTAAAATTGCCCCAATATATGGATGATATTGTAATCTTCCTTCCATTCATTTCATAGGGTATAGTATAATAATGTCAAATTAATTTAGAACATATTTATAATTATTGTACTGTTTTTTACTTTCGAAAACAGAATAAAATTATTTGATAAGTGATTATTTTTATATTTAACATTTAGAACTTTTATTTTACAAAAATTATTTTTAGCAAATAGTTTAATAGTAAAATATTTTGAGACCTAGGATTCATACTTTTTAGATGTTTATGACTCCGAATTTTCCATGGCTAACCAAGAAAATTGAATTTTAATTCTCTTGAGACTTCAGAGGCCAGACAGAGCTTGCTGAATTCATACTTCTCATTATTCCTTTTGCACTCGATTAAAGCTGTTATCTTGTGGCCACTTGAGATTATCATCATTTATCATTTCAGGTGACACGAATTCAGAGCACAACCACGACAACTATACAAGTCATTACAAACAAAGGTTGAAATGAGGCAAACTCTGAAACCAGTAAAATAAAATTAGAAGTCAATTTAAAGACAGATTGACCCTGATTGGGGCTTTAACTTACACAAATCTCCTCCTCAGCCACGGAGAAGAGGGGGTATATGTTTCTCCATCTGTTTTAGAAGGGTTTTCTTTACAAGAGTTCCCTTTTATAGGATTTTCCAATACTTGAATCTCAGGCTAGAAATCAGAAAAATGAATAATAGTTAGCAATAAAACCTTCATCGGCAATATGGTCTTGTGACTTAGAGATGTAGAATGATACAGTATGATACGAGATAAGTAAGGACAAAGTGAATAAATGAATTCCCCTCAATTTTCATCATTCAACAGGAAAAAGAAATAGTTCATAAATAGGCGCCAAAGGAGTAACTAATTTGGAAGCAAGGGCTTCAATCTTCTCTGAATAATCATTCACCTGAGCCTTTGAAACTCTGGCAATTAATCCAAAGGATGAGTTCTGAAATTTCAGTAACTCGTGAACTTTCATAGAACCATGACACTTTCAATCAGCTATTATCAAAAAACTAAAATAGATAACCACAACAATATCTTGCACTTCCTTTTTCTTCTTCAGATTATACACAAAGAAGAAGCAAAATGAGAGAGCTAGCAATGATGTAGTCAAATGTATCAGTGTTATATCTAAGAGAGAAAGAATAAAGAAAGCATTCTGACCTCGGTAGTCCTTCTAGAATGCATTCACTGGTGAGCAGTTCTAACTGTCCACGCAGAGTGGCCACAAACTTCAAATCCAAAAAACGAAAACATAAATTCTTCGAAAAAGCAAACAATTTGACTTGATCAATGCCAGGACTCAGATATTTAAGTTTTGCCTGATTCTATTGCTGAGGTGCAGCAGCAAGCAACCTCCTTAAATTGATTTCAGTTTTACCGATACCCATTAGTAAATCCTAGAGCACAACAAAGAAACATAACAATCACGTCACCGTTATTGCAGACATAACGCCTCAATCATAATTATATGAACAAAAGCAATTAACATCTCAGCACATGGAATAATGAAACAAGATCCAAACGCGATTTCTGAATTTTTAGTCCATTTTTATACCTAAATAAGGACTAAAGACAATTGCACAATTATACAATATCAAATGTAAACAACTGGAAATACGATTCGAAAAATCTAACTAACTACAATTATAATTCACAAAATCTTCCATTTCATATGTGCAAACAATAGTAGGCAAAATTGATAGCAGCATAACAACAACTATTCGATCAAAAGGAAAAGAAAAGCTCACAATTGAAGCATTTGAAAAACTAAAAGAATGAACATTCAACGAAAAGTAAAGGAAGGAAATACACGTGACTCGCCGTTCGACGAAATGACGGACAAAACGCTGGGAAAACTGTACTACCGGAAGTCTTTTTTTAATCTTCATTAATCGCAACCGTTGGACGGTTGGATTGCATTTTTTTAATTTTTGAATCGTTTGCTTTATTACCCAAATCTGCAACCAAAACCCCAGAAAAGCCCGCCCTCTACCCTCATTTTCAATCGACTCCTCTTCTGACTCCTACTAACCTCTTCCATTTTGTTTCTCCTTCTTCTTGCTTGGTTACTCCCCCAGCATGGTGTCGTTGTCCTAATCGTGTGTGACTGGTTGCCTTTACACTAGTGTCCAGTCCAAAGGATCATTTACTGTATTTAAAAAGAACTGGGAATTAATTTTGTTCCATAATGTGAAAATTTTTTGCCTGATCAGCAAAATAGATGACAGTTTGGCCGAGTGGTCGAAGGCGCCAGATTGAGGTTCGTTTTTCATTTTTTTTAAGTTGACGTCGTTCCATTATTTCTTTGTTTTTTTTTCCCAATACGACGTCGTCCCGATGTTCGTATTTCCTATTTCCTATTCGTTTTCTCGTTCCCCCAGCTACAATTAACCTCCTCAGAGCAGAGTGTGAAAAATTCATGGCAAGAATCTTGAAGAATAAACAAGGCCGTTTTAACCTCCTGACTTGTTTTCTCAACTCACGAACAACAAGATCTATCCAAACCCTAGCCTACGAAGAAGTTCGAGCTTCAACAGACAGACCCTACACTTCCACCGCTTTCGTTCTCCACGGCCTCCTCGGATCTGGACGCAATTGGCGTTCCTTCTCTCGCAACCTCATTTCCACACTCGCCAAAACTTCTTCTTCATCCGGTACTGCAATTACGCAAATTTCCAGTTATAATAAACTCAGATTTGATTACCTGAATTTCATTTTTTTCAATTTTTAATTATTTTGTGTGAATATGTAAATAGAGTGGAGAATTGTGCTAGTAGATTTGAGGAATCACGGGAAGTCGGCCGAGATTGGGGGATTTGAGCCACCTCATGATATTGCGAATGCTGCTAATGATTTGGCTAATTTGATCAAAGTCAAAAGCTGGGATTGGCCTGATGTTGTAATTGGCCATTCCATGGGTGGGAAAGTCGCCTTGCATTACGCCCAGAGTTGTAGTCGCGCTGATTATGGCCAATCCTCGTCATTGCCTAAACAGGTTTGATTTGTTAATGTTTGTGATTTGTAATTTTGAGTACTGCTGACAATTTACATCGCGTTGCAGTTAATAAGAATTCTTATTTGTTTCATCCATTGATTATCAAACTTGGAAATTTTATTGAAAAAATTTGTGCACAATTTCTCAGTTACTGAAGAGTTGATGTGTGTGCAATTACGAATCAATGTGTATAGTTCTATGTTTTATTTGTAATATGGAGCATCAAGAGTTATCCTGCAAAGCCGAACTTGTGATAAAACATTAGACTTGTAATAGTGACCCTGACTCATAACATGTTCAAATCACATGCTTGATAATGGCACTGGTTTGGTACTTCAGCATGTCCTTGAATGGGCCATCGATGCCTGAAAAATCACTGTCATTGGTGAACATAATTTTGATCAAAATTTGTAATGTGTGTTAATTTAAGGTTGTAGTGTTGTGCACATTGCATTTGGACACTTGCTTGCCATAAACATATGTAACTTGATTTTGAGTTTACTTCAAGACAATATAAAGTCATAGTATTTTGTTATAATGCTCAATATTTCATTTCAGAAGTTTCAAAACTTTTAGGAACTAGAAATGAGGCCTTAGATATACAAGGTGAATATGGCTTAAGAGCAAGTGAAAGTTGCTTGAATGGATTCGACATTAGTTTTTGATATCTAATTTCAAGCCTTGCATAGTCAGTAGCGTAGTGAAAACATTTGAGTTCTTTTACTGGGTGATTTGACGGTTATGGTTTATTTGTAGATGAAAACATTATATGCATTTTCACTTTCTTATCTGATGCAGAGCAGTTGTGGGTATTGGATTCTGTCCCTGGGGAAGTGAAGGCCAAAAACAGTGATGGTGAAGTAGAGAAAGTTCTGAATACCTTGCAGAGTTTACCATCATCAGTCCCATCTCGAAAGTAATATCCTATCCCTAGAGTGATGTATTAATCTGTGCATGGTTAATGTATTCTGTGTTAGTTAGCCATTATTCATCAAGGAAGTACAAATGTGGGTTAGGTGGAGTTATGGTCTATTAGTATGCTCTTGTGTTCTGCTAACTTCTGGCAACGGTGAATAATCTCCATACATGCTATTTTGAAGTACCTTATATTAACTACATAATCTTCTTTCTCCTTATTTTCTTTCTCTGGATGGGCGAGTGGATGCTCTTACTGCTTTTGATTCTTAAAACCTTGCCATCAATCAATATGTATTTCCTATGTCATAATTTTGGCGATAGGCATTGGAGTTGATGAAAACATCATTTAACTCTCCAATATTTTGTGGATACCAATCCCTTACCTGCCAGAAAAGGAGGTTCCACACCAATTATCCCTATTGTAGTAAACCATTAAGTATATTTATGTTGGCGTAAATAATCCTCATACTACAACCAAATCTAATAACCAATAAACCTGAAAATGCAACCAAATCCAGTAACCCTCTTCTTAAAATTACAAACTATGTTTTAATGTTTCTTAAAATTGTAAACGTACCTAGTTCAGTAGATGCAATTTAGACCTCACTTCAGTCCAAAATATCGTGTTTTCTAATTTGTGTAGATTTCTACTTTTACTGTAATCACTTCTCTTATATCAGGGTTGTTTTAGGTATCTTGAATTATCATAAATTCAACTCTTTAAATGTGTGCATTGTGTAGTTGTGTGTGTGTGTGTTTTCTCATTAATACCATTATGTTCCTTGCTTCAGGTGGCTTGTCAATAACATGATTGAGCTTGGGTTCTCCAAATCATTGTCAGAATGGATTGGAAGCAACCTTAGGAAATCTGGAGAGCAGGAGACTTGGGCTTTTAATCTGGAAGGTGCTGTTCAAATGTTTAATTCTTACAGGTAAATCTCCCATTTCTTGGATATCGGTTTTATTCACATGCACCAATAAAATAGCTCGGTCTTCCCTCATCATTATGCTTGAATGATATCAGCGCAACATATTGAACATTAACATATATATATATATAGGGAAATGTCCTATTGGCCTCTGTTGGAGGACCCACCACAAGGGATAGAGATAGCTATGGTGCGTGCAGAGAAGAGTGATCGATGGGACCCAGATGTGATTGAGCAGCTTGAGGTCCTTGCGAGTAGAGGAGGAGCCGGATCTGAGGGTAGAATTTCATTACATGTTCTTCCCAGTGCAGGCCATTGGGTTCATGTGGACAATCCAAAAGGGCTTTTCGAGATCATGGCTCCCAAGTTGGCCTCCGTTTAATTAAATTGTAATTTGGTTGTCAGCGATATGTAGCTCTTGTGTCCTCAAATTGTTTAAAATATCGCTTTCATTACTTCCCATAATTCTTGCTTTCCTATTGTATAACAGCTTTGAGGCAATGATTTTGTCAGAGAAGGTTGAAACTTAAATAAGCAAAATCATGTGGGATGGAAGTTGGATGGAACTTACTTTACTACGATTTAGTACCACTTATTTTCATTTTTTATTTTCTACAAACACAAGCTAAGTACCCGTTTGGCTATTGTGTTACAAAAATGATTTATAAATCAGAAAAATGAGTATTACTCTTATTTAACTATAAAATAGAAAATAGAAAATAACTGTTAGATTTTTTTTTTTTTTCCCTTATGTCTAGTAAACAGGTTTCTCACTAGTACAATTTAATTATTAAGAATTATATATCATTAGGTGCTAATGTTATATAAAAATTAAATATTGATATTTGAAATGATTCAAAGATGAGGTAGTATAATATTTTGTTCATTTTTCATTTTATTTATTGTTATAAAATTGTGCTCAAATTTTTATTTTTAAGCTAAAATTGATGGCTTAGCATATTACTAATATAAAAAAATTATTAATTGAGTAACCAGTTGAATATATTTGTTTTAGTATTTTAAATATTAATTATAAAACAATATTTTAAAAAATAAATATCCGAAATCCTTTTTTAGTAGCCCAATAATGGCAGTAAATGAATATATGTTTGAAAATAAATTAGTATAATACAGATATTACTTTCTTATTCAAATATTTTTTTTAGTAGGTCTCTATACCAAAACTATCGACTATCAATGTAATAATTTTTAATATATTTATCTATAATATTAATAATTAAAAAGTTAATTAATTTTTATAAATAAATAATAATAATAATAATAATAATAATAATTTAAATTTAATTTTTCACGCAAAACACTTTCTGCATATTTGAATTCTGAATCAGACTTCAAAAAAAAAAAAAAATACTTCTTAATTAGATTTTGACATTTTTAATGAACTTTTATATATAAATTAGAATAACAAACGACTTTTAAACATCAAACAGAAATCAATCGTGTCCTTAGATTATCTTTCCTCAAATTAGAAAAAGAAATACAAATGTATTTAGTGTTTTAATTTTAACCAATTAAAAATAATCATTTTAATTTATATACACCAATATTAATTTTACATGATATTAAGTAATTGAATTATTTAAAATCCAATTTTTTCCTAATTTTCTACCAGATTTCTCATTTTGATGATACAATTTTTTAAAAATATTTAAGGTTGCATTTTTATTTTGAAAGTACCAAATCAAAAGTACTAATTTTTATTGTATATTATAAAATACTACCGAATAAGCTCTTAATTTTCTATATCATCCAAAAATTTGCCGTTCATATATTCTGTCAATCGAATAAAATATCAATACTAAATCAATGACTCGTTTATTATAATATTGCAAATTACTTAGAGACGTCTTTCGGCCACGTTAAAAATTTTATTTACACACAAGCGTTTATGCATTTTAAGGTGAATGAGAGTTGAAGCCCATGCTTTTTATTTATTTTTTTATTATTATTTTTTAAATGACTTAAATTGGGAAAAGAAAATTTCTAAATAATTGGAAAGAAAAAGTCGGGGCAATTCCGTCATTCAGTCGAGGTCCAAACGCCAAACTGAAACCCTACCTGCAACTCGTATCGCTGAAGCCCCATATCTTCCAGTAGCTGCTTCGGCTTCCGATCGATTAACGCAACTTCAGAACGTAGGATTCTTACTCTACTATTCACCGGAATCCATGGTAAGCCGTTCACCTCTTTCTATAATCTCGTTTCTTTTCAATTGAATTAGTTATCGTTTAAGGTTAAAGTAAGATGAAGAATTTGTGATATGTAAATACTGTGTAGTTTCTTACCTGAAGAATGGATAAGAAAATTCAAAGTGAACAATGCTCTTTGTAATTATATTAGTGACCAAGCTGATTGTGGAGTATTATTTTGTTTCATTTTGCAACTAAATCGTTGTTCTTGCTTACTAGAAGTCGTGAGAGTATGATGTGACGATCTCTTCTGCTTTTTGTGGTCCTTAATTTAATACTTCGTATTCAGGGGTTTTGTCTTCACAGTTGTTTCACACAGTTGTACTCTGTTTCTGAGTTGACGTTTGATTATAGAAGTGCTTAAATTGTTTGGGAACAATGAAAATTTTTGTTGTAGAATACGCTTACATTGAACTTAGATTAGGATTACTTAAGTGGGGTTCACATTTCACTTGTTAGCAGTTTTGTGGCGTGTTTTGGGAAAGGTACGTGAGTGTACATAATAATTTAGAGTTAGGAATAGAAAAAGGGTTAAGATTACGTGGACATGCAAATGTTTTTGATGTTTGCCCCATCAATGTTACATCTAATTTTTCAACATTTTTTGTTAGTGGAGAGTTGTATATGAGTCTATCATTTCATATCTAATCTTGCGTTGTGGATTTTCTAGTCAAGAAGAAAGGTCAGAGAACCTAAGGAGGACAATGTTACCCTTGGACCTGCTGTGCGAGAGGGTGAACATGTGTTTGGTGTTGCCCACATATTTGCATCCTTTAATGATACATTCATTGTAAGTAATCAGCTTAGTATATTGAGATTTTTGTGTACTTCAGTTTCAAACTTTCAAGAATTTAAAAAACTATGTTTGGTGTGTAGCATGTGACTGACTTGTCTGGAAGAGAAACACTTGTTCGTATTACAGGTACAATTCATTCTGTAGTTCTCTAAATTGATGTATTTGGTGTTGATTGATTATCCTATAGGATCGTGCACTTGTGGTATTTGTGTAACTTCTAAACATTGTGATATTTCACTGTCTTTGTATGTTTGATGGTGGTATGGAAGTTAGTCACTGCGTGAAGTTGTTATTCAATTGTATTTTGTTTTTCTGCAAATAGTTTGTGCTCCAGTTTAGGTTGATTTAATGGAAGATTAAGATTTTCTGTCTACAGTTCCGGTGACAAATTTTTCCCAAAATACAGGTGGTATGAAGGTGAAAGCTGATAGGGATGAATCCTCTCCATATGCAGCCATGCTTGCAGCACAAGATGTTTCTCAACGATGCAAGGTCTTGTATACTTCCCCACCTGATATACGGTTGCTGTCATTCAAAATGACAAAAAATTTGTATTGGTCCAACCTAATCTTTTGTTATTATATGAAGTCAATGTATGCTTGGACTATTTTCGCTTGGCATTTTGAATTGGAAATCAATGCCTCCTTTATCATGAAAAGAATTTTATTCATGATTTAGCAGGATGTAAAAATATTGTTCTTGACTTATTGAACTGATAATCTGCAGGAGCTTGGCATCACTGCTCTTCACATTAAACTCCGGGCTACTGGGGGAAACAAAACTAAGACCCCTGGTCCGGGTGCCCAGTCAGCTCTTAGAGCCCTTGCTCGTTCTGGCATGAAGATTGGTCGCATAGGTACGTTTATCTGCATTAATCTAGTAGATCTTGTTAGTTTTAGTACTTCATTAGCACCATTTTTTATGAGTATTGTTCATAGGTACGGTTGGATTTTCAAGAATTTTGGTTTTTTGTAGAACTTAATTAATAATTATCTTCATTTGTTTGAATTAAGAATTGGTTGCTGATACACTTGTTTTTGTTCTTCAGAGGATGTGACTCCAATTCCCACAGACAGTACCCGCAGAAAGGGTGGTAGAAGAGGAAGAAGATTGTGATTATTTTTTCACAGCCATCCATGTCGTTCAAGAGATAGCCCTGGTTGCAGAGATTTTTTGTCTTATGAATTAGATCCAAGAATTCTTTTGATTTTCGTATTCTGTTTTCTGGAACGTCTGTAGTTTTGGGCTTCGATGTGTTAGCATTTTTGATCAATTGAGTTTTATACTATGGCAATACTGATTATTATATCTCCGTTAGTGGTTCTGAAATTATGGTTACTATATTTTGGCATTATGTGATGAACGGCAAAGTGTGATGGCAATGGTTTATTCCGCTGCATATGATTGGATAATCTAATGATCTAAATTTAATGATTTGCGTTGGTGGTTTCAATTATTCTCTAATGATTATACCAGGTTATGTTAGGTTTGGTTTGATATCATAATGAGGTGGGTCTTAAGCCATAAATAGTGTCGAAAGTTTTAGATATCAAATATTAAAACTGGGTAGGTTTTGTTAAAAATAAGTGCTATCAATGTTGTTTTAGCTCTGTTTTCGAACCATGGTTTAGCTTTATTTTTGAAACGTAGTATCTACACCATAATTCTGATTGGATCAATTAAATTCACTCTAATTGTTTTTTTTAAAGAAAAGGTAAATATTTATTATACTCACAGTCAAAAATATAAAAAATGAATATAAACTTCCTACTCTAACAAAATTTTCACACTGCATCCGTAAAGTGGTTGGTTACGGTTGGCACACCAGGAATGGTCTCATCTTGAGTTTGTATTTTAATTTAGAGAAATAAAATTTGGATGGAATAATTTAAAACTTCGAAGTTGGTTTAGAATTAAAAAATTAAAAATACTCTTAATAATAAAATTATTGTTACTTGTATTAATTGATGTGATAGTATTATTGTTCTATAAAGTGATTGTAAGGGTCACTACTTTGTTAGTCTCTGGAGATCTCATGTTCAATCCTCTCTTCTCGTAATTAAAAAATTATTATAAAAATTAAATCATGTAATGTTTTAATAATATATAAAAAAAAAAAAAAATCCCCCAATGGGTCCTAAATTTTTTAATATGCAACTGTTAGGGTTACTGGATTGTAGGCCTTTGGGATTCAGAATCTTCCAATACGATTCTGTTGTGACGGCGTCGTTTACCAAATAAACACTTACTACATTCTATGAAACCCTAATATTGGCTATCATACGGCTGTTCGTCGGCGAAACTTAAATAGGCAACAAGATGCATTATTCGTGAAAACCCTGACGGGAAAGACCATAACTCTAGAAGTTGAGAGCAGCGACACTATCGACAATGTCAAGTCTAAGATTCAAGATAAGGAAGGTAAAATTTGTCCTTGAATTTCATTTTCCCAACTATCTTCTTCTCCTCCTTTTTTACCTACAAAACGATGTAGTTTATGGATATTCATGATTGAAAATGATGGCGTATGTCAGGAATTCCGCCGGACCAGCAGCGTCTAATCTTCGCCGGAAAGCAGCTTGAAGATGGCCGTACTTTGGCTGATTACAATATTCAAAAAGGTCTTTCCCACTCCATTGGAGCTTACAAAGATGTGATATTTATGTTATTAAATAACTTATTTGGGATTATTTCTTGTATTTGATTCAGAATCAACTCTTCATTTGGTGTTGAGGCTTCGAGGAGGAATTATTGAGCCATCTTTAATGGCTTTGGCGCGAAAATACAACCAGGATAAGATGATTTGCCGCAAGTATGCGCGCTTTATATGATCTTTTCTTGTAATTAAGTTTGTGTTGTTATTTTGCAAGTTAATATGTAGTTTTTTCTAACGGGGCTTGACTTAGCTTCTTCTGCAATGACAATGCAGAAGTCATACGAGCACTCGAGAGATACTTCCATTCTTATACTTTGTCAACTGTTTCAATATAGTTGCGGTTAATTTTCATGGATGGTACATTTATTTTGTGCTGTCTGCAATTTCTTACTTGTTTGCATTAGATAAGACAACTGCTTCACGAAATATTTTTGGCTTGTTTGGGACTGGCGTGTTTCTAATGTGCTTTAATGTTACCAATCAATTTTACTTGATGACTAATACTTTTATTGCCGCTCAGTACTTTACTTCAAAACTAGTTATTTTATTTCATAGGCATTCCAAAACAGAACCTTAGTATGTCAACATAGTTTGCTAGCATTATGCAATCTATGATAGGGAGCTTAGTTTTGTCCGTCCTACTGTAGTGATGTGTGATATCTGTTTATGACCGGCTGCATCTGTTAGTTCCTTTGATGTTTATTTTAGTAGGTGGTATGGTGTGTATGATTGGACTATACGTTGAACTCTCTTTTGCTGTGAAGTGCAATAGAGAGCATCTTAGGTCCAGATACTAATCTCCATTTTAACTTTGTCAACTGTTTTTTCTTTCTTAATGACGGTTGATTTTCTTGAGTGGTACATAGTTATTTTATTTAGATGTTCATTTGAGAGATTTAGCTCTAATAAATAAGTCTTTGCCTTATGTTTTCATTTGCTGACATTTTTTTTGTCAGTCTCTTTGACTGTTAGTAATCCATGTATTATTTTTCGTTCATCCTTGTTATTTATATCTTGCAATTCCATATCTTATGTTGTTGGGGATTAAGTTTTGATTTCTGATGACTAAACCATATTTTTATATTTGTGGTTGCTAGATGTTATGCACGTCTTCATCCGAGGGTTGTCAATTGCCGTAAGAAGAAATGTGGTCACAGGAACCAGGTCCTATTGACTTTCGCATTTCATTTTCTATATTTGTTTGCTGATGGTTGACATGCTTAGTAATTCAATTCTATATTGTTGCTGACAAATGCTCTTTTGTTTTACCTTGCAGTTGAGGCCCAAGAAGAAGATCAAGTAGACTCTTGATGACAGTTGTTTTCTTAGTGTGAAGTCAAATTTACAGTGTTATATGCCATTCTTTTGCTTTCTGTGTCTTTAAGAAGAATGAATTTGAATTTTTTAAATCGTAAATGAGTCAGTTAAAACTCAGCTGCATTCATTGTCAGATGCGATGCTGTTCACAAATTTGTCTTCGCCGCATCTATGGTGTATTTTTATTTTTGGAACATTTTCTTTTTTATGCTTGAATAGTTAGATGTTTCAATCACTATTTTTTGACTTTGATTTTCTGGGTAGAGACCTTAGTAAGTATGATGATTTTGTAGTGAAATGGAGGGTACATCGTTGCAGCTTGAATGTAAGATTTCGCATGCAATGGATTGATGGCTGGACAATTCCCTGTAGAATTAAAACTGTTTTCCAGAATTTATTATAACCGTAATATTTTGATTTTATAAGTTACATCAAAATTTGAACATGTAGTCGATAATCATTGGATTGAAATTTTATTATCTAGCAGATATGTTGCGGAGGATCTAAATGGTTCAATGTTGACGAAACGAGGCTTTCCATGTTGTAAGATCATAGCCCTGATTGAGGGGCCCAAAAATGGCGCTAGTATTTGAATGCCCGATCCAATATATATATATTTTTTTTCACTTTTTTGGATTGGGGAAAACATTTGTCACCAATGGGTTTGGACACTGGGTTACAATTTGACTACATGTTGTCATATTATGGATCGCTGACAACTACTCCGGGGAAGGGGAGCTAACAGTGGGGGCGGGCGGGCGGGTGTGTAATTGAACACTATTGCAAGTTGTAATTGAAAAAATAAAATAAAATAAAGTGTGTATGCATTTTTTTTTTTGTATATTTTTAATAAACTCTAACCATATATATTTAATATTAGTTAATTGTAATAATAAATAAGATAAATATACAATAAATAATAAAGTTTTATTAAACGATTTTATTGAAATGGTGGTACCCAAATCTTGCATGATTGCTGATGCTCACCTCAATGAGAGTACGTGACCGTGAAAAACATAAATTCTTTAAAATTGAGTACTCAATATAATGTGTCAGAAATAATTTAAGTTTAACTTTTATTGATAACTTCTTTTTAATAATGTTAGTTGCAATTTTTTCTTTTGTATAAATTTATACTTACAAATTGACACATGATTATATTAGTTGCTTTATGATCAACATCATTTAATTTTATAATTATACTAATTGTGTTTTTATTAAGCGCCTGGGACTCCAAAACCTGACCATAGGATCATATGATTAGGAGGTCCGCTCTTTTTTGGTAAGATTTGATATTTGATCTCAGAAATCGGACTCCGAGATTTATTTATGATAGTTATTTTGACATGTGGATCATAATAAAATAATGTATCTCTGCACTAACTGTGTGAAGTTTACACCTTGGTGGTTATGCCTTACTATAAGGATTGGGAATCCCATAATTTTTAGGAACATTATAACTGTCTAATACTTTTATTACTTATTCACAATAAAAGGAGAAAAATCAGGTAAAGGGGAAGATTTTACTATATAGCGGAATTGCTGCTAAACATTTTTTATAATTTTCGAAGAGAAAAATCTTAATTTAAGCATTCAACCCTTTCTTGTGATTTTAGAGTTTAGTAAATTCAGCAACGAGAATTTTCGAATTTTTTGTTGCTCAAAGTCTCTGTGTATCAACATTAACTAATAATAATATATCATATTCTAATATCATTAACTATTTTAGTTTATAAAATTTTTTGATCAAACTCAAGGGGGAAAAAAAAATTAATAATACGTACTTTTAAATTTCTATTTTATGTGAGCTTTTATAATTTTTCTGACTTTCTATCATTTCGTTGAGGGCATTAGAAACTATCAAATTAAATCTAATTAATTGAAACATGAGCATATTTATAAATATTCTTTATTATCCAGTTTACAAGCACTCGCGATCATGACAAGAATTTGAAAATTAATTTTCTTCCTTGATTTTATCTATGAAAGATTTGCTGTCTAATCCCTTGCCGTAAAAATTTTCATGGAATTCTTGTATAGTGAAATTCCCATAAAGAGGTGGTTTCTCAGACGACAACAGCTCCGGCAAAGGTCCAAAGTAACCCCAGACTCCTTACATCTGCTCAGATTGAAAAACTCAACAATCGAGATTCTGGGTTCCTTACAGGAATTTGCTAACAATCGATGCTGCACACTTTTGTATTCGCCATTAGAGACCATCTGCAGGTAAACATAAAAAACAAAAATATTAGATTTTAAATTCAGTATTAGTAACCCTAATACATTTTGTAATACCTGAAGAAAATCTACGATGTTGATAATCAATCCGCCGTGTACAGGCTTAACATTTACCCAATCATCTTCATGCTTCACCTGTAAACCTGGAACTTGATTGGGCAGCAAAACAGTAACCACCCCAGGATCCGTATGTGATGTAATCCCCACAGACAGATCCGGCTGCGGACAGTACGGATAACAATGTCCAACCAACGCCCTACTTTCACTAAACGTCAATTCCTTGAACCTCCCTGCTTCTAACCCTAATTCCATGATTTATTACCTGGAAAAATCCCCAGGTTTTTGCGGCCTCTGCGATCTGGTTGACGATTTTGTTACGTTGATCATTGGATTTTAGGTTTGATAGATCGATTATGGGGATTTCCCTGTGTTTTGAGGAGGAATTTTTAGGCTTCCAGAGAGTTTCAGGTGGGTGTACAAAGAAACGAGGGATTGTTTTGATGCCTGAATGGAGAGACCTTTAGCTCCGATTTTGGCTTCATCGAATTTCTTCACTTCTTCAAATGTACAAGAAAAGGAAGTTGAATGAGCAGCAGCCATTTTTCATAAAGTTCGACTGCGCAACAGATGAATTTGAAGGTGATACAATGAGTTATATAAACAATGAGTACAAGTATCTTTAAAATCAATAGGGAAAAAAATTTCAACAACAAATTATTTATACAAACTGGCATGATTATATTATATAATTATCAAATATTTTTTAATTTATTATTTATTATTTTAATAAATTTTTAATTACACCTATAAAAATAAAAAATAATATATAATAATTATAGAATATTATCTGGTATAAATATTTGGTATAAAAAATTTATATAATTAACTCTATTCTTAAAAACAAATAGCATCAATCTTTTGCCAAAGTGAGAAAGTCCACGTGATGTTGAAGTATCGTATTACCCAAATAAAATATTTATTTCTATATGAATATCAATGATGTTCAGGTTAAGTATTCGTTTATATTAACAATATCAATAATGTTAAAGATTACAGATATATATATATTTTTTTCTATAAATTGCTACATTTTTTATATAATTTTTTTTTTACTCGAACAAAATTTTGTGTATTTTTATAAAAATATAGACTTGGATTTTTAAATAGGAAATGAAGATGGATAATACATAATTATCTATTCACACGAATACTGTATTTTTAGAGATAGTTTTCTTATCTATTCAATTTTCAAAAACTTAACTACTAAAAAAAAATCAAACTTAGATTAATCTAAAGAAAACCTAAAAGCAATTGAGTTGGCAACATAAATGTATGAAATATAAAAATAAATATAATTTAAATTAATTAAATTTAAAACTAAGGCATAAAAAAAAAATTATATTTATTTCATTGTACCTAATAAATGGTAGGATAATTAAAAATATCTTTCAAAAACATTTTTTGAGAAGCATACCAAAAGTTAGTTGATTTTAGGGCTGCGTTTGTCCTTTTTTCTTTTCTTTTCTTTTTTTTTTTTAGAATACGATGGTGAAATTATAATTTAAGAAAATAAAATTATATAATATTCACTTTTATCAATGTTTAATAAAATTTATGCTATAATTATTAACTTATAAAAAAATTATAATGAAAATTTTGAAAAAATAAAATTATTATGAAAATTTTGAATAAAAAAATTGAAAAAATATGCAGCTACGTAGAAACCTCTGACCGCATTTTTTCTTCCTTTTCAAGTAAAAATTGTAGATAATGTTTTGTACGGGAAATCTATGTAAAGATTTTGTCGAAAGGAGAAAAGTCTTCGTTTCAAGTGTTCAATAAAAACATGTGTTAATTCAAGGGTGGATAAACTCATGAAAGTGATGGGTCGGCGGGGTCTATTTTTATAATACAGTGTTGGATTTGAAATTAACTCTATTAATAATATAGTTGGTAGGATAAAATACTTAATACAGTATTGGATTTAGAGGGTATTAAAAATTGAATTTGTTTAAATTAATCTACTATGAATTGAAATTATCTTTTAGAGTAAATTTTACTCAAAATAAAAGTGTTAAGTTAATTAATAATTTAGATAAATTAAGTCAATTTATTAATTGATTCACAGTATCATTTGATAAAATCTAAATGTTAGGTAAATAAATCTACAATTAAACATATCTTAATTTTTTTAGTATTAATTAATTTATTTACAAATGAATTGCATGATCCACCTTTAAAAATATATTTTTATGTTTTACAAATTCCTTTTTTAAAAAAACAAACAAACATAATTTTTATGGATAATTAATGAATAGTAATATTTATTTTAGTAACATTATTATAAACTTATTATTAACATTTTTTATGAATATATTTGAATAATTTCGAGAAGAAATAGCATATCCAAAAGTGGATCATTCGGTACATTCAATCGGGTCAAATTACTTCGGCAGCCATCATCATGAAAAGATTTCATACGATTTTATTCTATGCTGTCTTTTCTTCCTTACGAAATATCATTATTCATTTCTTACATCACTGATGATTCAATTCGAAGTACAAAACCTAATAAGCACCCAGTATTTTTATCATAATAAGGTAATCCAGAGATTAAAAAAAGATTCTGTATAAATTTTTTTCTTCTAACAATAATAGATTGAATATAAATTTCCATATGAACTAAACTTTTAAATGTAAATTGATATACTAATATTATATTATTATCAAAATTTATATATTTTTACAAAATAAAAAAAAATAAAATTTAGAAATTAATTTTTGTTATATTTTTAAATAAAATTTTATAATTTTGCTTTATGACCAAACTTTATTTCCTTTTGTATGTCTTTAATGAAAGAAATATATTTGATAATTAATAAAATAAAAATATTGCTCATCTTAAAATTTTTATCTTAAAAGTATATTCTAAATAAAATAACATGTATTAATTGAATAACTAAAAAATATAATAAATAATTTTAAAATTATAAAAATTTACTAAGAAGTATATACTAATTTATATATCACGTAATTAGAATTTTATTTTTAAGATGAGTTATAAATAGTATTATTGTTAATAAATAAGTTAATTCGGCCTTTGCCCCTTTTTATAATTTGACGGAGTACCTCATATCCCTTCTAAAACTAAATAAATTCATTAATTATAAATGTAATCTTTTTACTTCAATAGATCTCCACAGTCACTGCCAGAATTCACTAGTCTCAGAGCTAATAAGTAGGGACTCAGTATTAGGAAGGATTATCAAATAATTCTGACAAATTCCAACCTTAAGTAATTTATATTATCAAAAGATTTTTCTCTGGGAGATGGAAATACCGGAAGCCAACATAATTGAGCATACGGATACGACTATTAAATTGTGGAATCAGACTCTCCAAGGGTTGTAAAACACATAATCCATAATTGAACATTTAATCCTGTAGCTCACCGCTTGGCCAACATAACAATCACAATCAAACCCTAATTTAATGGTGAGTGTATTAATAGTGGTTTATAGAATACACTCGGGGAGGAACAGTAGCTCAAGCAAACAGAAATCCTTGCCTGCTGAATTTGGTGGTCGGATTGCCATCATTATTGATTCTTAATTTTTATTTTCTGGAAACAGAGTGATCCTAAATTATCCGCAAAGTTAGACCTTGACAGGGATAGCGGCTTAACAGCATGCTGGATACCTTCTGACAATTTTTGGGATTAAAATTTAATGGCATCCAAACAAAGGAGAACAAAAGATCATCAGCCAGAAAGCATACGCTTCATTCTATTAGAAATACAACTATGTTTGTAAAATTGCAATGTCTAACAGTACAGAAGAATCAAGAAATTCAGCCATTCGGGTGATCCAAGACTTTGGTTATTATTGTGTTGTACCTTTCCTCAATGCTTTCTCAACAGAACCTTCCTCTTGCACTTAGAACCACAAATCAAAACTGAACTGAAAACCTCTCACCTACTATAACCTCTAGAAATTGAAATTCTATACCTACTAATTTTAATTTTCAAATCAAGCTAATAAAATCGCTTTCATTTAACAAAGTTCAACTTGATTCAAAAGAAGCCATAAAATTAAGGACAGTGTAAGCCTGACATCTAATTTTAGAATGGATTGTTCACAATAAATCAATGTAGAAATAAATTGTAGAAAAGTCTTTTGAGCATCCATCAAGATGCAAAAATTTTAAGAAGATCAGTGAAACAGTGTCATTCAGAACAACAGATAAATACAAAATTCAGACGGGCTCTAACCGAAAGTTTTAAGAGATTCTCAAGGTGTGGGACGACATTGCAAAACACTTCTTTTCTTCCAATCCCCCAATGTACAGCTACGCAAGGATATCTAATGAAAATATCCAAGAACTTGGCCGCCCATATTTCGTCGGATGGCTTCTTCGTGATCCAAAACACCATCTGGAGTTGTTATCACAACATAACCCCACTGTATTGAAAAAATAATGGCCACCAAAAGTTTCAGAATAAAGTCATTTCTTATATTTTCTAAATTTTTCATAAAAATTGTTAGATTCCACAAAAATACCTACTAAACAATCTTTCCTGCCAGTGAAGCCCCACCCAAATCACAGGAGCAGGTAATTATAAATAATTTAAAAGAGAGGTCAACAAACCTGTCTAGTTGGAAGAGCACGCATTGTATACCCTTCAATTTCCCTAGCCTTGACGTCTTGCCTGTATGTAAGAGCCCGGCAATCATTAACTCTGCCCAGCAGTTCAACTTTAATCTTGCCCACCCTATGTGGATCATAAACTTGAAAATCCTTGATGTATCCTTCAAATTTGTTTAAAAGAAAAAATAGGAGAAAAAAGGCCAGGTTAACAAAACAGCACGTTTCAACAATATAAACAATAATCCTTAAATTTCAGATCCACTCCATTACAACATAACAGACAAGAAAAATGCAACGCATTACAAGCAAAGATTTAAGAGGGCCAGGTGATAATAAGTTTCTGCCAAGAGGTTCCAATATTATTTGTTTCATCTTTCTTTTTACGAAGCCATAGATTTAACAGGTGAACAACATTGGAGAATTTGATGAGCATCATAAATTGACACTGAGTTGCTGGAAATTAAGAGCAGCAACATTATCAAGAGATTTTGACTAATAGCATGCGCACTCAGCAACCATAATAATAAAGGAATGAAAGATAAAAACTTAATTATAACCCTCTAGATAATAATAAGGATGACAAAATTAATGACACCAAAGAAAGAAAATCATCCTACATGTTGAACACTGAGTGTTGCTCTATCACATCCTTGAACCAGCTATATTTATCTCTATCTCCATTAGCCACCTCACGGGCTTAAAAAAAACAGTGGCCAGCTAATTTCAGAGTCGACATACCAACGCAATCACAAACAATTGTAACCTTCTTCACAGATTCCCTACTTTGAAACAAATTAAAGAAATATTCAATCACTTAATATACTATTTCTAATGCATCTAACATAAATTCATCATAGAATATAACTCATTAATTGAAAATTTGGAACAAAAAGATCGTAGGCATGAATTTACTGTAAAACTAAAATATCAACTATGGCTACCCATGCAAAAGGCAGACAAACTACAACGAATGCACTCACAGGAGATAATTCACTCCAACTTACAGTCTTGAAAATATCTTTAAAAACGAATCTTTACAAAATTACTTAAAGGGAAAAACTATGGAATGAGAATCTAGAGGTATACAATATGTATAACACTAAACTCAATAAATTCAATCCAAGATTACAAACAGAAACCCAATGACTGATATCCGATCATGGTAACTTAAAAAAAATAGTAAGGATTGGATTACCTCGATATTTCATGATATTAAGAAAAGAAGACATGACAGTAGAGATCGGTTGCAACTCAACAGTAGCTTTGCCCCTCCTCTCTGCATTCACTATTGCTCTCAACGCATCGTTTAGTATCCTTCTTCCCATCCCTGCGTCTCCCTCACTGGTCTCACTGAATCCGCAGGATACAAGTTGAGGTGAAGGGTTTTTGATGGAGGAGTGGCGTTCTCGATATTTTGATCAACCACTAAGGGTATTTTGTTGATATGGTGATCCATATTTTCAGGTCCGACAAATTCAGTGGGCAAAACAATCCGGAACTGGCCCGTACTGGAGCTATCCAAACCAGAAACCCTGACCCACATGAAGTTGGGATCCGGATCCTAATTTCAAATTTTATTTTGAACTAATGCACGTCTCAAAAATAAAATCCAAGAAATTTATTAACACGGTAATTATTTATTATATATTTAAAATATAATAAATAATTTTAGAAATTATAAAATTCTATTCTCTTATCAATGCATCTCTTTCTATAAGTATGCAATAATATTAAGCAACCAATTGTCAATTAAAATAATTGTACTAATGATAAATAAAAAAAATTGAGAGTCTAATAACATCATTGAGAGTCAAATTTCTTTTTTTATTTTTTCTATTTATTTTATCAAATATACATATTGATACAAAATAAAATTTTAAAAATATCATCCCCTGCTAATTGCTAATTGTCATTTTAAGAGCTTAATATATATTAGAAAAAGAGGCGCAACAAAATGTTTGTCCTGCTTTTCTTTCCAGCTTGTCTAGTTTTCTTCATTATAATGGAGAGTACTAATTTCTACTTTAATTTTGTTTATATTTTGTTGTGAGATTATACTAACTAAGACGGGTGACAGAGTAACGTCATAATTTCCATCTTGAATTTATCTTTTACTTTCTAAATTATAAATTAATATAAAATAAATTTTGTTGTAAAATTATTTTGTAAAATCAAGAAAAGAAGTCTAAGAACAAAGAATGAAACTAAAAAATAGAGCAGATTGGACAAAACGAAGGCAAGACTACAAATTAAAAAAAAAGAAAAAGAAATCGTGCAAAATATTATACCAATCCCAGTAAAAAATATCATTAATATTTTTTTTTTTAGGTTTTACTAATATTTAACATATACGAGTATTTTTTTTGGTTTATTAAACTTTTAGTACAATTCTATTAATTTGCATTGTACTCAAAATTAAATATTTTGAATTGTCCAAATAGTGAGTTGATCTAATTTTATTGTTTGGTTTCATATTAAAATTAGTTATTTGTTTGATTTTATATTAAATAACTATTTGTGTTAATTTTTATATAATTGGTTAAATTAGTAATTTTAATTTAAAAGACCTAAATTTGCTTTAATTTTTGGACTAACAAAAAATAAAAATATCCAAAATAAAATAAAAGGCAAGCGCAATGGACCTCTTGGTATTGGGATCTGTTCCATGCAAAGTGTTTCTGGGTTTTACTTCGAATCTTATTTCTTCATGTGTAAGAGACACAGTTGGCTGTGTTGTTGAGCATCATATTGTCAGTGGTGCAAACTTATGATTATGATCATTATTTTTCTGGATGAATTGTATAAACGAAGATATTTTGATTTGCAGACTTGATCATTACTGTTTTTATAAACATGAAAAGTAGTATTATAAGTGTCATAAGTACATCAACGAAGACGTTGTCCTGATTATCTTGTTTGGCGAAAATTTTTCAATGTCAATTTCTTCTTCCTTTTGTAATGATCTGTGATGAGTTAGCATAGAATATATAAAGAAACGAGAAAGATAAGAGCACTAGTACTGAATTTTGGTCCTTGCTGGTAGAACGAAGATTGTACCTGCCAATATGGGCTTCTTCCTCTGGGTTCTAGTCTGCATTCATTTGAATGTTGTTAATGTTTCAGCTGCTTTTTGGTTGTATAGTTGCTTATCGCTAAAAGTTTGGGCATATTGGTCACAGGGGCATCTGTGTCTCTCTCTCGCACTCTTCTCTCATATATTTGTATTTGTTATCATCACTAATGACATGGTTTTCTCTTATTATTGATGTTGTGAACCAACATTTTGCCTTCTGTTTTTACATTTCCAATTATTTTCTTGCTTTTCATTTCAACTACATTATTAAAAGTGGTAGTATGAGTGCAGGTAGATGAAGTGGGTATTGAAGAAGATCTGATAAAATGCCTTGCACCCGCATATATAGGAGATTTTCTCTACATGGAGCTTATTTGCTGTCAAAAGGGTTGAGCGCATTGGTAATCTCTTGGTGCCTAATAACAAGTATTGCAAATTTGAGGACTGGATCATTCCAATTTTTGACCAGATGTTGAAAGAACAAAACGAAGAGATATCTTTTCAACTTTCTATCATAGGAATGCTCATACTTTTGTTGGCTGTATGTTCTCTTCAGTGTTTGCGTATGTTTTGTCTTCTTTTCAAAACAAAGAGGTATCTATCTACCTGTAAAATTTTGGGTTTTCTGAATATGAAGATTGAGGCCACTTTCGTACCTGACGAGTAATTCAACTGTATTGTATTTTATCGGTTATAATTAGTTGTAGGAGCCTATTGTTTTGCTATATGAACTACTGTGTCTTAGTTGTTTCCTAGTTCATACTCGTGATCACTGGTATGCATATTCTCCTTCTTTATTTGCTTATTTATTTGTCATTCGTTAACCTTGGAAATGATAAAATTCATTGAACAAAACATGGAGAGAAACGCCTTATTGTTATTGTTTTTTTATAACGTTCTTCTCCTCTTGGCCTTTTGCCAGATTATTTTTTCTCCTCAATAAATGCTGTCATTGTTAGTTATGCACTTGACCGTAAGAATATTACTTCCCTTTCCTTCTTAGCTTTTCCTTTCGGTTTTACAGAAAGTAACATGCACATCTGGAAAAAGAAATAAATAATGAGAGTTCATATCTTTACTGGGCATACAAGGCGAGTATTCAATCAAGTTTAGCTTGATATTTTGTCATGTGAATCTTTCATAATAGGTTGTTGTTACTGTTTCAGAACTTTGTTAATATCTTTTTGCTTATGATTTGCCTTTTTGACATATCATGTATAGTTTATAATCTCAAACTATTGGGTCGAGTATTTGACTGCTCAAGTGTTTCAAACTTTTTGATCACAAAGATGAAACCTTTCATCTTCACTTGGTGAATAATGTGGCTACATTACACATATACATGATTTCGTGCACACCTTCTTCTGGCCTCTGTTGCTTTAAACACTTTCTGGAACTTGCGAGAAATTTCACGGTGTTTCTGGAGTTTGTGTCTGCCTGGTATGATTTACGTAGCGAGTTTAGTTTTGTGAATATATCTGCAGGACAGGAATCTGGCAATAGTTATTGTTTGTTATGGAATTATACTTGAAGGGTAGGCCAACCACTTTATGGTAGAAAAGTTGCAATGTAATTAGGGTTATCAATTGAAGAAAACAAAAAATGTCATCAATGGATTTTGTATACATGACGTATTAGATGGTGCCACTTCTTGTTGGCAATGTGATTAGGTTTGAAAGCCCAGTCAGTCGTGGAGCATTTAAGTTGAACATTTTAGACATTCATCATGCGAGTAAATTTGCGATTGGATATGTGGGGTTTCTTCTTATATAATGCTGCT
The DNA here is from genome assembly GCA_035221805.1 of Trichilia hirta. Taxonomy (NCBI): domain Eukaryota; kingdom Viridiplantae; phylum Streptophyta; class Magnoliopsida; order Sapindales; family Meliaceae; genus Trichilia; species Trichilia hirta. The sequence continues at coordinate 7,517,005 of JAWDEX010000005.1, read as the reverse complement.
ATAAGATGATGTTTAATTCAAGCCAAACAACGTTGACATTGAATGTCTAGATCACAATTTTATATTCGTCTTGGATTTTTTCCAGAACAACTTTCTGGTCTTTTGTCCAGGCTAAAGTGATGTCTCATTGGGGGATATGTTGTACTTCCATTCCTTCCAAAGCTGCGGCCTGATTATTGATGTTGTCCAAGGTACCTATTTGTTGCTTGAATGCTGCTTCAATGCAATATTTGATGGTTAACAGCTTCGGATTTTTATCTAACTGGCTTTTAATTTGAACAGATGTCAGGGACATGATTGATGAATCTGTCCATGCAAGTTCTAGGAAACAGCGATGGTGATTTCGGGAGGGGTATTACCTAAGCATCACATTTGCAACGCCAATATGATGCATAACGATGCAGATCCTGCCTTCTTCATCAATAGAGCCCAAGAGTCTGACGGAAGCGATTCTGTAGCCTGTCCAGATGAGTCTGTGTCCTGGGGAAAAATTCCAGGTTCTGCAAACAGAGAAGGTACGACTTCATATATTATCGACATAACTGCTGGCTGCTTTTCGGCTTTTGTTACGAGTAAAAGTTTTATCATCAAACTGTACACAATATTCACAATCCTTGCTGTATTTCCTTCAAAATTTAAGTGATACTACCAAAGTCTAATAGAAAATAAGATTATGATTCTGACCCTTCCCCCTACCAACCCCGTATTGGTTTTGATCAGGTGCATTGTGATACTACCATTGCTTTTCCTCTGCTGGTTGCTGAAACATTTGCGTCAACAAGAAAACAGTTTTGTCGAGGACGAACATTACTTTGAACCTTAACCGAGCAAAGGTTTATTGGATACTACATTATTAAGGATTCGGGTGGCAATTCAGCTCTCAGAGCTCTTTAACTGCGTTTATTGTAATTGACATTTGCTAACACTGTGGAGAAGTTGCAAGGGTGACAGATGAAAATGAATTCTTTGGTATTGGTTATTTGATAGCCCTTACTAAATTTAACCTATTGGTACCGGGTACAAGGTTTACCCCCAGGATGATCAACTTTGATGTCCACAGATTTGAGTGTCGGTGAAACTATGAAGAAGAAATTTACAAATTTTATCTTGGTTGTAACTATTGTTGAGCTAAAGACGATGTTGTAATCCATAGATGGATGCATGTTTGATGATCGAAAATTTTCTGCAAATGCACATAGTCGATCATTGTAATAAAGCCTAGGAAGAAGTTTAAGGTGTCGAACGTACATGAATGAACAAACTAATTGCAACTCTAAGAAATCAAATAAGAAAACAATGATTTAATTTTACTAAAATTATGGTAAAAAAACTAAAATTTACTAAGTATGGCAATAATTCTACTTTGTTCTCAATGAATATAAATGTTAAAGATCACTATTCACCTACTAGAAATTACTAATATAAATTTAAGAATAGTTGTAATTATTAATGTTAATTAATTTCTTTAACACTCTAATTTTTCATCAAAATAATACGGTTGTACTTAAATTAATATTAATTATCCATCAATCTCTTAATTATTAATTAAGTTCATTAAGATTATTGATTAATTTTTATGTGATATTACAAATAATTAGAATATATGTCTTTTTTTTAATTATTTATATTTATTTTCTAAGTGCTCAGTCTATTAGTACTTTGCAAAAATCCTAAAACTATTTTTATGATAGCTAATCATAGAGATATCAATATAATAATAATAAAAAAAAATCATAATATATGAATTAAAAAAATTGAAACTAAATAATCTATTCCAAAAAATATAAAAATCAATTCCTAACAAAATTACAACCTTTTACCCTGGTTAAGGATTTAGCAGCTCATAATAAAATTCAAAACAATTGATTTAATTGAAGACATGATTAATCCTAAAAAAATTGAGAAGAAAATTGAAAGATGAAATTTAGTTTGATAGCTTGTTCTTTTGTTTGACTCCCAGCTATTGTTCCTTCTCAATTGTGAGAATAAATCTCTGTTTATAGTTTTCTTCAAACCTAAAAGAATCTTAATCAACTTAGAATAGGGATTTTTCTCCTGTTTTAATATCATGATGACATCCGACGCCTGTTCTAAGAAATTCAGCTCTGGTCTTCAACTTCTGTCACACGTTCTCAATGTACTAGCAGCAATTGGCCCAAGAATTACAGCAACAACTGTTGCCGTTCACCAATTCCTGTCAAGAACTAGCTCCAAGTCCGGCGCCGATTTTCCTCGCCCTTTCCATGCCATTTTGCTTTTGCTTCTTCCATGCATTCTCTTAATTCATCCTGTATCCGGTGCTAACTTTTGCCCTCTTTCCTGAGCCGATATTTCTCTGAAAAAATTACATCAATTCTCACTACTTTACACCTATAAAACAAATAAAAAATATTAGTATAGAATTATCCCTATTAAACCCAAAAAATAAGCTAAATTAATGCAAAAACATATCCAGAACATAACCAATTACACATATAAAATTTGGTTATCACTTCACCCTCTCAAACTCAAATTATATACAAGACTACTCTCTTTTCGTATCAAATCATATTTTATATGAATAATTTTATTGCAAAGATGATTATCAGATAAATATACATGAAATATATGAAAAGATTAACATGTTCTGTTTTTTATTATATAATAAAAAATAAAATAAATACTGAGGTGTTATAATGATTATAACATTTCTCATAACTAACATCTTCATTGACATTATCTGAAGATTGAATCTATTTATAAATTTATGAATAAAACATTATGATTATTTATGGGTTAATCATTTGTTAGAGTTGAATTTGATTAGATAAAACTATTTACAATTCCTATGAAAAAAATCCAAGGGGAATACAACACAAAGAGCAAAGAATTAAAAGGAAAATCCAACACTAGCCAAAGCATTAAAATGAACATTCAATAGTAACATTTATAAATTTGACGAATTCGCTACATTCTATCAATTGATAAAAATCTAGTTCTACTTCATTAGCTGGACCTTACGCAACCAATATTTTTTATTGGCACTTGGAGCAATCTATTAATATTAATATAACCAAATTTATAAAGTCTGTATATAAAATAGGAATGCCCACAAAATTGTACATCTTACAAATCGGAGGACCAAAGTGATACTTGACAATTCCAAAAAAGGGCCACGGAATTTATGCTCCCATCAGTCTTTTAATTTTTGTCAAAATTGTGTACATCAACCTTCTTTGCCCTTTTTTATTTCGTTGAAAATACAACCATATGAATATTTGATTTCTTTTTAAAAAGATATATTGTTGATAACTATTATCGACCCGAGGCCTGTCTAACTGAATGATTTTTGATCTCAGCCATTGTTAAACAAGTAACTTAACCCGACTCTGGTCACCTCGATATTTCGACCCCACCTCAATAATCGAGGCGATCCAACGCTTCTATTTCGAAAACGAAAGTTGTGAATGGGAACGACAGATACGCTGTTTAAATAATTATTCAGATGTCCCATCACGTTAGGTTATGCTATGCCTTACAAGTTGCAGGCACTCATTGTTACACCAGACCTAACGTAAAAAAGTGGTGAAAAGATTGACCCAACCATCATATCTATTTCTGTCTAATCAAACTTCAATTTTTTAATACTCACACGTGCGGAGGCCCTATAAAGAGTGAAAGCAATACATGGAAGAGGATTCTTTGGAGAGGGGATTTCTAGAGAGGGCCATCTTTGAACGGTTAAGAAAGAGATATTGCACTTACAAATATTTTTCGAGCCCAGCCTCCTAGGTCGGTAAAATGCTCAAACACTCGTATTTTCTCTCTTTTTTTTTTATCCTGCACAATCTACTAACTTGAGTGTCGGAGTTTATTCGTCGATAATTCGACTTCACTCCTAATTCATTTTTTTTGTGATTTCAAGTAGTCCCCGAGGAGGTTCTACGTCGATCGTAATAGTGAATCTGTGTGGTGTGTTAAATTTTTTGTTCTTGAAAAATTAGACATCAACAGTTAGCGTCGTTTGTGAGAAATGAGCAAAAAATTTGAACAAGAAGTTCGAAAAGTGTTTCATATAGATATGGCAGGAAATACTCACAGTCATTTTTCTAGGAAAGTGCAGAAAGAAAAAGTCAGGGATCCCCCTCACACGGAAAAAAGGGGGCCACTACAAAATCATCGAATTAGAACAAGGTACAACCTACCACATCGATGATTCAGCCAGACGTGCCACTGTTAGAGCCAAGGAGTGTGAGTCCTGGCAGAGGGAAGGAGGGCTAATAGAACCAAAAAGCATAAGGGAGATCAATAATCGAAAGATTATCGAATTGGAACACAAAAATCATTTGCTAAAAAAGGAGATGGCGAAGCTGCAGGCATTGGTTTGGTGACAAGAACACGAAAGGAAGTACCAAATTATGCCAGAAGCCTCAGATATAAGGACCGATTGTCTTTCAGGAGAGAGAGATCAAAGAGCTCAAAACCCGATTGGGAGAACTACTATCAGAAACACCCGTTCACTAGCTTACAAAAAGAAAAGGGTAAAGCTGATGCCCATGACGAGGCAAGAATGCATAGTGATAACGAACCAATGATGTCTGCTACTCCTTATAGCCCCAAAATAGACCCAAGGATCTCTATCAGTCCCAGATGCGCCACAGTGAACCTGCAGTCTCAACTTAATGAGATTAGGTCTCGAGATTACAGTGTTCGACCTGCAGACCCCTAGATGATCAAAAGTTATATCAAAAAGATACTACAAAAAATTAGGATTAGAGGAACGAGGACAAAAAGTCTAAAACAGATAAATATGGTGATTCCCCTTTCACTGGAAATATAATGAAATTGATCATCCCTAAAAGCTCAAAATGCCGTAAATTGCGCCCTATCTTAGAAAGACTGACTCCACACTGCATCTGGATACCTTTCGAAAAATGATGCATATCTAAGGTCTAAGTGAACTTTGGATATGCCAGTTGTTCCCGCTAATGTTGGAAAGACAGTCCAAGGTATGGTTCAGAAGTCTCCCGAAGGGCACTGTTGAAAATTTTTGACAATTAGGCCAAAACTTTTTGAAAGAGTTTCGAGGCACTGTAAAAATTGCCCGTAGTGCAAGTGCCCTCCTCTTATTACGGCAAAGTTCTGTTAAGAGTCTTCGGAGTTTTATGACAAGATATCATGAAGAAGTGATACAGTTTGGGGCTTTTCACCATCTATTAGCATTGGAAGGATTGAGAAGAGGGCTCTGAGTAGAGAGAGGATGGTATGCCATCAATAAGCAGTTTGTCACCACATACGAAGCCAT
>JAWDEX010000005.1:7487733-7511621 GCA_035221805.1 Trichilia hirta | reverse complement strand
CCTTCTCTTAGTAATGGTAAAAAGGACAAGAATAAAATAAAAAAATAAGAGAAGAAGAAAAATTAACTAAGACGGCGAAATATTTTTAATATTCTCCCTTCTCTTAGCTCAACATTTTTGAAAAACTAAAACGGCAGAATATTTTTAATATTCTCCCTTCTCTTAGTAAAAATTATAAATAAGAGTAAATTTTAAAAAATTAAAATTCAATATCAATATTTTTGATAACCGTTTTTACGGAAGTTGTAGAGTACCTAACACCTTTCCTACACTTAATCAACTCTCCGAACTTCGAATCTAAACTTTTTTAGGTGATCTATCCCGCCATTATTTGGATAGATGGCGACTCTATTTTAAAATTTTTCTTTACATCAAATTTTGGACGACGTCGATATCAGGTTCACTATGATGTTAGCTGTGAGCGAAAATTAATCTTATTAATCACATTTCGAACCATTCGAATGCTCAACAACTATAATTGATATATAGCAATATGTCATAGCCTTTAACTCATCTCTTTTCATTCGTCTAATTCCAATCAAATCAAGATTCACGAATATCAAAATCTTAAATTTAGTTTTATTCAGATAATTAGTCATTACGAATTAAACTTATCACTATGAACTCTTCGTATGATATTTATGCTTTGGGTAAAAATTTTGTTTTCACTCGTTTACTAATATTCAACTAGGAATTCAAATATAGATCGAGTTAATGGTAACTTAAAATCTACTATATCGAGTTAACGAATTCTTTTTGATAGTCATTTACTTTTTAATATAAACAATACATGACCAAACTGGCTTCTGTGTACAAGACATGATTATCCTTGCATTTATACACCATATAAATCATGTGTATCTATATCAATTGAAAATTATAACGTCTAAGATCTGAGACATGCCCATATAATTTAATAATAAATCATTGATAACATATACTCTGTGATTCATCATAACTTTGATCACATTCAAATAATAATTCTCTAACTATTATTCTTCACTAATATCCTAATGATATGACTATTATATCATTTGCACTAATATTATTTCATAATATTCACAAAAAAAATTCAGTGTACTTACTATACAATATCAATGCACAGTTGATATCACGTTTGTAGAAATTAATTTAAATAACTTAATTATTTTGGATGATTCATATATATTTCTATCACTAGTATGATTGAATAGAAAAAGTAGCATATATATATGAATTGAAACAATTTTTTTATCAATAAAATATGTGTATAGTACACATATTACAGTAACTCAATACAATATACCTAAAACTAATAACACGAATGATTTTAGTACATACAACACTAACATCTAGCTTATGTTAAAATTGTTAAATCTAAGAAGTTAGATGTGAAGTCTAAAATAAATCGATTCATTGGATATTTTAAAGAGAGTTTAGGATATTATTTCTACTTTTATAATAATTGAAGAATTTTAATCAATAGATACGTATAATTTCTCGAGAATTAGTTCATTAAAAAAGGTGATGTAAGTAGAAAAATTGAGCTCTCAAAAGAGTCTGAAGAGCCTGATATGGATCAACCTATGTTAGATGAACTTGCTAATATAGATAAACCTGTTTGATTTAATCTTTAGTCTTTTGTAATTTTACCTCTTTGTAAAAGTACTAGGATATCATATCCTTTACAAATATACTTCTTTTTATTAGATAATAATTTTAAATTATTTATGATAGAAGAAGATGAATAGAATAAAGATCTTAAAACTTATAAAGAGACGATATCAGATATCAATTCTAAAAATGGCTTGAAGCAATGAGATCTAAAATGGACTACATGTATGCTAATCAAGTATGGTCACTTGTTGATTCACTAGAAAGAATTGTCATTATCGATTGTAAATAGATTTACAAAAGAAAAATTAACAAAGAAAAAAATATTAGAGACTTATAAAATTAGGCTAGTGGCAAAAGATTATACTAAAAAATGAAATGTTAATTATGAGAAAATCTTTTTATCAGTCGCTATGCTTAAGTCTATTTAAATATTGCTTGCAATTATAGCTTATTATGACTATGAGATATGGCATATGGATGTAAAGACAGCCTTCCTCAATAGTTTTATTGAAAAGACCATATATATCAATAATCTGAAGGGTTTATTTCATCTTCAAATAGTTATAAAATATGTAAGTTGCATAGATTAATATATAGATTGAAGCAAATTTTTAGAAGTTAGAACATATAATTTGATGATGCTATCAAGTCATTTAGTTTCATTAAAAATGTTAATGAGTCATGTGTATACAAAAAAAAATAACTATGCCAACACATTTCTTATATTGTAGTATATGACATACTACTTATAAAAAATAATATAGGCATGTTATTTGAGGCAAAATTATGGTTCTTTAATGTGTTCTTTATGAAAAATTTAGGAGAAATAACATATATATATTGGATATTTGTTTCCTTAGAGATAGAGTAAAATGAATAATAAGTCTCTATTAAAAAATATACATAAAAAAGTACAAAAGAAGTTTGTATGGATGACTTAAAAAAGGATTTCTTGCCTTGTAGTTATGGTATTCATCTATCAAAAGAAATAGAACTCAAGATTAAAATTAAGAAAGAGCATATGAAGAGGATTTCTTATACTTTGGTAATAGGTAGTCTTATATACGTTATGCTATATATAAGAACTGATATAATGCATGGTGTGAGCATTACATGAGTAGATATTAAGTAAATTCTAGAGTATAATATTATACTACGATTAAAAAAATCTTTAAGTACTTGCGAATAACTAAGAATTTAGCATTAACTTATAGTAAAAGTGAGTTAAAAATTAAGAGTTATACAGATAATGATTTTCAATTAGATGTGGAGAATAGAAAGTTTATGTTCGCATTTATTTTTATCTGTAATAGAAAAACTGTTAATTGTAAGAGTTTCAAATAAACTACTATAGTTGACTCCACTATGAAAGTTGAATATGTCGCTACTTCTAAAGTTGTAAAAGAGATTGTTTGAATCCTAAGTTCGTTTGTAAAGTCGGAGTCTTTTTTTCTATACATGATTCAATATTATTATACTATGATAATATAGAGCTATTGCACAGGTAAAAGAACCTAAGTCTCACTAAAAATCTAAATATATTTGGCGTAAATATCACTTAATCAGAGAGTTTATAGTAAATAAATAACTGATCGTATACACGACTCTGTCAACAAATAATGTAACTGACTCACTGCCTAAGTCAATGATATAGTAGCAATTGAATCACTGTCTTGAAAAGATAGGTATCAAAAATTATAATGATTGGCTCTGGTGCGAGTGAGAATTTGTTAAAGATATATCTTAGAATCAATCATGTCAGATTGTTCGAGGGCATTACTTCTTTGTATATATAATCTTGTAATTAGTTTTAAAATTATTTATAATTAATAAAATAATATTTTTGTTATATTATTTTACACTTATTCAGTTGCTGTTTTATTTATAATATGATTATTAGTGTAAAATAAAATCCCATAATATATTATGTATTAAGACTCTATATACAATGAGTTTTGAATATGACTACAAAATTTATAATTTAAATACATTCAAATAAGTTTTCAGTTGAGGTGATATTATTAGAGATGATGACGTTGCATGACTAGTATATTTTGTTACTATCAATGATTAGTATTTGATGCTAATAATTGAATATCGAGTCTTATATCATAAGAGCAAAAATATAGGTATTATATTTATGAATGTATTATTGAACGTGATTAAATATGACAAATTGCTTGAGTGATTATCCACGATGGATAATACATCGCATAACCATATTAGTGTACTATTAGTCCTATGATCTGAGATCTCATGGCTGCTCTCTACACTAAGACACATCATTTACTTGTGTATATTACATCAGACTAGTCACGCTTGATAAAAGAAGCTTGCTAATTATGTATTCTTATTATACGAGGATGGGTGATAATTAAAATAGAATCTATTAGCTCAGATATTTGAGCTTAAGATCTTAGGCAAGAGTGTCATACACGAGAGTTAAATCTCTATTTGGAGTATGAATATTCCAAAAGAAGTTTTGTAAATGAGTGGATCTCGTATATGATATAAGTCTCTGGTTTTATAATTGAGTTAGGGATTTGATAATTTTATAACCCGCACTTAATCGAAAGTCGACAGTAGAAGAATTTTACTACATGAACGTACGATTATATAGACTGATTTAAAATCTTTATTCATCTTGTTTAGAGGTCATGATATCTTTCTAGATGTCACGATATCTTTCTAGATGTCACTCATGATCGTTGAGAACTTTGAGTATAATGTGTTGTATCAAAGTGATATGAAATATTCGTCTATAATCATGTCTAGCTTGCGGTGAATTTAGAAGGTCACACACAATAGCCAATAATTGTTATTAATAGTTATAACATTTTCGTATTGACAAAAATAAAATGTGATTCGATAATTAATCAAATAATATTTTTAATTTTTTAAAATAAAGAATAAATTTTTTGATAATGATGCGTTAGCACCTGTATGCTCGAATATTTTAATATTTTTAATGTATCATAAATATGATTTATTGATATATGAAAATCTAGAAAATATATTTACATATTAAAATTTTAATAAATAAAGTTTTTTATTTATTATTGATTAAATAATTCTTATTTGATTAAAATGAATCATTGAATGACAAATGACATAATATACTTTTGTCAAATGTCAAATTTTTCTTAAATCTAGAATATCTAAATATATGGCTAGGATTAATTATTTATCAAATTATATATATATATATATATATTTGATATTTATAAGTGTTAATATATTAATATATTATAAATATTATAACATATGTATATAATAATATTTCTCTCTTTTATTAATATATTAATTTAATATATATATATATATTGGTTGTTATCCATTAATGTAGAACAATAATTATTATATAATTTTTGAAATTCACTAATAAAAGTATAACATTTATTCATGTATCATTTATCAATTGTTTTCATTAATTATAGGAAAATTGAACCAATTACATGTCATATAGGTGGAATACAAATTTTAGAGAAAAGTGAAAGACCATTTGTAGCATTTTAAATAAAGTATAAAAGATAAATTTATTTTTTAATTAATTAAAATATTTAATTATATAAAAATTAAAGAAAAAAGTATGCATAACTTATTTTTATATATTATAAATGATTCTAAAATAGTTAAGCATGATTTATCAATTTTAGGCATATTATGCCGTGTTAATCAATACAGCCCGAGAGTTTGATGGGAGTGATTCCGGAGCCCGTCCAGATGAGGCTGTATCACGGCGGAAAATTCAAGGTTCTGCTAAAGCGGTGATGGGATGATTTTATATATTATTTACATAGTTGCTGGCTGCTTTTTGGCTTTTGTTACAAGTAAAAGTTTTATCATCACACTTTACACAACATTCACAGTTGCTTGCTCTATTTCCTTGCGAATTTGAGTGATGTAATAGAAGTGCAATAAGCTTATGATTCTGACTCTTCCCCCCACCAACCGCGCTTTGGTTTTGATCGGGTGCCTTTTGATGCTACCATTGCTTTTCCTCGGCTGGTTACTAAAACATTTGCCACAAGAAGAAGATAATGTTGTTGAGGCTGAACATTAATTTGAAATTCAACTGGGCAAAGGTTTATTAGATACTACATTATTAAGGATTCTGGTGGCACTCTTTGGCTATTTTGCTTGCCGAGCATTCTAACTGTGTTAATTATTGCAAGGGTACTACTAATTGACATTTGGTAATGCTGTGGAGAATTTGCGAGTGTCAAAGAAGAAAATGAATTCTTTTGTAGTGGTTATCGAATAGCTCTTTGTAAGTTGTACAGTTTTGTGGGTATTCCTATTTTATACCCAAACTTTATAACTTTTCTTGTATTAATACTAGTGTATTGCACCAAGTGTCAATGAGAAAATGTTAGTCGTTTAAGTTCGGCTTTGGTCTCGGATTCCCCCTGCAGATTTTTATAGGTCTTGCAAACAGTTTTATCCAATGAAATTTAACTCTTAACAAATAATCTTAGAGGAAGGTAACCCATAAATAATCATGTCTTGGTCTTAAATTTATACATAGATACAATCTTTAGATACTGTAAATGAAGAATTTGGTTATGACAAATGTTATAATATTATGACACCTCATTATTTATTTATTTATTTATTTATTTATTATTATATTAATAGAAAAACAAAACAAGTTAATCTCGTCATATTGACACAGTAAAAATTTATTTAAAGAACAGGAATTGAATTAAACAATCAAATTCTCAAACTTAAAATCTATCAAGTAAAATTGAAAATTCTAAAATAGGGATTTTACTAAAATGACAAGCTTCTAATTCAATTAAAAAAAAAAAATCATTTTTTCACAATATTACTCTTAATTTCTGAATCTCTTTGGCTCTATTTAATTATATAAGTACATAAAAATACTAATTATTAAATAAAAATAAGTATTCATTTACAATATGCAAACATTATATATATCAAAAATTTATGAACAAGATATTATGATTATTTATGAGTTATCTGCTTAGAAAAACATTTGTTAAAGTTAAATTTGATGGTATAAATAAAACAATTTACAATTCTTATAAAAAAATCTGCAAGGCAATACGAGACCGAAGGATTAATTAAAAAAATATTAACGTTTATAAAATTCGTTTTGTTCTATTACTTGAACAACTAAGAATTTTTTGGGGCTTGGATATTTAGGTGTGCCAAAATATCATTAATAAAAATATCAAATAAATACCCACAAAATTATAAAAATTACAAACTAGAGGACCAAATTGATACTTACCAATTCAAAAAACTTGGCCACCGAACTCAACATCTTATCCATCTTCCAAGCCTTATTTGACCTTTTAGTTTATGTTGAAACTACACCCAGCCATGGGAATATTTGATTTTCGAAAAAAAGAATTATTTATTATTTTTGAGCTAGTTGTTATGTACAAGGGTAACACTCGCCTCCCATCTGGCCAAATGGCGAATGTTGGAAATGAAAATTAAGACTACTATTTCATTTGACATTTGTCCACCCAACGTTAGCACTCTAATATTTAAGGTGGGTAGTTGACTATGCGAGCAACAGATGTCATGGATGACTTAAGATTATTGATACTAGCATTATAATCATAGTTTAAGAATCTACACAAGAAATAAATTTCGTAGGCAACTCGAAATTTGCCACACTAATAGAGATCGCCTCCACCTTTATCATAAAAATGAAGACAAATTTCATAGTCATTGAAAATATTAAAAGATGCTAACTTTTGGGTTGGGAGTGTGGTCTTAGCACTAGTGAAAAATTTATTTTAAAAACAAAATCAGTGATAGAGAATCAAGCACTAACTTCAAGAAAATTACAAATCGTCACATCGCATTTAAAGTTTTATGTTATATAAGTTATGGTCTAAGTAATTATTGTACCGACTCAGACTTATAGACAATAATTATGTAATGACTCGTTATTCGATACCAACACGTTAACTTCGCTAACAAAAGTTGACTTCTCGCTCTTCATGACCCATATATTCAAAGTCTTGTAGAGATGTACCACTAATTATTATAAATATTAGTTTCTTCTCAACAAAAGGGAGTTGAAAACTACGAACAGAAACATATTGTACTTTTCACACCTTTCTTTCTTATTTTACTCTTCTTTTTATAATTTTTAGCCTAACTTAATTATCGAAGTTCCTATGTCGAGAAGCTGACATTATTTTTATCTCTCTCTTTATATTTTCGAATCGACTAAAAATAGTAAATGCAGTGGTTTTACTAACTTGACATGGACCTCAAATCCATCAACAATCAAGAAAAGTAAGATATATGTAATATTTAGAGTTTTCTCTCTAAAAAATTTTGGATAGTGACAGATAATTTTTTTCAGTATCGTAGATTTTTTTAATTGTGAATCATTAATGTAAAACTATGTCATATTCTTATTTAAATAGAAGTGGTTGTAAATAAGTAACTTTATTTGTAGTTCATACCAAGTTGAGGTTGAGGTTGAGGAGTGATTTAGTTTATTTATAATCTTTTTAACAGAAATTTTGAATGTAAGTACACTTGAGAGAAGAAGTATTTAAGTTATATTCTTAATTTTATATATTTTTACAAAAACTATGGCACTCACATGACATTATTCCAATTACTAAATAATTCTATCCTATCCTGGTCAATGATAATACCAATATTAAATCCAGAATCGGATAAGAGTTTCCCCCTATATAAAAACCCACCACAGTTTCATCCTTTTCATCCCATCATTCTCCTTCTCTCGCAAATTCAAAAGAGTTTTGGCTTTGAATTGAGATTGTTTCCATGATGGCTTCCAAAGTTTCATGATCATCATCAAAGTCTCTTCTTCTGCTTTCCCTTAATCTCCTCTTCTTCATTTTGCTCGCTTCTGTCCCATCAGCAGCAGCAGCAACGCCGTGTGGTAAGAGTACAATAATTTTTAGTGGATATTGGAGCAATGCATTGACCATAGTAAGACTCAGAAATGGAAGACCAAGACCAGAATGCTGCAATCTTATCCGCCAAATGTCTAAAATGGAAGCTCGTGATTGTTCCGCAAATCTATCAAACTGAAATTCAAAATTAGAACATTTGACACTCCAATCCTCTTCTTGAATTTGGTTTTGAGCAAATGCAACATTGGAATGCAATGCTAAGTCAACGTTGGATTAAGTCTCGTCACCTTCTTCCTCATGAAATAAAGAAATTAATTTGTGTGGTATTCTAAAATTAATAATAATTTGATCATATATACATATATTATCTTTTTCTCTTGTTTATCAAATGGTTATTCTTTAGATGCGATTAGTTAATAAAGTGTCCAAAATTTTATGGTTCGGAAAGAAAGAGAGAGAACAGATTTGACTTCGTTTTGTTATTTCTTAGATTGGGATTGTAATTCATAACTCTGGTTAATGTTTAGATGTAAAATTAAGGAAGACTGAGGAAGGAAGAGACTGCGTGAGATGGAGAATGAAAAAAAATAAAAAAGAGAAAAGAAAAGGGAGAGGAAGGGAGGAAAAGAAAAAAGAAGATGGAGAAGATATTATTCATTTCTATTATTCTTTTATTATACACCAAATTCAAACGAATGCATGGAAACTATCATATATAGATTTGTATTTATATTCATTCAAAGCACGAATCATGAAAAATATCATGGATCTGTATGAAAATAAGTGCAAAACCTAGGGAGTCTCTATGATATTTTGCTATATTTCTGCATTCTATCTATTAATTTAGGTGAGTTTAAACTTTTTTTTATTTTATTTTATTAGTGTATTTATTCAAAATACAAAAATATGAATTCAAAACAATAGTAAATGTGAACAAAATTGTGTTTTCATTGCCTAAAACCATGGATCAGCTATACAAGAATTCAAAAGTAATTTACCAAACAAATAATTTTAACAGTAAATAATTAACGAAAGAGTTATTTTACTGTTCTATCCTATTTTATTTAAAGATGCCCCATTAACCAGTAAATGAAATAATTAATAACAATTCTTAGAGATGTGCGTTGTTATTGTTGGATCAATTAGGAACAAAATTGTTATCCATTATGAGGTCCGTTTTAAATTAATAATCAGCTCATTTTATGGATACGGATTGTATTGAAACTAGACTGCCAATTACCAAATAAAGATTTTAGAATCATTTCTCTTATCAGAGGCAATAAATAGATATTGATAAAGGTTCAGGATTCATTAGCTCAACTATTGCATACGTAAGATATAATATAATATCCACAAAGAACACTCAATTAATTAAGTTTTCCAAGATTTTCTCACTCAGCTTTTTAGATAGAAATCAGAAAATCGGAATAGGAATTAACAAAAGCCAGACAAAATAAAAATAAAATAAACCACTGATTTTTGTAAAATAATAAGTCCCCAATACAAAATTGTTTGAGCCCTACATATAGCACTAGTCCATAGGATATTATTGTAAACGTCAAGTAAATTGAGATGGTAATTGAGATAACGTTAGGGTGAATTTTGAATGTATTTTAAAAAATAAGGGGTGATGGGATATTAAATAAAAAAAATAAGGGAAATAACATGAATTTAATTTGATTTATTCCACATCTTTAATACGTCTTTCGTTTTCTTTCATCCTTTGGTTTTTTATTTGTCTCAATTTTGGGATAAAAACCTCTCTGTATCTCCCGAAATTACTTTTTCCTCAAATTTATAACCAAATTTTTTAAATATAATATAAATTACTAATATAATATAATTCTAATAATAAATTGGCAAAGTAAACAAAATGAAAAAGAAAATATAAAAAGGCTTCGCTTAATTTGTTTCGCGTCACATATAATTGACATCCATGGCTATAGCAGGTTCATAACTAAAATTAAGACTACACGAATTAAGGTCACCCTCTGATGAACTGTTGAACACTAAACCGGATAACTGTTATTCCATATATCTCATACACCATCCATCAATGGTCTACAATGCTCAGAAACCCTAATTTTTTTTTTTTTCTCGACTGAAAACCTAAAACTTATATAGGTTTTCTATCCCTTTTCATTAATTAGTTCATCATGGCCGGTTTCTTCATACTCCAGGCATCAAGTTTCTCTACAGTAACCATCTCAGTTCCGTTGTTGAATGTATATAAATGTGCATCATTATTCACTGCTAAAGTTGGGTAAACCCTAGATGTTATGCATGTTTTTCCTCCAGCTCCAAAGCTTTCCACAACAGAATGATCAATCTGCAAAATAAACAAAAGAATTATCATCAAAAGATTGTCCTGAAATATTGTTACAGGAAAAATCTGTGAGTGAATGAATGAATTTTAAGGCATACCAAACTCCTAAGAGAAAGCTTCTTATCATTTAAGTCTACATCTACAAAGCCGGCAAATGATGGTTTATAGAGTCCGTCCGACCTAAGAGATGAACTGTTGAAATATGCAATTGAAACCAAGGTTAGAAGAAAAACACATGTTGAAAACGTACTTTTGCTTACAACCTTGGGAAAAAAAAAAAGGGTTTTGGGTAGAGCCAAAAGAAACCTGCTAGCATCAGAGCACAAAAGAACTTTATGCTTCTTGTTTGGAGAATCTTTGAATATTCTGAAGAAGACAGGAGTGAATTCCTCGAGTTTCCTAGAAGCTAATGTCAAGAGGCCGAATGGTCCAACGCCACCCTGAACTTTTGAACCCAGTCGGCCACAAAGGTGCTCTGCGTCAAGTTTGGCCCAACTTGGATCGAAATTCTCAGCTTTGTCCAAGCTACGCAGCTTGAAAGTAACCTCCACATCGGCCTGTGAACAGTATCAGCACCAATTCCTCCATTCAAATAAGAAAATATGTAATAGAAAATAGTCTTTGGCATTTCTAGTACGTCGTATGGGTATATATGATGGTTGACAATACTAAATGCTAGGATTTAATTGCAACTTTTAATACAAATCTAGTATTTAAAATTTATGTCTTATTTTAAGTCAAAATTTTAAAGAAAAAACACAACAATGGTTAAAATCTATTTGAAGAATTAATTAACGAAGAGCAAACCTGGGCAGCTGTAATTCCTTTAACTTTAACATGATCTCCAATTTTGAGTTGCTGATTTTTCATTTGAACATTGTTGCTCCTTAGAGTCTCTAATTCTTCAATTGGCCATTGTAACAGTTGTTTTCCACTAGGATCAAGCCACACCTTCCTCGGAATTGTCTATACCAAAATTATAAAAAGAAAAATCAAAATCGTAAGTTGCCAATCCTATTAAAGGAAGGTAAATAAATATTTACTTTTACCTGAATACCAGACCATCCTTTTTTTATATCATCATCTCTAGAATCAGACTCGTTGGCCCAACCCCACAAAACCCTCCTATTCTTTGCATTATCAAAGAAAGTCTTTGATGCATAAAAGCTTCCATAATCATATCTCAGCCCACTCCAACCATCAACTGAATTTTTGTCAGGCACATACTTGTCCTGATCCATAAAATATGTCCCAATTGTGTAGTATTCATACCTTGTTATATCCAGACTAACCTTCAAAACATGTTTCACATTTTTCCCGTTAAATGAAGTATCCAACCCTAGTTTACCCCCTACCGATACAGGGAAAAAATCCGGGCATTCCCACATACCCGTTTTTGCCACGGAATGGAGCGGGTGTTTCGCCTTGGTCCATTTCATAAAATCCCGACTTCTGTACAAATATGCTATACCTCTATGCTTCCTTCTGCTACCAACTAACACCCTCCATTGTCCATCGTTGCTCCACCAAGCGGTGGTCGGATCACGGAAGGCGCTTGCATTAACGCCTTCAGGAAAAACCACTGGGTTGTTGTCGGGTTTGATCCATTTTCGGAGATATGGATCGGATAGGTTAGCTGGTATGGCATAGTTTTGGAGTTGTCTTTCTTTGGAGTCGAGACCTGTGTAGAGAATTACGGGCTTATTTCCGGGGAGAATAGTGGCAGAACCGGACCAACATCCCTTAATGTCAAATGGCTTTGAAGGGTAGATTGCAGGCTCAAGTGCTTCCCAATTGATCATATCTTTGGATATAGAATGAGCCCAGACAATGTTGCCCCATATCGCACCTTTGGGATTGTATTGATAGAATAGGTGGTAAACTCCATTAAAGTACATAGGACCTATTTCAATTACGAAAATAATACAAAATAGAAAGAAAAAGGAGGAAAAAAAATGAGGATCATGTTATAATATAATCCATTGTAATTTTTGTAATATCAAGTTTCATTGTATAAATTGTTACATGCATACAACAAAATACCACTTGAACAATCTATTTCAAACAAGAAGTAAAAATTTTACAATAAGTGCGACATTGGGAATTGTCTCGATAAAATAGATGGAAAATTCCATTTGAGTGAGGAAAAGAGTTCAAAATAGAATGAAATAGTCTTGCTGCAACATTAGACCGGTTTGGCAACATTGTGTTGTAATCTATCTGTCAAATATACATGAGTGGGCAATAAATATTAAACAAACATTGCCTTAATTGCAAGCATTATGCTCAACTCTACTATATTTTTATAACAATAAGAGACAAGAACCAAGAATATAAAATACCACATATAAAATATTGAACTCTAGGCATCTAATAATAGAATAATCCTTAAACAAACTCTCTCAGACAAAAAGAAAAGTAAAAATGTTTTGCAGTACGGTGTTGGAGGGACTCACCATTTGGATCTGTTGATTCGTTTGGCAGACGAATTTAGGCACCACCGGTACATGACAAGAGAAAGAAACAAAAAGGTTATTGAATGGTTGGATTGGTTTTACAGCCAATTTTCATATCAGATTTTTTTAGAGCAATTATATAACATATACTTGCAACATAGAAACAAAAACACTATACAGTTAGGTAAAAAACACTATACAGTTAGGTAATTGACCAAAAAAATCACCTTAAAATTATTAACTAATTGAAAAAAGGAAGGTATTATGTTTTAAATGATCTGTTCAGGTTATGTTTTGAATTCCACTCACGTACATTTATGCGCTATTTTTATTGAGATTCATGGGTTGTGAAGTCGAGAAAGCATCAGCATATTCTAAAGATTTGAAGATCATGGGAAATCAAAAGTAAATTCTCCACTAATTTGAGCTTAGGAGCCTATCAAATGATTACCATACTGAGCATTATGTAATAACCAATACCCTATAAAACATTTTAAGTGTAAAATACAACAAGAAATTAAGATCAAAACTGACAAGGAGCTTGTATCTCTCATGACATATGGTGACTATAAGTAAAAAGAAATATAAAAGAAAATATTCTAAGAAACCCAACATTCTTTTAGAAATATAGAAGTCAAAATTATCCAAAAAGAAGGCCACTCCACCTATAAGAACTTTACATTTATGAAGTGAAGTGGTATAGCTTAGATTATCAAAGGACCACTCGGTGCATCTAGAAATTGCAATGGTGGTCCAAATATGATTCCCAATTCAATCAAATGAAGTATCCACTCATCGCTACTTTAAGGGGTTTTCAGCTTACAAATAATTTGTAGCAAGACAACAAACACAGAGTGTCAATTTGAAATACTGACACGAAAACTTTAGGGACAAATATGGCTAATAAGATAAAAATAAAATAAAATAAAATACATAAACAAAATAAAGTTTAGGTCATGCTCTTATGTTGAAGTGAAGTGGGATTGAATTATATGCAACTGTAAAGTACTTTTCTTATCTCAAATGATATGACTCGAGTCTTTTTCACTCGTGAAATATATTTCCTTTACGGTTTTTGGGTCATGAGATTTGGCATGCAAGCCATAAACGTATGCTCACACAAACCCATCTTCTTCTTCTTCTTTTTCTCTCTTCCTTGAACAACACTAAAATTTTTTTATATTCAATCCAAAAACAGATAAAAAATTCGGTTCAAAGTTCATTGTTTTAAAAGATGTTCACATAAAAAGATTTGGAAAACATACAAATTACTTTTATTACCTTCTCAGAAACTCTCTCAAAATCAAGGATTACGTTGGTTTTCATTGTTTTTATTCTCAAAAAAACTATATACTTTCCCAAATCTTAAAATTGAGAATTGTTCTAAAATAATTTGGGCTTTTGAGCAAAGTTCTTACTAATAAATAAAAATATTTCGACTAAATAAATCTTGACTATCATGAATAACAATTTTTGAACTAAATTCTAAAATTTCCCCAGTTTCAAGCAAAATGAAAAGTATCCATATGGTCTGCTATTGCTGTAACTTCACCATACTGACATTTTACACTTGGAAATCCCAAAACGTCTAAAATTTCTTTCTCTAGAGTCCCGACAACATGCAGGTTAACAATAATTAATAGTTATATGCATGGCCTGCCAAAAATTCACAGAATATTTCAGACTTGTTCTTCTCATTTGACAGCCAATTGTGTAGCCCTCTTCGTCACTCATTCAAACATGGTTTGGTGTAATAGTTTTCCTCATTCTCATCTGTTATTGCCAAAATTGCAGCAAACAACCAGTATTTCGGGAATATTTAAAGCAAATTTTTCCATATATGGCTCCAAAATCCATTCATTTATCAGAAATAATAAAAGAAATAATGACGATAAAAGTATAAATATTTTTTCGGGGGTCAACGATAAACCCACAAAAAAGAACGGATGCTTAAAAAAATTAAAAAGCAATAGAGAGAGAGAGAGAGAGAAACAACTTTCTGGAAATTCAAAATCTTTGAACACATCCAATCATGCAAAAATAATTATTTAAAAAACAGTTCTGTGTAAAGCATGAAGAGAAATTAACTATAGCCTACCGTTGATCCAGTTCTTGGGTGGCTGAAAGTGATATGCTGTTCTGTGTAGACGCTTCACCTGAACAGCAGAAAGAGATTGAAATTCTGGGTAAATCTTGTGAGAAGCTTCAACGCCATTGTAGTTGTAATTGCCTGTTATCACACAAAGAAAAGCAAGCAATAAACAAATGGACAGAAACTTTGTGGCATCCATTGAAACTTAAAACGAAAGTGATGATAGGAATGCAAGAGAGAAGGGCTTATTTATAGTTGCAAAAGGAAAACGAATGTGGTCGATATTTGAAGCGACACAAACTTTTTTGTCCCCCGAGTAATAATTAATAGGAAGACTTGCCAAAACAAGTAAATGTAATTGGATTATGAGAACATAATTTCAAATATTTGATACCAAAAAGAATTTGATTTAGATAATTATTCTCTTAATTACTTTTGCTGTTATAATAGGAAGTTATTAATTTTTCTGCTTTTCTTAGACCCTTAATTTTATCTTAGTTTATTGTTCAAATTTTTCGTCAGATGAGCATGAATAAATATTATTAGTTAATAATGGAGAAAAAAATAATTCTATAATTAATTGTATTAACTTTATATTTTTATAGTAATAAAAAATATATTTTATCAATTCCTTAACTCGATTCTCAAGCTTTAGCAAAACCATAAATACATACATGGTTTATGCGTATATATATTTTCAGTACTTTTATAAATACAATATATATATATATATATATATATATGCTTTTCTTTTTTCACATAGGTCCTATTTGTTAAAATTCATTAAGAATATGTTAATAAAATTAATAACTTATTATTATACTCTTAAAATTTAAAAGGAATAAGTTTTCAAATAAATTAATTTAGGGTATAACAGTTAAATTTGTGATGTTTTCAAATTTGAACGAGCTTTTAATTAAATTTGACAGCAGATACCTGTACATAAAAATTAAGAAAAGGATTAAAACTTAATGTTCTTATATATAATTTTATCAAAATTCAAAGCTCTAAATATCATTATTCCATTAGATATTTGTCTTCTCACGAAATTCACGGGATAGAGTTGGATTAAATTTTAATTAATTTATTCTTTAATAATGGTAGTTTTCCTGAGTTTTGTTGAGTTAGCGATATTTTCGAGTTGTGAAATCCTATTAGAAAATAGATATTTATGGATAAGGTAATTAAGTAGTCAACTATAATAATAAAACGAGTTAAGATATATTTTGATAATTGGTTTTGAAAAAGCACTTGAAGAGTAATTTCAAAAGCACTTTTGTCTTATTTGACCGAAGACTCCGGGAGCCAAGATAAATTTATTTTTTAAGGAAGATGACTATGGTAAATATTTTTCCGAAGTTCAATCATTAGCACAAACAGGAATTGAAAATGTTCTAATCCTATGAAAATTACTTGGAAATTAGCATCCAAAAACAAGATTTAAGGTTAAAATTTAAACTAAAGTAAATAATGTTTAAGGGTCATTCAGACCAACATGTACTACTTGTGATTTCTTTTTTTTTTTTTACTGTGATTTTTTTTTCCTTATACTTCCTCAATTACTTCCTCAGCAGTTATTATAGGAAGTTAATAGTACAAAATTTACGAAAATATCAGCTTTCACACTCAGAGTTTTTCATATATATATATATATATATAACAAAATTAATAAAATGATGATTGAATAATTTATTACTTTTATTTTATATTTTGCACACCTTAAATTTTACGTTACTTAATACGAATATAACTTAAAGAATGTAAAGGAGAATTGATTATCTAGACTTTCACTTTTTAACAAAATCTCAAATCAACTAGGTTATGCTCTTAGAAATCATCATTCAATAAATTCATTCGTACAATATTTATTAAATTTTTTCTCTCATTATTTTTTCATTAAGTTCCTCTCATTGATTAATATTTTCAATATATATATATAATAAATTTTATTAATGGGATATGATATATGGCAAATATGTATAAGTATGACGAATTACTGAGACATTAATTCTAGTATATGCATATGGCAAGTTGACAATCCGACCAAAAGGAAAAGCAAGTGCATGCTTTAGCTATGAACTAAGTAGCCATAGCTCCTATCCATCCCATTTGCCTCTGCTTTCTTTACACAAACCCTAGTAAATAGCGATGTGACATTTTATTCACTTACTTGAATGGGTAATTATTTACCATCGTTGATGCCTTCATATTATGAACTCAATGCGTGAGAGTAATTAGGAGAGAAAGAGTGAAAGACATGCATGCATGTGCATGTGATGTGCGACTTTATAATATTCTTTACCTTGTCAAAAGCAATAATAAAGTTACAATATTATAACAATTGGGAGCTGCAAATAAAAGGAAAACATTCTTAAAATCGATATACGCATGCAGCAGTGCTATTGGTAATGGGCAAATGATAATAACATGCACTATGATGCATATATTTTATAGTTTAAAACGTTTGGAAAAAGTTTAAAACGTATAACAGAATCACTAAACAGTAATAATAAAAATACAAATTTATTTATATAATTAATATAATAATATTGTATTGTTCCTACTTGTCTCATATAATTTTATTTTTATGAAATTATATTTTACTGATAAAAATAAAAGACATCAGTTCTTATAAATAAGTATTTATATAAGAGTTTGTATATATAGCAATGCTTATAGATTAAATATAATTTATTTTTTAATAATACTATTATATAAAATTACTGTAAAGATAGATATTATTTACACAGAAAATATGTCATAATAATTTCAATGGGGCCATACCTTTTTTGTAAATATAGTATTGTTGAGTTTGTATATCTTCAAGAAAACAATCCTAAATTGACAAGGCTCTAGTGGTTCTTACGTATAGTGCAATATGCCTCAAGAATGAATGAATAGAGAAATTACGAAATAAGATAATTTATAAAAGATTACGAGACATACGAACATATACGAATGACGAATACAGATGTCATGAGCCATAATGCTTTTGAAGTAAACAGACAACAAAGTTGTTATAATTGTCTGCTATATACCCACTTTCTAACCGAATTTAATACACTAACTTTTGTAATGTTAGCTATATGTTAGCTATACTATCCATCAATCAGGCCAAAAATTAATTACTTAATTCAATGAACTTTTATTTTCCCAACTTTTTGTTGTCTTGATTTTTCAAAGCTTCATAGCCATGTGTTTGCTACAAATTCCATGTATGTTTTTCGTATCATTATCTCATGTGAAATTTGGTGACATGCATGCATGTTTCCCTAATAATATTTTTACACCAATATATGCATTGTAATATATTATCTATGTATTACCAAATGCGTGCATATGCAATTTCGAGTTTCTTTAGTAAGTGTGTGAATTAACGAGGATTTTAACTAGGAAAAAAGAAAAAAGAGTTTGGATATCAGAAATTAGGTTTTGGAAGGATAAAGATGTTGGAGTTAGTATTATTATTTATGTTCTTAGAAGTATGTGATGTAATAACATTATTTTTTATTTAATAGAATTTAATTTAAATACAATTTGTGCTTATACTATTTAGGCTTTATTTATAAATATATAATATATATGTTAGACAATTATATGCTAGTATAAAAATATATAAATTACAAGTTATTTATAAATATATGAATTGGACATTTCATAATATAAGATTGTAATTTTTTTGCTTCTAAATTATCGTAAGTTAAAATTTAGTAAAATAAATCTCATTGATTTTAATAAGCTTAATAAATGTTAATTCTAAGTAAATAATGAACTTACACTCATTATAATTTTTGAGTTATCAAAGAATGAAACCCAATAATATGATTAAAATCTCGATAAATTGAAAATATAATCTTATGGATAGTAAAAATATATACTCACAGAATGAAATCTATCAATATGATATTTTTTCAAGATGTTAGTGATAATTGATTATTTAAGTTTGTGATCACAGTTCATTTAATATATTGTTTATTGAATAATAATATTTACTTATAAATTTAATAAATATAGAAATATAAAAATAATTATTAGAGCATTTAATGACTTAGGGTAAGTAAATAATTAAAAAGATATGATATTTATTATCTTCCTAACTTTAATTATGGGCATCAAATAAAAAGATTAATTAAATAATTATTATTAGTCTAAGAATAAACTCAAATTTAATTAAAAAAAATTTTATTTTTTTAACATAGGTCATGAGAGTGCTGCTCTGGACTTTTAGTGAAATAGTTTAGAGTTAACTTAAAAAATCAGATAGATTATAAAATAAACTGGATTTGGACTTTCTAAAAGCAGATTTAGGAAGTTCATGGGGTTACAATCTCCCCATTAACTCATTTAAATCATTCTCAAATTTTAATAAATGCTTATAAAAAGAGTGATTTTGTGTGAAACAGAAGTATGCTCTATGCTCTATACTTACACGTGCAAAAATTGTAAAAATAATAGAAAAGGTTAACCCTATGTATATAACAAAATTAGACCAATTTATTTTGTTGTAATTTTAATTGTTAAAATAAGTTTTTCCAACAAAAGGCGTGTTATGAAAATAATTATTTTTAGTAGCATGAGAAAAACTTGACTATTTTGGACGTGATGTACCTTCTCAATTAATTTATATTTTTGTGTATCTCTCAATCAATCATGAAAAACTCCATACGCACTAATACACACGGTAAAAAGTTTAGAGGAAAGTAAAAAATGTATTAAGAGCATATAAGATTTTCAATTCAGTTTAAAAAAACATTAGAAGTATCTTCTTTCTTTTATTATTTAATATAATTAAATTTCTATTATAAATTTTAATGTTAATAAAATTTAATTTAAATGAATCTTATTAGTAGAATTTTATTATCTACATTATAATATTTTATGTTTGATTTTTAGTATATCTTTATAAAATGAAAATCATCAGAACAAGTATAAATCGGTGAGTGGTTGATAGTCATTATCTATTAAATAAAAGTAAATGTTTGTCAAATAATTTAGTCTCCATATTATTTGGGATTGCATTTAATTTATTATCAAATATTCTAGTACCTAAACTATATTCCATTTTGATCGTTATAATCAAACATAAATAAGAACTTAGTGAGTGATTATGTTATAATAAATTAAATTTATGAGACATCTTGTCAAACTGAACGTTAATTATTTAAAATATTTAATTATAATTGATAAATATGTTAACCCATTTTTGTCGTTTTGCTATTCTAATTGCTTGTTCTCCGAATCGATCGACAAGACGTAGGAAAGTGTTGTCAAGTTTAAAAGGACTCTTTCCTTGAGGAAATGAAACGGAGATGCTTTCCATTTTGAGTCGTCCATAAAAGAAACTAACGAAAATGAAGGAAAAATATCCATCACATACCAACTTTTCATGCATTCAAAAAGTATTTTGTATTCATTCTGTTAATTTGTTTAACATTTTATCTAAAATGCAAATTATGCCGAACTTTGAAAGAAAAATGTACATCAAACAAGGGCTTCTCACAAATCTGGATGCCAAACAAATATTGCCAATAATAAAAGAAGGCCTCTCTATCTCTAGTTGCTTTCAATACAGTGTATGTCACGGAAGTTGGCAGAATTTACAATGTTTGTTTGTTAATTATTGATATATTAATCAGAGCTACTGATATATATATATATATACACACACACACACACACACACATAATTGCGGTTATAGGCTTATAAACTTTATTCGGGCGTCTACTTTTAAAATGTCATTGATATATTAATGTACAGCTATAAGAGTCATTATAATTGGGGACACCTAATTTATAAGAGTTATTATCACTTATTTTGTTTGCAATTTGAAAATATTTTATTTAGAAGGCGAGAATAAAAAAATAATCACTTACCTTCCTTTTTCTTAAAAATATTATATATTTAGAGGTGAGCATTTTCGAATTAGATTGAATTGAGCCAAAATTTTAATCTAATCCGTATATTGTATATTGCAGATTATATTTAAGGCAATTCAATCTAATTTATTAGTATATCACAATACAATTTAATTCAATAAGTATAAAACGGATTGGATTGATTTTACAAATCGAATTTTGAACCTAAATTTAAAAATATAACCAATAATTTAAGTTTAAATATGTAAATGACTTGGATTTTATCAAATTTAGATTAAAAAAGAATGAATATATATTTATCATATAAATAAATTAATCAATTCATAATATATTTAATATTTTTTGTGTTAAAATAGTTGCATCGCTTTTTACTATTTAACATCATTTAGCTATTTTTTTTTATCATTTTCTGATAGATTTGGTCAAAGAAAAAAAAAGATGACAATCAATTAAAAATAGAATGAAAAAGATAAAACTAACACGAGTAAATAATATTTTTTATATTTATGTAAAAATAATTAATAATATTAAAATAAATTATATTTTATATATATTGACGAATTGAATTTAATTTAATCTATAATTTAATAAACTAATGACAAATTATAAAATTATATATATATCAACTTAAATTGAATTAACTGAAATTTATTCACTCTTATTTATCTCCTCACACACACACACTCAAACCTCTTTTTTTAAAGTAAAAGCAAGTGATGTAGAGCATATTTTAACTTAAATATAATTTACCTAGTAATATCAAGATTTTTCAAATAATATATCATTCAAAGCTTTTAACAAGATGAAAAAAGTCTTAAGCGCGCTATGGTATTTTTTGGAGTTCGACAACTTTTTATTATTTTTTTAAATTTTTACTTGTTAATATTTTATTACAAAAATAATTTAAATTTATCTATTTTAACAATATAGTATTATTTCTTGATATAAAAGGTGCCGCAAAATTTAATTTATATATTTCTTAATAATATTAAAAACGTAAATTTTTTGTACAAATTTTTATATATAAATTAATCTGACATATTATTATTAATTAATTAAAATATAAAACAAATATAATTATTAAAAATAAATAATATACCAACTTCCGTTTTTGAAACGCGGGTTTTCATTTTCATTTCTGCTTCGTTAGGTCTGTTATAATAAGCTAGTAATACCGTCTGGCTTGGCAATCATTTTTAAAGGAATTGAGTAATCTCTCTCTCTGTGCCTGTGTCTCTTTTCCAGTTGACCCTTTTTTTTTTTTTTTTTTGGTCTGGTTCAGGTTAGATATGAAAAAGTTATTTGTTTTTTATTTAATATTTGAAAATTTATTAAAAATGTCTAAATGAAAAACATCTAAATAAAATAATTATTTTATTTTTCAATAATATTCCTATTATATTAATTTATTTTCTAACATATAAATTTTAAATCTTATATAATCCTATATAAACTTTAAATCCTATGATAAAAAGAGCTTTAAAATTAAATTTAGTTATATTTGTTTTAAAATCAAATTTGATTGTTATCTAAATTTAAATTTAAGATAAATTTTATTCAATTAGCTTGCACTTTAGTTTCTTTAAATTAGAATTTTATAATTATTATTTATTTAATAATTTAACAAATATAATAAATTTATATATTTACGTACTTAAAATAATGTTAGAACTCAATTTATCTTATTTTTGTTTAATTTTTCAACTATCTTGTATAATCTTTTATAATTGATATTAGCTTGTGGCTTATAAAAAATAATAATTTATATATCATACAGAAAATAAGACAATATACGCTAACACTTTTTTATTCATTCGACTCCATGAGCCAATCGTCACTTCCTTTTTTTATTTTTATTTTTAGTTTTTCTGTTAAAAAAATAAACAAAAAAAAAATGCTAAAATAGTAATGTGTTTTTTGAAAGAATTGGAAATGGGAAGCACTACAACAAGAGCACCTATTAAATTATTTTTTCAGAAATCACTTCCAAGTTCTTTTGTCTCAAAATTTCTTTTTCTATATGAGTGTAAACACTGCGAATTTCCTTTAAAATAAAGTCTTGATTATTGTAAAGCACTTTGGACAATATAAAAAATATTCTCAATACTGTTGAAAGGCCATAGATAGGTCCTCAACTCTGGCCATTTCAGCTGCAGAGAAAGCAGCACACAGAAACAAGAAATTGCAGCAACCTATAAAATATGTGTGTTTGATAAAAATAAGTCCGAACAATGGCATGCTCAAACAATCATCCATTCACCAGCATCGATCATATAAGAAATAAGGACAACCAATGGATATTGCAAAATAGACAGTCATTGCATATTCTTATGGTATGTTTGGGGCCGACTGATATATTTCTACTTCATTTTGAAAGCACAACAATTAAAATGTTCAGTAGATATCAAATTTTACTTGCAAGATAATCTTTACTAACTCTCTTGTTATCCTTAATATTACAGAGATTCTATCCCACGCAATTTGGCTTTAAAGTCGGGGCAGCTCACTCTCACTCCTTAATATGATAATTTCCAAGAGAAGTCAGACTAAACATAGAAGTCGATCCCTCATTACCTCATTATGCTGAAAGCATAGATAAGAAGACTCTTTTTCGTTAACACAATGTCCCAGAAAGATATATCAGACAGTAATAGACAAAAAATG